>OW119934.1:12857618-13457618 GCA_933210815.1 Meta bourneti | reverse complement strand
GAATAGTATGACTGTACAAGAAACTGACTGATGCATCATTTAATAACACTAATATAATAACAATATTAAAAACTTGAAATTGAAATTTTTCAGTGAGCTATTTCTTGAAACGAGGCATGTTTATGAGTTTATTATGAACACAATTATACTCTTTTGAGTAATTTGAAATTGCCAAGACTTGATATTTTTATGTATAGGTTAGGAAATACAATTAGTGAACTAACTATTAAGCCAGAAGCAATTTATTTAGTTAACCCAGCTGTGGATAAGGTTCTAATCACTAAACATGCGCGTCTATCCTTAAAAACTTTTTTCTATATTTGTCCAATTCAAAATTCATTGCATAATCGTCTCGAAAATAATCTTACAAAAGAGCTGTTACTTAAATGAAATTTCAGAAAAGTTCGCTCGGAGTTAAAAAAAAACGATTTTAATTTATCGGTAATAAAACTTTTCTCCTATAACAATCGGAATTGTTGGGTTAAAACGATTATAATTGCACTTTCTTCTCATCTTGGGTAAAAAGGATTAGAAATACTTAGAGTTTTCCAAGACATTCGACGTGATGGAGTATGTCGTGAGTGTGTCCTGGAATCTATTGTGCAAGATTTATCTCTTTTCTGAACGCAGTGAACAAGTTAAGAAGTGATGGGTTTATGTTTGATTCTCTTCAAAATGCGATTGTAATTGATTTTTTGCCATGAAGAATTCAATTTGCGTAGTTAACCAAATGCGAATAATAACCAATGAAATCTTGCTCAATCAAATATTAATCAGAGTAAAGGATTTTTTGGAGCAATTCCTCCGGAAATCAATAGTTTGGGCTGTACTGAGTTTTTCTGTATAAATTATCTTATACGATTACTTAATTTATATTGATTAATGCGTATTTAAAAAGTAATAAATATAAATAGTCTACTATTGTGTAGGACTTATATAATGTATTATGGTTACTTATATTTATATTATTTCTTATTGTTCCTCGGTGTTCCATCACAGAACAACTGCACGTTAAGCATCGGGGTGTCAGTAGTTATTTTATATATAACTTCAATCTCACGAGTTAGATTCAATAAACAAGCACTTTTTTAAATCCTATCTAAAATATTTTAAATATAAATGTTTTACATAAAATATATTTTACAGTCCTACAAACGTACGCGAATCATTCCTCAAACTCTTTTTATTTATATGAATGTCATTTTCAAACGACTTGATATTATATATTATATTTTATATACAAATGAATGCTATTAGTATTGGAACAAGCACACGATCGGAAACAGCTCAAATCATAATTGGAATGTGTCGAGGCCCACCAAAGAAGCAAGAAGTGGACTGTATTTTAACTTAACAATTTATTCAAACTTAACAAGATCGACAATATGGTTCCAAAAGGAACGCTTGCGATTTCCTAATCGCATCAAAAAAGCAGCAGTAGCCTATCTACCGCTTGAGAAGTTCTTACTGCCAACTTTCACTACCTCTTTTTAACTGCTCAGTTCCGAGCCAATTGGCGCTCGCCAAACACAGGCGATGACGCCAAGAAACTTGAGTCGCCAAGGCGCGAACAGAATGAACGATTTAACAGTAATATTGCATTCATGTCTTAGAAGTTTATAGATGCTTCATATCAACGCTTATATTTATATGTTCTGTCTTATTCATCAAACATTGGGTATTTGCTGGGCTAAGCAAATCTGTTCTGTATGAGCTAATTTATGAATCTGTAACCTATTAAACCTCCTGTATATGTTAATAAACTTTCTCTCCTTTTGCTAATGTGATTTTCCAGTTACAATCGTAATATTTAGATTCACTATATACATAATATAAATATGGAATAGATCAAATACACTATATTATATGAAGAAATAATTTTTTTTGAATATTTAATTTTCAAACTAAACCAGCTTTGGCACATGGAAACCAAATGGTACATCGCATCAGCATGACACTTTTTTTTTTATCGACTTGACAATTATACGATTTATAAAAATATACTTTGTGTATTGAAAGTTTACTCTCAGGGCTCAAGAGTTCGACCGTGTTTCTTTGTGTTGTTTTCTTCACAATTCTGGTAGTTTCGTAAATACAGGGTTGGCCAAAAATCACGAAGGGATTTCAATATTCAGTTACTCCTTTATTTTTGTTTAAAATTTACAATACCATAGAATGTTATACAGTATCTATAGGAAGTAAATTTATAATCGATGTTTAAAAATCAAATCTTTTAAATGACACTCATTTTCTGCTTAGCACAAGTAAGCTTTTTCTAAGCTTGGATCTTCTGCAACACTCTCATTTAACTGCGGCTTTGTTCCCAACAAAGCGTGGTGTACCTGTTCGTGAAAGGTCTCTTATTGAACCAACAAAGCGTGGTGTACCTGTTCGTGAAAGGTCTCTTATTGAACCAACAAAGCGTGGTGTACCTGTTCGTGAAAGGTCTCTTATTGAACCAACAAAGCGTGGTGTACCTGTTCGTGAAAGGTCTCTTATTGAACCAACAAAGCGTGGTGTACCTGTTCGTGAAAGGTCTCTTATTGAACCAACAAAGCGTGGTGTACCTGTTCGTGAAAGGTCTCTTATTGAGCCAACAAAGCATGGTGTACCTGTTCGTGAAAGGTCTCTTATTGAACCAACAAAGCGTGGTGTACCTGTTCGTGAAAGGTCTCTTATTGAACCAACAAAGCGTGGTGTACCTGTTCGTGAAAGGTCTCTTATTGAACCAACAAAGCGTGGTGTTCGTGAAAGGTCTCTTATTGAACCCTGTAGCTAAGCAAGACCAATCAAGCTTCTAATCATTAATTCGCTTGGAATCTTTCACGCCAAAATAGCGACGATATGTTCGTTGGGATAAAATTGTTGATCCTCGTGTTTGATAGTAAAATTTCACGTTGTGTTCGCTGTTCGGTCTTGAATTTTGCCGTGGTTAATCACCTAGGTCCTTTATAAAGTATCTGAAGAAAAATAAATAAATTAACAAAAATTTATGCTATTATAAATTATCAAAACTTCAGATCCCTACGTAACTTTTGGCTCACCCTTGTACAATTTTACTTTTAACTTTAAAAGCTTATTAAAGACCCAAGCCTTTTTTATTTACGCATTTCCCATTTTCATGTGTCGATTGGTTCCGAAAACTTTAAGCTAAATTTTAAAAAGTTTAACATTAAGTTAAACCTTTTGAATCCCGCGACAGACCCATTTGTGCACTCCAGTCGCCTGGACTAAGTTACCTCTAGAGTAAGTTAAACCGATTTTATTTACTCAATCGGTAAATTGTTTTTCTTCTTTTCTACCCACACTTATTGCATAAACGTATTATAGATGCAATGAGAAGATTTATTTTTAATTTCTTAACGAAGAAAACTACACATTTCAGTACTAAACTTTCCACATTTTCTGGGCTCCCTCTCGAGGGTACCATGGTACCCAATGCCTCACGATAGTGGGGAAGGGCTTGAAGAAATAAACATTTTTTCATTTAACCTCATCAGTCTGTGTCCTCAAAAATATTTACATCTGCTATTTAAGGTACTTTGAGACTCGGAATTGATGAAAGGGGTCGCAGCGGCTGAGTGGGTTTGCCCATTGCGCTAGCTACCTGCGAGCTGTTGGTGACGATTCCTCCGTAGGTGATTTCTGTATCAGTAAATCTTTCCTTGCGTGTGTATATTCATTACATGATGTTGCTTGTCTTGTGCTTGGCAATAGAGCCCTTGCTGAACAAAATCCAACCGTCCAACCAGGAGTGATAAAACATATTTTTTATTTATTTAAAAGCAAAAGTTAAAAATCATGCCCCTTATGTGTCCGAACATTAGGATGTACCTAAATGGGGATAGCAGGAATTTATGAATACACTGTAACGTTTGAAGGGTAAAAAACTATTCTTTTAAAGTATCCCAACGGACGATAACCTAGGACTGGAGAGGTTAGCGATAATTATTTCCCAAGCAGCAGCTTCAATGCAAATAAGAGTATCCATTCCTTTAAGCTTAATGAATGGAATTTAATGAATCCACTAAACGCTCATATCGGAAAGACAGTATCCAATTATCCCGTGATGGAAGAGGGGCACTCCCTCTTCCAGAATTGCTTTGCGCCTTCCGAAAGAATCTCCCACTTCGATCCATTTTTCTTCTCCGCTGCGAGATTAAAGGCATCGTGAACATAACTTCATTCATTAGTCGAGGACCGTCGTGTGATGTAATGTTATTTCCCTGGTCGCCTCTGCGGTGAAGACGTCAGGGAGAACGGGGCGTGATCTCCTGAACACGCCTACTTGCTCCTTTTTCCTGCCTTCAGGTTGATGGACAAAGCCCTCCGCCGCGCTCAAGTGCGTCGGGACCTGACAGCGGTGGTTAGTTGGGGTTTGGTTAATGTGGAGTCGGGGCGGTAAACTACCGGAAGAGTGGCGATGCTTTGTTTCGCTTTAGTCGCACTTCACTTTTATGTTCGATTTAATCTTTTTATTCCTGGCACACATGAAAGGGAATATTTGAAGAATTCTTTTAATTCACACGGACTTCCCGAATCGCTATCGAGTCCAATTTTCATTTCGACTGCTTCGTGTTTTAAGTGCCGAACTTCATTTGAGGGGAGTATGCCGGGTGCTAGTGGTTTCCTTTAATTGAGATTTTGCTGGAGATTGTGAAATTTCATAGCAAAATATCCTCTCATTTCATAGTTGTTCGTTTTTTATTCTCAAGACGAAATGCAGGAATGGAAAACTTCTTGAAAGAATTCATAAAACAATTTAGTAAGGGGTATGAATACGCGAATGATTTTGCACCTCTCTATAGAGAATTTTCTTACCTTTGTACAAAGATGTCTTAAAAGATTGTGATCGAGGCTTCAGATTCTCATGAAATGATGTTCAGGGCGTTTATTGTACTAAAAAGGATGATGTGTTTGATAATGTTTAGTGTTGAGTACGCTAAGAAGTACTTTAAGTAATTTTTGCTTGTACTTTAAGAGGACAGAGATAAATTTGAATTAATAACTCGCGTGTGCGAACAGTAACTAAATTGCAAAGTTTTTGTTGCAAAAATTTAGTGACATGCCTTTTATAGTAGTTATGAAATAAGAGAAATAGAAAATCCATAATTTTGCCAAATGAATGCGCCAGTCAAAGTTCATTCTTTATCACTTGCATTTCGTTTGAATTCAGACTATGTACTGATTAATTGTTATTGAAATAAACACTTGTCCGTTGATAATTATATTTTAGTTCTGGATTACATTGCATTGTTCTAAAAGGGATACAACGAATCTCCAATCTGTTCTAAATCATAATTTAATTGAATCAAATATCTCTGAACAAATTATCAGAGAAATGAACTTCATTTTTATGGTTATTATCAACTGATGTTTTGTCATATTTATTTTCAATGCATAAACATAACAAATACTCAAGTAGACACAGGTAGAAAAGTTAGTATTTTCGAGTACAACCATTTTAAGAGTTGTACTGTGACAACAAGAATTTTAGCAAAACCTTGTAAATTACGACAGAAGTGTGGCCGTGGAAACAATATAGGTGAACGTGACAAGCGTCAGCTGGCAAGTAGCTTCATAGGCGTGCCTGCCTCAAATAACATCGGAATTCAATGCTGGGCCCTCAACAAACACCAGCGTGAGGTCTATACAACGTCCCTAAAAGATATGAACTTTAGCTGCCGAATGCCCAACCCGAGTTCCCTTGATAAATACTCGACACACAGCTATGCGCCTTGCCTGGACTCGGGAACGCCGCCACTGGACACTTGATGACTGGAAACGAGTAGTCTGGTCTCACGAGTAGTATTTCTTACTGTTTCGAACAGCTGGAAGGATCCGCTGGAGAAAACCCCATGAAGTCATTGATTCTGCTTGACAACAGGAGTCAGGCTGGCTCCATAATGGTATGGGATTTCTTTAGCTGGCATTCAATGGGACTCCTGGTACGCCTTACAAACGTCTCTTACACCCTTTCTGTCTAGTTACACCCGATCATGTCCTGCGTTCATTCTGATGAGTTTGACTACCTTCAACAGGACAATGCGCCGCCTCACAAGTCGAGACACGCCCCATTATGGTCAAAGGAACACTCATCTGAGCTTAAGGTCTTGCCATTCCCACCTAAGTCACAAGATCTCAACGTCTGGGATGCCGTGCAATCTGGTGTGGAACACAGAAATCCTTCACCTCGGAATACAATCCTTCGGCGGAATCCTTCAAGCTCTGCAGGAAGTAGGGTGTTCAATGCCTACAGAATACTTCCGTAAACTCATCGAATCCATGCCGTCTTTTTTCTGCAGTTCTACGCACCCGTGGGAGACCTTACACGTATTAGGCTGGTGTACCAGTTTTTAGGGCACTTCAGTGTCTAGACACAAAAGGTGAAGAGAGAATCGATTCAATAGAAAGAGAGAATTTTTTTTAATGTAATACATACCTCGTTTTCTGCTTCTAAAGAGACAAAGCATTATTAATTGAACAAAAATATAGAAACTGTTATCTTAAACAAGTCTAAAATATTGCATTTGCTGAAAATGTATTAGATCCTCTTCGTTGTTATTCAACATAACACAAAACCCTAGCTACAGCACAGATATGAGTTATGGCATTCCAAACCAGTTGTTCAAGCATGATAGATGAGATTCAGCTTTCCAAGAAAGATATATAATAGATATAGAAGAAAAAAATCATTGAAGGAAAAATAAATTTTGAGTCTTACAATACATACTCTTCAAGGTTTCCTTCGTGGCTTTGACTCTAAACCATTTTTATAAATGTATTGTTACAATATACTATTCTGCTTCGAATGTCAATATTACGATATGAAAGACTTGCGTATTTCTGAACTTTGAACTTCAAAAACGAAGTTATGACAACCTACAAATTTTAATAATCTTTTATAGTTTTAAAAATTCGACTTTGTTTTCCATCCATCTTACATACAAAGTGCATTGTGCATCATAAAAATTTATCTTTTATTCTCACGATTATTGCTACAGCCACAAGATTTTTTTAAGAACACAGATTTAATTATGTCTCATCTATGTTTTAACCTGGTATACAACCTTCTATTCCAAACTGAGATACAAGACTTCAAATAAAATGTAATTATATAACTATGAAAACAGCCAGACGTAATACTGGTTATATATAAAAGAGTCTTCATATTTTAAGATAGCTCTTCTTTCAATCGACTTCAATCAAAGCTTAAGAAACTGAGTCAAAGGATAGTTTAATAAAAATGGAAAAATTTCATCGTTCTCGGAAATGAAACTATTTCATTGAATTTTGAAGATCTCGTTGCCGAGTTCAATTTCATGTTTTTTCTGTTTTCCGTTTCTTTTCTCAATTCCCGCCTAATAGCTTTCCGTTCTATATGGCAAAAGTCTAAGCTTTAAATCAGATCTCTGCTCTTATATTTGAACGTTAGCGAGCAATTCAGTTGTTGATACCGATTTCGCTTTGGTTTTTAGTTCTTGTATGTCATAGTCGGATTTTTTGCTCAAGCTTTTTGATCTGTGAATTTACTTTTGGCCTCCAGAAAGCTGTTGTATCGCTTTCCCATTAAATAACCTAAATTATAATCTTATTCGCGTTTAATAGGTGCTTTAACTAACGTTACCATGTCTTTCCAAAATTAAAAAATGCGCCGCGTGTAAAACATTTCATATTATTATATTTTAATTAGGGCATGATTCGGATAACCTCTTTTAAAAGTATTACGAAAGTGTAACTTTAAAATTGTATTTAGTATATGTAATAAATTATTTTCAATCGAACTATACAACTATCCCTTCGCTTTAAAATACAGCGTGAAAATATAGTTGATATTAGGAAAATAATCTTTATTTTAATTTATTAAGATTACATTTTTCTCGCATAAAGCGAACTCTTTCTAATTATTTATTAAAGTATAAATTAAACGGTTCCCTCCTGTCAATTCCAGAGAATCAAGTAACATTATAATCAGTTGAATGTGCTTATCACTTTTCATATAATACCATACAACTTTATTACTCGAGTCTGGTGCTACTAGTTCACGGTGTCTGTTGTACAATCTAAAAGTAATGGTCATCAAATAAAAGATAGAAAAAACTATAACAATCCACTGGTATTTATCACTTTTCATTACCAATTTTAAAAAAGATTTAAAGGAGAGTTTTAACGGTCCCGTTCGTTATAAATCGCCGTCATTGAAACACGTGTTTTTGGGATTTGAAAAGTCAACTGAAATTCGCATTCTTATTGATTAATCGAATTAGTAAGTGATGATGTTTAGATTTCGAATTCATTATGAATTTTGTTCACTTTTGGTTGTCAAACTTCTCCAAATTGAAGAGATGGAATAGAAGAGCTTCTGAGAAAGGATCAAGTTTCCTCTATTTCAAAACTATAAAGGTCAATAACATTTTAAATCCTTAATATTTTTAATAAAGCTTATCGAAAATTTCTTTCTAATTATAGAATAAAAACAAAAATGTTAGTGACAAAGTTTGTTTTTTTAATCAATGCTAATCAAACTAATTTTTATCGCTACTTATGATAACTCAAGATACCCGTCCATGGAAGGCTTGGAATAAGACCTAACGTTTCATTTTTAAAGAACAATGGAATAACAAGGCAAGCTATTTGCAAAACATGTTATATTTTTAAACGAGTTGCTATTTATTTCGCTTCATTAGGAAATTTGTTCTCCTAAAAATGTTGCTCTAGAGTTGCAGCACTTTTTTCTAGAAAAAATACAAGCTGTATTTTTCTTTCTATAAACACTCAATTCCGCTCTCTTTTATTAGATACGCGTGTACGTGTAAATAAATCTGACCAATTACGAACTCGAATAAAATCAACAGAGTAGTAAAATAACAAATAAAATTATTTTCAATGCCTCAGAAAAACGTCAACAATGATATAACGATTTATAAAAGCTTGCTTGCAAAGAATCAGTCTACCTGATTCCTTATGCATGGATCTTTTTACTGCATATTTTTCGGCAAATTGCTGTGTTCTGAAAATTCTAAGAAGCGCCTTATATGACTTGACAGCTTTCGATGAGACGCTTCGTTCTTCGTTTAACATGAAAAATATCTTTATCTAATATGACTCTCCTTATCTGTTATAGCCTTTTCGTTTTTACGATGAAATAAGTTATTCTCCATGCCCCAAAAGTAACGTTATCACATAAATCTTATTTTAGGAGCATTATTATGTGCATCCCAATCCAATAATCTTTCAGCGTCAAGAACGTTGTGATGACTTCAATCCTATGAACAATGGATTGAGGTAGAAAATGAATGTCATTCTTTGAATATTTGCTTTTCAGTAATTCTCAGGAAGGGTGAAATCGTAGTAAGGATTCATAGGAATTCTTTTGAACTGTTTCACAGCTCCATATTATCTAGATAATGCGTGTTTATGTCAATTAGAAACTAATCCCCTCTGGCTAAATTACACGTCAACAATAATAGGTCTAATACTTTCATTTCAATGAGCGAATTCAATGGAACATAATGTTGATCAGGTAAATATAAAGCGTATAATTAGAAATGGGAAGAATTGTTTATAATCCTAGATCACCTTTAACTTTCCACGTGAACGCAAACTACATAAATTCTTCCAAAATATAAATAAAAGGCATTTTAACAACGGAAAGGGGGGAAAAGTAAGATTACAAACACTAGATGTTTTTAAAAAGCTCATTCAGACAGTTTCATTGGAGATAGTGTGAAAGATGTTAACATATGGGTCATTATATTTGATCATTTGAGAATTTCAAATTGAGGAACCCTAAGAATGCAAAAGTAATTCTCAAGGGCACATATGCAAATCACAGTATTCTCCACTTCCATAATATTTACGTCAATTCGACTTTGAACCTTTTATTATCATACAAATCCATATATTACTGTTAGTGAATAAAACAATAAAACATCATTTTTTGTAAACTTGAGTCATCTTTGAGTCATCTTGAAATGCAATTACAAGATACATGAATACAAATATTTTCATATCGCGATACTTTATGAGCTGTAATTTAATTCTTAATTTATCTCAGGTGAATCATAAAGATGTGACATGAATAATATTTTCAGGAATCCTGCAAATGCATCTTTACTGGCATGAGTGCCTCATATGGAATGAGAATATGGTTTCATTAAAAGAGTTCCTGAAACAATGGCAACTCAGGTATATAAGATAGGTGATTCTAGGATAAAACGTTGTTGCGAGGAATGTGCTATTTACAAAGAGGTACGGTATATTTATACAATTTTACTTGTTTGAATACACCTAATTTAGTCAAGCAGAAAACATGCCAAACTGAAAGCAGTTCGTCGGTGTTACTTAAAAAGGGCAAATCAACCAATTCAGCACTTTTTAGGAAAGCAGTTTGAAATGTTTAACATTTAAAAAAAATTAAAAAATACTTTTCAAAATTTATGGAACTTTTAATTTAGATTAACACCTTTTTCAAAGTCTTCACCAAGTTTTAAATATATACACAATGAAATGTTAAACATTTCAAACTGCTTTCCTGAAAAATGCTGAATTGGTTGATTCGCCCTTTTTACATAACACCGACGAGTTATCTGAAGTTGACTAAAAAGTAATAATTGACTTATAAAATTATCAATTTTCTTAACAAAAGCGCAAATCTTGAAATGCAAAAGTGTTAAACCTTAAACTCCAAAGCAATAACAAATCTCCAGGAGATAGTATCTCGCTTTCAAGAGCAACGCAGGACCGAAATCGCCAAAAACAGTTGAATTTGCTTGGAATATGAACTTACGTGGAATATATTCATATACAGCATATTAAACTTTAAATCGATGACATCCCGAAATTTTGGAAATCCACTCAGATGATTCAAAATACATTTTACTAACAGTTACAGTGGAGTTAAGCAGTAAATTCTATAAAAAGAAATCCACCGTCGAAGTTATTAAAACTTTCAAGAAAATAATGAATAGGTCTCAATTTACAGACGTATTTAAATACTTATAAGAAAAGCTATAGGGAAGCTAAAACTATCCCATTAATATAACTGAAGAATATAATTCTACAAATAAAAGAAAAGATAATGATGAGAGCATTGATCTTCCTAAGATTAAAGTAAGAGAAAATAAAGTAAGCAAGAGATAAAAGCCGAGTGTCTTTGTAGAAGCAGCGCAGTGGAGGATTTGAAAAATTGAAGACGAAAGATTATTTCAGGAAGAGAGAACCCGACTAAATGTGCAATCCGACTCCAAACTAGTTTAACAACACGTAATTTTGAAGACACGGGATCATTAGATATTTTATTTAATAAAATTAAGTCTCAAAGAATAGGTGAAGAGGAAAAAACTACCAACCACAAAAGAAAATAGAAAAGAACTGAAAATAATCCGGGGAATATTTATAAATCCTAAAGTTTAGTGACTTACGAAATTATTATTCAGAATATATATATATGCCCAGTCGATTGCAATTTCAAAACAAATGCTAACCTCAAAATATTTTTTAATTATGATTCTATTTATATAGTGGTCCTAATAAAGTACTTCTCTGAGAATATGTCTTATAGAAAGTATGTTTGCTATAATTTACATAAGATAGCAATAGCTGAGAAATTTTAAATAGTCAACTATTTAAACTTACCATTAAACTTAAAAATATTTAAACTCACTTTTAAATAATTTATTTAAACGTACATATTAAACCTTTAATTAATTTAAATTTACTTCTTTATTTCAATGGAAAATGCCAGGTCATGACCATTGGTCATAAAAACATGTTTGGGAATTCAGATGAATTTTCCATATACACTGGTGCGCAAAACTTAAAGATAACTTCGATATTAATTGTATTGCATGAAAAGGAACATAGTAGTCTCAAACAAACTTTAATATAGACACTAAGCCGTTTGCATGATTTTAATATTTGGAGATATAACGTTTACAGATTACGAAAAGACAAATCATCGGGCATCTCTGTTAACCTGAAGAGAAACAGAGTGATATATGTTACCTCCAAGAACTGATATTTAGGCATAGCCAACTAATATTCTATAGAATTACTTAGAGTGAATTAAATTCTGAGATTCCTATTCTTTAAGGGGAGCCGGTATGGAGCTCCTGTAAGCTTCGGGAAGGTGCTGCAACTCCGGCGTCCTATCACATCCAGACATTTTCAATAGGATTGAGTACTCCTTTATTTGTATATTCCGTACGCTAATAAATGCACTAGTACGTGTTTTCATCTTCGGCATTATTCAACTGACTTACATAGAATTTTTACTTAATAAATGAGTTAAGTACCAACTGTCCCGTTATCCTTTAATTTTGTACACCAGTGTGTAATGTTAATGAAATGAAATCTGGCAAATTCAGACCGATAAAAATTCAATTTTTAATATCATGTTTATTTAAAAACAATTCTGAATTAACTCATAATCATAAATGATTAATAAAACGAAGAGTTGAACAAATTAATAGAGCTTTAGCTTATTTGATATGCGATGACTAAGACATTAGAGTCTCATTTATATATTGTAATAACATATACAAATTACATGTGACACTGTTACATTTAAAAATGCATGCAACCGCAGGAAAGTACTTACACACCTTTTTAACGAGATCATTTCATATCGTTGGAAAGGAAATGAAAAGTTTTTGATGATTGAACACTGATTAATTCAAAAGGTAGAAGATACTGTAGTAACTTTTTGCAACTTTTCTAAGCCGAATATATCCTTTAATCAACTATAAATTTAATCCGCTTTATTATAAAGCTGGTTTTAAACGTGCTCTCTACATTGTATATACATTACTTGCATGTTAAATAAGTCAATTTAATAAATCTTAAAATTAAGCAATCGTCCCGAGAAAGAACGTAATCCAGTTCCTTCTATCTCCTGTAATACATTATATTTAAGTATTCAATACCACCTAAGCACACCTAACTGTTAAGTACGTAATAGTCATAAGTTATATAAGTAACATAGTAACCCTTTACAAATCGGGTGCTTTATCGTCCCCATATTTTTAATGGTTTGCATTACATTATCACATGATTTGTTTTACTGATACTGCGTTTTGCTGTAATCGTTTCCAAGAGAGTGCATCAAAAAACTAAAAATTAAACAAATATCTACTCCTATTCTAATATTTTATTATCTCTGAGCGTTGTCTGTATGCGATTTAAATGCTTTCATTAGGATTATTATTATTTAAGACAAACTATTGTTTTCTACAGAAATTATTGTATTTCCTGGTCGCTTGCTAATATATGATTTTGATAGTTTTTACATCTGTATTGTAAAGTTTCTTAGAGAAAATTTTTGCATTTCATATCACATGGAATGGAGCATTCAAAATGTACTCAGAGCGGTGAATAGTAATTTGAAAAGTTTATCACCATAACATTGCGATAGAACTTAAAACTGATCATATTACTGATCAAGGGTATAAGATTATCGTAGTCATTTTAATCTTCTGCAACCAACATTTGGTCTATTGATTTGTTTTTAAAGACGTATTTTTTTCCGTTTGTCCCCCTTTATTGCAAATGCGTTAAAATGTTTCGCTTGGCTATGAAAATTTTTCACATAGAACTATACATTTTCTGATATGCAATCAAATCAATACTTGATCGCTTAACAGCATATGATTCTAGTCGCTTCTTTATTCTCTTATATTGTTCGACCATTGTTCTATAGTATTTGTGCAAATAAGTATACTTCTATAAAAAGAGATTACTTTATACTACTCATTTCATAAGAATCAAATCTAAAGTGAAAATTTCTCTTTGTGTGGCAGTAAAATATGAATTTTAAAATATCATTAATTCTCTAGATAAACTACCTCCCACCAAATTATAAAAATCATATCTATTTGTCGGTGATTTTAAATTTAATTTAAATAAATAAAGGATGATAGTTAAATGTAAAAAACTTTTCTACCAATTCAAGAATTCATACGTGCCTTTAATGATAAATATTGTATTTAATTCCTGTCTAGTTTTTATTTATTTATTTTGAATATACAAGCAAGGATATCAAGACAAAACTTTAGAAAAATAATTCTACTGAAATTTTAGTAACTATAATTTCATTATTTTCATTTCCTTTTTTTAGAGAAAGAATTTGTCTAACAATATTATAATCATTTGCTTTTTGTATTGTATCCCAATGATTAAAAGAATATAACCTAAAAAATGGGGTAAAATGAAACTGCGAAAGTTTTCACATCAATCAGTTGTTAATTTAAAGCACCATCATTTTGTTGTTCATTGTAATTCAATTTTGCAGAAAAAATGTCTTGGGGTTTTGAATAGTAAATATAAACAATCAACAACTAAAATCAGAAACGACGACGAATAAATAAGATAGTTTTAATCTCAAAATCAAAGAATTCTTATTATTTTATAATTTAAAGTATTTTTCTATGTAACATCACACTCTTCTAGTTTTCCTATGTACAAGACTCAGCTACAATACACCAATTAAAACTAAAATAGAAAGTCCTTAAAAGCGTGTTGTATGCGAGAGTAAAACTTTCTAATGCACACCAGTATTGGATTCTGTGCATCTTTTATTAACGGAATCTCTGTTTTCGGCCTCAAGAAACCACTTGCGGTCCATTTGATGATTACACGCTGTTCGGTTTCACTCCCCACTCGTAAATAAAGTATCCACGCAAATCCCTAAAAACCAAGTTTCCAAATTGATCCAAATACGACAACTCTGAGGCTTTTCGGAATTTCTTCTTTTTCAATTCCTTTTTCTGGTTTTCAATATACCTTTTGGAAGGATTTCTCCCAGTGCAGGTAAGAGAGGAGTTTAGAGGTATTTAAATATTTTAAGTAACCTCGGTTCAGAGAGATTCTACCTTTCCCATAAAGAAATTGTTATAGCCAGGACATTTTTTCGGTAAGTGTTGCATACTTATTTCCCCATGTTTATTTCTGTACAAAATTGTGTAAAATAGGGTGACCAGATAAAGTAATACTCGTATCAAGTATAAGATTAAATAGGTTTTTAAGTGATGATTTTTTAAACTTAAAGGCCTACCTACGACCAAAAGTATCTCAGATCGAATATACTTTCAAGTTTTTCTAATGTTAAGGATAGATTCAAGCGCTTGAACTTAACATATAAATCCAATATTTCATACATCATCGACACCGATTCAAGTAAATAAAATTAAGTCTATCTCAAGGTATTTTATAGAAAGGAATTGTCTTTTTCTCAAATTCTTTGACGTTAAAAAATTAAAAACTGTTAAATGTGTTTTGATAAAAAATGTAACAGATTAAATTCATAAAATATTAGCTGTTTAAAATTTTATAAGTTTCAGTTTTAAAATTACAAATAAGAAGTGTCTTCATAACTGGATCTTTTAAGTATTAAATCTTTTGAACACGTCACACACACTAGGATATTTGGGGGATGCTAAAGCTGTAGATATTGTCACAAATATATTACCTGCATCAGAGGAAAATCTATATTTACACTTAGCTATAGTAAAAAAATCAAGTTTTAATAATTCGGAATGGAAAATAGTCTGTGAATAAATGAATTTGGATGGTTAATTATCTATTCAAGCAAATAAATATACATAATTTTTCATTCATGTCAGCGTCTTAAAGTCTAATTCATTTAATAATAACAGACTTTATTCTTATTATTAGACGTGACGATGGATTGAAGTTAAGTTCTCAGTGGACATTATGGTGAAAATGTACTAACAATAATTTGTAAATAATTTCTTAACATTGAGTTGGAAATAATATACAACTACTAATAAAAACTATCATAATATTTAAACTTTTTCCATTTTAAGTTTATTTATACCTACATATAATTGAATACGCCTTGTATTGTAATTCAATAAAATCATACATTGAAAATCAGAAGAAATATAAAGAAAAGATAGCCTTTCTTTTAAATCAAAATGGATTTTGCATTTTTCTTTTATGGATGGAAACCCAAAGTAATCATTTTTACAAGAAAAAAGTAAAACTTCTTTTTATGGTTTAATTAAAGCAATATATGAGAAAAATTCCAAAGCAAAACAAAAATCCTGTAGATCTATTCACATTATTAAAAGTAAGGCATTAGAAGCGAAAGAAAAGTAGAGCTTTAGAATTGTGCATTTTTTTCTGTGGACACAGTACCTATTTTTGAGAATTAATAATTAGTAAGTAATTATTTTTCAGCTATTAGTTTTGTCATTAGAAACTATTTCTAAGCCTGCTGGATACCTGCCACTTACAAGGTAGGAAATTAGAAACTATAAATATTACCTAGATTTCCTTTACTCCAAATATACACTTAACGATCCAAATTATAATAATCCAAAAGCAACAGCGTGTAATACTTAGAGCATATTTTTTTAATTGGCCACACTCTTAGAAGTAGTAAATGCACTTAAAGCACTTAAGAGGGATTTAAAAAAAATTTACTACGTAGTTGCCTACATAATTTCCAACGAGGGACAGTTGCCTTTTGCTCTAATATCTGGTCACCCTATTCAGAAACTAAGCATTTGAAATTATAAAATGAATATTTTAAAAATGCCTTATTGTGGCGATTGTAAAACTTGTATTTATTTTTCGTACAAATAAAACCTTTTTCTCAAAATGTTAGTCTTCATTCATGTTTTAAGTGTCTGATTTTGAAGGGTGAACAACTGTCCCTCAATAGCAGGTTGGAAGGAGATATCATATTTTATGCAAATTGACATGTGTGAATTTTTTAAAACATTGCTTATGTATATATTATAAAGAAATGTTTTATTACTGAAATTTTAAAACTACAATAATTTTAGAATAGATGAAAAGAGATTAGTAATCAATATTATGCTCTAAATAAACTTACTTTTACTACAAGTTAACGGACTACTACTTTGACGAAGTTATTCCAAAATACTTCATAGCGCTAAGAAACAAATATGACAAATAAGAGATTATATAATTGATATCACGTCAAAGACACTGATCCGCATTTTGACTATTTTAACCTAAATTCGTAATTTAAATAATAAAAGTTGATACTAAACCTCAAATATAACAATTTTCTTTCCCTACGACGCCAAAACTTTAAAAGTGTTTCCTCGAAACACTTGTTTTGCAAATTCTTGACTTTAGCGGGGTACCGATTACATAAAATATAACATTTATATTTTCTACTTTGATATATGAACATTTGATTTGATATTTATGCTTGATATATTTATACCATGTAACATTTATTGAATATATACAAAATATAACATTCCCCACAAAATTTTCTGAATTAGACAACGCATTAAATATTTGCGGAACAAACGTATAGCTTTTCGAGTTATAGGGATTAGTTTAAAAAATTGCATTACATTTCTACAAGATTGAAAACTACACTCACTTTTAGGCACAGTTTAAGTGCGCCAGATAAATTAATTTAAAAAAGCAATGCGTGTTTATAACACTACAATTTTATCAATGGTCAATATTATATAAATCTGTTACGTCAGATTCTAAACATATGAGTAACAATTTTAATTTCTTTCGAATTTTTAAATTTTATTTCCAGTAAGCTTAATAAAAAATATTTTCATTTGCTCAAAAAGTCAAAAATCAATCATATTAACAAGGCATGCAATCTTAAGCCTATGTTAAAATATCTTTAAAGGGATGTAGTCACAGTAGAGTTAGTTAAAGGCACCGTTTCGTTGTATCAGAGTGTCATTGGTCTGTCGATTTAAAAAATTTATGATTTCTAAAAATTCATGATTGAAGAAAAATTATTCATTTTAAAATTAAGTTATAGATTAATCAGGTTACTCCTAGGATGCTTCTTAATTCAGAGACCTGAAATGAGTGCAGTTTAATGCTATTCTAGCAGGATGATCATATTTAAGAAATTATAACAAAGAAAAACACTTGCACTATACGATGTGTGCATGAACTATTAATAAAATATTATGTAAATATTACACTTCTATGTAGTTAATGATACATAATGGCAGATACCTTTTTGTTAGCTATATAAAAATATAAGATGAAAATAATATGAAATTAACTTTATCGTAAACTACTTATATATTTCAGAATTTCTATTCAATTTAATAAAAATTGAACTCACTATTTATTTCTTGAAAACAAGCAGAAAAGTGAACTTAAAATATATCCTTCAATGCTCGTATATTTTTCAAAAATTTTTCACTTAGGACAAGATAATTTCTAGTTGGTAAGCTAGTGGTTTATATATTAACTAATTGAACTTGTAGCTGTAAAATGGTCTTAAAATAGTAAGAAACAACAAATGTTAACGAATTGGGGAGTGCATTCTACAAATTATGTAAACACAACTTTTTGGGGGAAACTATATAAAGTTTTGAGAAAACAAAATTGTGAATTACAAAAGATGTCTTGAAATCTATTCAAGTTTAGTTGAACGTTTTCGCATTTGAGGAAGAGTTCAATGAGAATCCTAAAAGTTCAAATCTATTTCTCTGAACGATCATTACAATAGCGGTTTTAGGTGTGCAACATTTTTAACCCAAAGCTAAATGCTTTAGGCTAAAACAAGGTAGGTTTTCAGGTAACAGATTGTGCAGCTCTCATAACAATTCTCAATGCCAGCTGTCTGAGCAGAGCACTACTCGAATTATTCGAACCTTTAAAACACGTTTTTTACCCTCCCTCTAAGTTTGCTTAGCATAAAGCCACAGAATTTTCATCTTAAAGAGATTTGCGGCTCTGGGGGACACGGACTTGGAGCGCCGGGTTATCCACTAATTTTTTTCCCTCCAAAAGCCTAGCTGCAAAGAGCCTTTTCCCGGGAAGTGATTTTCCAATCGATGCCATCGTCGAGATTATTTTACTCCATCGTTTGCCTCAGTCACATGCTTGCCCGCCCCCCGTCAAAAGGAAGGCGTGATCGTATTAAAAGATTACAGATATGATAATGTTGGCTGAAATCAAGCGTATTATTCCTAATCTTGTTTCACTCGCCGTTAATCCGCGACATTTTTCGTGGTTCGCTGAAAATCTCTTTCAAAAACCATTAAGTCGGCGAAGCCTGGATTATCGAACCGATAAGCTTTAAATTACTTTTGTTTCAAGTAAGTCTCGCGGGAAGAAGGGGGTAAGTATTAACAAAAGAGAGAGAAAAAAAACCAAATCTCACCCATAGTGGATATAAATTCGTTATCGTTCGACTTCCGTCTGCAGGGGAGAAATTTATTTGGCTTGTTGGGCGTCTTACGCGACACAAAGAATAAAACTACAGGAGCTCGACTGATATGGAAGCACATTAAGTGGCTTATGCTAATGGTCGTGTCATACATAAAAAGGCTCGTGTAAAGAAAAAGTTTTCATACACTTATGGAGCAGTTTGAATCAAGAAAACGTTAACGCTTGTATTTTAATTCGATGCACTGGCATAATATATTTAATGTCGTTATAGACTCATATTTTTAGATTATTTTCATAAAAGTGTGATTGCATTAGAGGTATTTTTACATATCGTGAAGTGTTTGAAAGAAAAAGTTTCGTGGCATTTAATCTCAAAAACCTGTTATACTCTTAACCCTCTAAGTGATTTTGACGAAATATCTCGTCCATCAAAATCTGACAAATTTTTCTAATGACGAGATATCTCATCATCAGGATATTGTTGTATGATGGCGAGGAATTTTTTAGGTGGACGAGATCAAGATCTGGTCAATTTTGCTAATGACGAGATGTCGAGACACACCAGGAGGGTTACAAATAAAATTATTGTAAAACGCTATGAGAGACAATCTTAGATTAATATTTTTTTAATCAATGAATACCACTTTGAGCTAAAAGATTTTAAGACTCACCAAAGTTGAACGTAGTTCACTTGATCAAATAATTATCTGACATTTTTAAACAAGTCTGAAATATGTGCATATATGTGTTGATGTAAAGGGATTCATAGACGCACATGCATGTAATGCCTTATAAAGTATGATTTTCAAATACTAAAAATGAGTACGTCGCCTATGAAAGCATCTATAAAGTGTACTGTGATATGAAGACTAAGGTAATACCGCAACACTATTTTCACAAATGGAACAATTGATGGTTTACTAATTCCAAAACGTTTACCCCCAACTGTATTAAAATATAAAGTAAACCAAATTAACTTTAGTTTAACAATCAATAATTTAATTTCTTTGCGTTATTTCTACAATTTCTGACTCGAGAAGTTGGTAGCAACTTGAGCTATAGAAAATTTTGAAACTGTGCTATTTTCTTTTTGATCGCTTTTATTCAAAATCGTGACATGAAGCAAATCCTGCATTGAAAAAATTATGATAGACAGTTCTTATACCACACTAGGGAATCAGACATGATTTAATGTCTTCACAAATTCTGCAACAGTTAGATGGTCAAAACCTTCAATATCCCAACGATTTCCTAAGTAAGCAGGTAGTGTCGAGAGGCATTCAAAAACAGTGAAACCTCGCCCAAATAATCTTATCTTGTACTCCAACCGGCTAGTTGTTCAGTTTCTGCCTCCAAACACCGGCGAACCTTCTCCGCTTATAACAAAGAGGATCAAGACTGTAGGATGAAATCCCGACCTCTCAGAAGCCAGATTAACTTTGAGAGCATGGCATCCGGAATATAAAATTGAGTTGGCACTACCCTATTTACTCCAGTACCGCAGGTTTTATTCCGCTCCCCAAAATTGACAAATAAAAAATTGAGACCCATTTCTTCTTCCAAGGGAGACAAGCATTTCCGACCAGGAGAAGTCAAAACGAATTACCACAGCAACCAACAGATCGATCTGTAATACGATTTTTGAAGTGCTATTACCATGGGAAACTCTTCTAAAACTTAAAAGCACCCTATGTAATAGACCTTAAAAAGAAAGTCAAAAGTAGCCCCAAGTTTGATTTAAACTAGAAAAAGTACGGTACCACAGCGTGATTTGGGAGGAAAACCTTGGTTGGAATGGACGAAATGATGAGATCAAGGAATGCCTGGGAGTTCAGTTAACTGTGGTCTCGAGGGAAACGAAGTAGGATTTCACGTGGCCAGCGAGTTCAATAAATTTTTAAGGCATTTTATTTGATCTACGCTTGTAATAATAATCATGTGGATTCTCGTGAAAAACTTTGATGTCTTTTGTACATTGGACCTCCTCGGTTGAAATAGTGCCTTCTTATTAAGAGACTAAGAACGTAGGAAGAAAATTACTCCGAAATACGGGAGTTTTTTTAGAAGTATCATAAGAAAGTTTTGGAAAGTTTGTATTAGTGTCTCATCAAAAACGTTTCACTCCATTGCGTCGCGATCTAAATAGGTCGGTTCCGCAGACCATTGATGATACCTCCCGGATCCTTAAACCATCATAATTTGTATGGGTACATAAATTAATGTTTTAATAACATATTGTATTGTTTTAAATGATTATTTTAACTATCATCAGACTCAGATGAATTGTTAAAGTTAAACTTTAATTATAAAATTATAATTGTGACAAATTTAATGAGAATAATCTAATAGAAATCATTTCGAAATTCTGTTTAATTTATATAATCACCCCATAATTCATTAAATTAGAGCCTCAACCTCTTTCAAGATCAAAATCACTTAAAGCTATCACAGGTAGGTAATTTTTAAAAGTTTGAAAAACTATCATGTGTTTCTTAATATTTGTTTGCTTCAAGCTAAGGAATGTAGAACGATTCTGTTTTAGAATTTTTTAGTAACTTACAAATATCGGGAATCAACATAAGAATATTTGTAATGAGATAAATGGTATATCAACATTATCATAGTAGTTACTTTCTTAAAATATTTTTAATTGTGTTTTGAGTTTTCTTGCATTTAAAGGTTTATTGATAATGACCTTGAATGTTATAGTAGAGACTTTAATCTTGGGTGCAATTTCCCTGATTGCATTTTTTGATAAATCATACATTCAATTATTTTCACCAACTAATAAACTTTTTTCATATAGTTGTTATTGACTTGATTCATTACCCAACTTTTCACAAAAATTTGATGTTATCATTGTTATAAAATGAATAAAAGCGTGTACATTTTATTCACATCAAAAAGTTCTCTGGTAGGTAGTTAATTAACGTCGCACCGGAGCAACACAACGGGATATTGGCGACGGTCCGGGATCAATCCCGAAGGGACAATCTAACGCCTCGTAATTTTGAATCACGGCCATATGACGAGAA
This sequence comes from Meta bourneti, assembly GCA_933210815.1. Lineage (NCBI taxonomy): Eukaryota > Metazoa > Arthropoda > Arachnida > Araneae > Tetragnathidae > Meta > Meta bourneti. The sequence goes on along the minus strand of OW119934.1, from coordinate 13,435,422 downwards.
CAACACCTGAGCTGGTCCCCCACTCTCCAAACTTCTACACCACGCCATCGTGAGGACATTTGAGACCACGACAGATTTAACGTGAACCAGCCCCTTGTACACGACGGTCTTTGGTTGGATTTGAACTCGCAAACCTCCGGTTGCTAATCCGTTAAATCCGTCCATAAAAGTTCTGTGAATATCTTTTTAGTTTAGTTCAGTAGTAATAAGAATTAGTTTCTGTATAAGTATTATTGAGTGACTATCTTCAACGGGAAGTGGTTGCCAAGTTCAGACTGTTTACTAGCCACCACTGTCTCGGGGCCCATCTCCCCCGAATAGGACTTGCTGATTCCCCAGACTGTAATTCGTTCGACCTAGGACAGCCTGTGTCTGGTGAACATTTGGACGAGTGCCTTGCACTAGTGGTTTTTAATTGTACTGTGAAAAAATACTGTAGGGCTCAAGGGTTAATGGTCAAACCACCGGCGTTTGTCAACAACAATAACAGTATTATTGAGCTGATTCATTTCCCAATTTATCATATAAATTTGATATGATTGTTATTATAAAAATATTTTTAAAATGCGAATTTCATTTACATTGATAAAGTTCTTTATCCTTAGTTTTTTATCTACAGAATTTTATTTAATTTATATAAGGAGCACTAAGTCAGTGGGATCACTACAACTGAAACCTATAACTATATTTATTTTTATGTACAGTTAAATTATTTCTCTCTTTTTTTACAGCTTTGAAGTAAAGAACTTCTTGTGATTGCAAAGAATATGATCATTATGAGCTTAACGTATAAATTGAAAAATTTCGTAGCTCATTCATCTATACACTGTTTTAAATAATAATGTAAATGTAAAATTAATCTAAAAGCATTGGAACAATATAACTATTTACTTCTTCCCACTTGAAAGCAACACAGCAGAGCTCGTTTGAAACGAAAAATAGCTTAAGTGCAATTTTTTGAAAGTATTAGATGCAAACTTTATATTAATGTCGTGTAATAGCATGTATTCTTCTTGGTTCTATGATCTTAAATATTGTATTTTTACTTATCCATAATGTAAAAATATCAGTAATTAGTGTTTATCTGTGATATCAAAAATTCTACTCTTTGTCCTTTGTAGTCAATAAATAAAAATAATACCTCAACCTTCATGCTTGAAGTTATTAATAGCATGTCTAACAGTCGTTTTTGTGCTGTTATTCAAAATCAGGTATTGTCTAAGTTTAACAAAAGTATTCTCAAATAAATTTTCTTTAAGAGCAAAGCTGTTGGTATTTTCTAGCTTAAATTAAAATACTCCTTCACACTTTTTGGATTTGAGTTGCTTCATTTATTCACTCTGAATGAAGGTCGGAAATTATAATTCACTACTTTCCGAAGCATTTCTTTTGTTTGACAATTTCACCCGAGGGTTAGAATTTTAAGGCACCGTTTTCTATTCGCTGTCCCCAATATCCATAAATCTGATTAGAGATTCAGTCGATTCTGTAAGCATCGCTGATGCGGATGCTACATTAAATAACTTTAAAAATAAAAGTATTGAAACTTGATTAATTTTGAATGATTTTTGAAATTATTGCCTTTCAAATGGTGGTTGTGTGTGTAAGTTAAATAATTAAAAATAAGGGTTTTATCGAATGTAGTTGACAGGACTATTTTGCTAATTCATTCGAGGGAAAAGGGATGAAATTGCCGAATGGATTACAAAGAAAAAGAAAGTTGTATCACGGTACTAGAGTAGGCTTACTTTTGATATTCTTTTCTTCCGCTGATGAAATTTAAGAAAGAATTGATAAGGTTATGTTTTTGTTTACTCTTTACATACTTCCTTTACCTTCTCCTAATAAAGAAGTTGGAACAGTATCTAGAGGAGAAGCATATACATATAAAAAATACCAACATTTAATTGTATGTATATAGCTAAAGAATATCTTAGAAGGTTGAAGTAGCTGAAAATTTTGAACATCAATAATCAGAAGAGATTAATTAAAAGATTAAAATGGTTAAATAATATCTGAATCTCCAGATACGTCATGAACGGATATCGATACTAACAGTTTGTATTTTTTTCATGTATTACTATGACGGATACCATTACGATGGAAGCTCTCTTAATGATTTCAGGTCTATACTCTTATTCGAAAAGAATTGACATACAATACGATTATCAACGAACTTAATTCTAAATTCTCATTTTGAGCGATAAATCTCCATCAGTTCGTTAGTAGTAAAAAATAATATTTTTTAATTTTGGGAAGTGTTTTGGATCGAAAATCCTAACCCTATTTATTTCCACAGATGATTGCTAATGGCTTATTATATATGTTGACATTTCCATTTAAGTGCTCGCTCCTTCTACTTTCCTTTCTATTATCATCGTATTTTTGAGCATAGCTAAACAGCGTACTTTGTGTAAATAAGTCTCAAAAGCAAAAAAAAGGAAACATTTACTTTTGTTTTAGACTCCAACAGATTTCAATAGTACCTGACTGAAGCACCCAGCCTTTACTTTGTATGGTTAAACACATTTCGAATACATTCTCGTCATTATGTTAAGCCTTGTGTTTGTTTTTATTTCAAGGTCAAGGTCAATGGGATTACAAATATTTACCTGCCTATTTACAGAGATCATGACACAAAGCGCCCTACTTGGAAAACGGAACTTTCCTTTGCATTTATTTTATAATTTGTTACATAACCATATTCATTGATTAAGACTTCTTAATGAGATAAATATTTATGCCATTCATGAAATCTTTACCTCTTTATTCAGCTTAAATATTTCAGTACTACATTAAATTCGACATTCATTTACTTTTTCTCACACTCCATTTCACCCCTTTCATTTGAATATTACCGTCTCAGTTATTATTGTCCTTTCTCCATTGCTAAAAAAGATTCGATCGTGATATCATACCACAAATACTTTCCCAGCCTCTCTTCGATTTCACCTTCGATCTCGCAAACAAATCATGTCAAAGCATGTTCTTTCTGATCTCATCTTCCGAATTCAGAGACAAACTATCTGATCCTAATCTATCACCCACGACTGCAGAACTTTTCACAAATGGCTATATTTAAAATGTATTCATGTCTTGTCCCTAAGCGTGATATTTATGTACTTTCATATACTACACGTAAAAAATCATTCTCAAAGAAATCTTTTAAATCAAGAGTTATTTAAAAATCAACTAAGCCTGGGTATTTCTTTGAGTGTCGAAGTTTTTAAAAATCTTATCTCATTGACTTTTAAAAACTAAAATTTCATTGATTGCATGTTTCATTTCTTGGTAATGTTTCAGTGCTTTGTACTTATTTGTCTCTTTTTATTATTTTTTGTATTGCACTTTGTCTTGTTATTTTTTTGCGCAATTTCCTCAATGTCTTATAATTGGATTTTTGTGTATTAAAGTATGACTAAATTAATAGAAGGCGGAAGAGAGACCTTATACCTTACACTTGAAGTAAACTCGTACATTTGTAGAATATTGAAATTTCCAAGGATTTATATATAATTAGATGAATAGTCTTAGGATGGTTTATATTTATGATAAAGTATACCACGAATCTTAGCATAAGTGTCTTTATTTACATTAGAAGGTACTCATGATGAGCGATTTTTTTGGAAATCCGATGATTTTGAAGATAGCAGAGGGGAAGCTAACACCTCAGGAACGGCTCTGATTAAGTTAACACTTCTAGTGGCTGTCTTGACGAGGTACCTCATCATTAACAAAACTGACCAGTCTTGTTGGACGAGATATCTCGCCATTATAAGAAAGCACACGATCACGGTCATTAGAAAAACGTGACCAGATCTTGATCTCGCCATCATCAAAACATCGGCAGTATCTTGATGACGAGATATCTCGTCATTAGCAAAATTGGTTAGATCTATCTTGATGAACGAGGTATCTCGTCATTAACAAAATTCGTTAGATCTATCTTGATACGAGATATCTCGTCATTAGGAAAATTGTTTAAATCTTGATGGACGAGATATCTGGTCGAAACCACTTGGAGCATTGTATTTGAAGTTTGCCTTTCAAAAGTGTGTGTATCGATCCCAATGCTGAGTGTGTGTTCTCTTCCGCAGGCCTGTGCCAGCCGGCCAGCAGCTCCCCGCCGGCCGACGACTTCCTCAACTCCGACAGCCGCGCCTCAAGCCCGCTCTCCTCGGGCGCCGTGACCGACGACGCGCCTGCGGCGGGCGGCACGGCGGGCGGCACCGCCCCGGGCGGCCACGACGCCGACGCCAAGAAGGGCAAGAACAACCGGCGGAAGAAAAAAACGCGCACCGTCTTCACGCGCAGCCAAGTGTTCCAACTGGAGTCCACCTTCGACATGAAACGTTACCTATCCAGCTCTGAAAGGGCCGGCCTGGCTGCCTCTCTGCACTTGACTGAGACACAAGTGAAGATCTGGTTCCAAAACAGGCGCAACAAGTGGAAGAGGCAGCTGGCGGCTGAACTGGAAGCTGCCAACATGGCCCACGCTCAGAGAATGGTGCGGGTTCCCATCTTGTACCACGACACTGGTTCCTCCTCTGTCACAGCGACGGAGAACTCGTCGCTTAGTGTGGCCACGTACCCGTCGCTGTACTACCACCACGCCTCCTTCGCCAACAGTCAGAGTGGGGGACGGGCACCCCTCCCCAGCCTGGTCTGATCCGAACTACTTCTTCAACCGTTATCTGAGACAGATAACTTTGCCAAAGAAACAGACACTAACAAAAACGATTACTGAATGCTGTAGTGCTTCCTTACTGTTACTAATGACAGATATGCAAAGCTTGGAGCTGATGTTTCCTCAAACTACGAAACTGTGGTCACTCATATGCGTCCTTTTTCGGTTAGCGTAGTCTATAGCTTACATTTCCTTTCAAAGTCTACTTTCAAAGACAACTGGAATACATATATATTGCTTTTGAATACGAAGACGGACAGAAGGCAGGAGAATGAGATTCATTCACCCGGTGTCTCGATGGGTCGTGGTGGCATTTTATCCTCAAATTGGTTTTCTTTTGAGTGTTGTACATCGTTCAGTAATAGAAACGAATTCACTACAAAATTATGTATAGCATTGTATGTTCGTGACAAAAATTTTCTACTGCCAACAAAGACTTTATTATACCTGAATTAACTGTCGACGTTGATTATCATTTCCAACTCAATCAGTTGTATCCTCCAAATGAACCGTGAATGCCAAAGTTACTTTTAGCATTCTTATGGTAAGTCTTGTGAGTTAGGTTCATATACAAAATAAGATAAGATTGTGTTTTTAAACATTGCTTGTGGTAATTTCATGGGCATTTATTTATGATATTCATCTACGAATGAAATATACTTCTTATCAGAATCTAAAATGTGTGCAATATTAATGTTTTCGATAGAATCCAGGTGAAGTGGAAGAGGCTGATTGAAAATCAATGTTGTATTATTCTTTCTATATTTTAGTATTCTAACTAAAACTACACATAAAACACGAAGTGAAATTCAATATTTGACTTATGAGTTTGATTTAACCTATAAAAATACACAAATTATTCAGCGTTTATTTCGTTTTATTTCAAAATACGTGCTTAACTTTTATTCCTGTATTCCAAGAGAAATTTTTCATGTGGTAAATACATGCAAAATTCTATAATTTCAAGATTTCACCACAAAATCCTGAATTAATAGAGTTAATGGCGGAAATATAGTAGAATGCACGTAACATTTAACTCCATTTCCTTATAAAAGTACCATAGTGACACGCAATTTAGGACACCCAATCCATGATCAAATCGTTAATAGGAGCAATTTCAATTTTAATCAAATGTAATATGCAAATTCTAAATTGAGGGGATTCTTTCGAATCTTCTTATTTATCTTCTCGGGCTGCTGGGTTTGTTACTTGAATGAAATATTTATAGAGCTTTTTCGAGCAGGCAGTTAAAGACTATTAAAACACAATTGTTTGAAACACAGTCATTAAATCTTAAGTGAATAAACTTATACTTTTCTTACACTCACCTATGTTCTCTCTCTTTGAAAGATATAATTAATAATCATAGCAGATAAATCGATATTTAACAATGAAAGTAATCCGTTAAAAGCTTTTCAATGTTTCATAATTATAAGTCTTTGTAACAGCATATACATATTTTCTCCTTATGTTAATTTTGCGCATAAAAATGCTATAAATCAGTTTAAGGGGGTGCAGTAATTTTATTCTGTTTTCATCAACTCAGTATTAACATAATGACGATTATACTGTTTTTAAAGGTAATTAACTTACTTTTATCGAAGTTAAAGAAACACAAGGAAAAATAGTTTTTCTCGCAGTCAAAATCATGAGTGGAATAATGAGTCATTGTAAATAATGAGAAACAGGCACACAATGCTCCTTTAAACTAGCTATCAGAAGTATTACAGCAATAAACTATCAAAAATGTGCCAAAAGCCTATTTGAATAAGCTCTCTTGATTCAACTGACTCATTAATTGCTCGAACAAAGAAACGTGGAACATTTTAAAACAATATAGAAAAGATTAAACGCAACAATTTTACACGAACATACATATAAACCCGGTGATACATGTTTCACCATTGTTCTTAAAACTAATATGGAGAGAAAAATTAACAACTTTATATATATATATATATAATTCATTTCTATTGTTTTTCAAATTATAATGCACGTTAAATACTTGAATAGTATGATCATGTATAGTTATTGTCTTATATAATTACATATCTTTATATAAAAGTAAAAAAGGTTCCTATATTTTTATACTTTTTAGCTTCTTATTTAATGTTATAATTTTAGTTCTTATATATATAAAATTATGCTTTTTTCAATTGTCAATTTTTGTTGTTTACTTCTATCTCTATTCAGACACAATCTAATTGAATACAATTACGAAATTGTGCGGTTCACTGTGATCTACATGATAGACCACCGTTTCACATGTGATGATAACGGAAATGAAAGCTTGTTTATTCACTTTTTTACACATGTTTATACAAAATACCTAATCGAAAAAGGAAAAAAATAATGTCACAGTCAAATTCCTTTTGTTGCAAGTAGCAGGGACCAAAATATAAAACCTCCAATATGGTTCAATGTGCCTCAGTCTCCTTACTTTTTAACATAGCTACATAAACAAAAAAAGTAATTCCGTAAATAATAAATTATTTATTTCCGTAGAATTTAAAAGATATAAACTTTGAAGATGAAAACCATTCATTTCTGCCTTAAAAATGTGAAAACTTCGGCTGAAGCAAACAACTGAGATATGAAATCGAAATTTTAAAAGGCATTGACTGTACTAAAATGATACATTTTATTAAATTTGTATCAATAGATTGAAACATGCAATAAAATATTTTGCAATGTATTACATTTAATTAATTTATTTAAAAGAGCTTACCGTATTTTTTGTAGCCTAAAATCATGATTTTGGCTCTTAATTCGCTGCAAAAATACCCATCTGCGTAATCTACAAATACAAAGGTATGAAATTTTTGGAATCGTATGAGTTTCTCTGTGGATAAAACTCGTTTACCATTGAATAAAATTCATTAACACACATTAAAAATTAAAGGTTTACTTTCCTAGAAAGAGTTAAATGTTGCGAATTTCTTCGACCATATTAAAATGTAGCTTTCTAGTGACTATTTTATTCAACTAACTGCCCACAACTCTCAGTTAAAATCATTCCTCTTTAATCGAATACATCAAATAATTATTTCATGATCAGATGCGACCTAATAAAAGTAAAAGTGTGGTTAATTTTGTTAAATATATTGCGAACCCGACAGGAAAAGTTGAAGTTAACGATTTTCACGTTCCTTTCTTGATTCCTGATTCTTTTAGTAAATATCCCAAAATCGCATATCAATCCTTAAATTTCATTCTATTGCACTTTAAAACTCGTTAATTTACATATAGGCAGAAAATCAAAGCCAAAATTTTAATGTATGAATGTATAAAAAATAAATGTGCTTATCTTTCACAATGCATTCCGAACAACCTTAGCTTGAAATGAAACAATGTGAAACAGGCAGTATACTATTGTACATTTTTGTTTTTCAAAACAAAATTAGTTTGGTAAATATTTATAAGCTATTTCTGTGATAATATAATTTATTTCTTTTTACATTTTACTAGAGATATTTAACCTCCATAACCCCTTAATTCTAACCCGCATCAATGCTTGAAATATGTGCCCAAAATTAAAATGAAACAATTTCAAAATTGATATAAAATTTTTCATTGCAGTGAGGGATGAAATTTTCATATCAAATAGATGGATATGTAGGAAGTGTGTTGTGAAAAATGTTCCAATCTAATAACATCGATTGTTTACAATTAATCAAGTAATTTCAGAATCTAGGTGTTTTTAGAAGTAAAAGTCGTTACGTTTCTCATTGTTGAAAAATATTAATAATGCATTCCATATAACATTAAAATGAAACAAACTTTCGATATGTGTTATTTTTATGTATTGTAACTTTTATGCACAGAAAATAAGGTCAAACAAAATTTTTTTAATAATTTTCACTTTTTGCGTGGCTTGAAATAATTGTTCCATATTTAATTAGAATTATTGATTACAAATTAATCATGAAAAAATTTATTCTACGAACATACTTTTATACTTTGTATCTATAGGATAAATCAAAATCATATACACTACTTCAACACTATTCTAAGAAACCATAACGAATTTCTTATTTTTTCTTTAAATCTTCCAAATTGTATAAATAATTATTTATGTATGAGTTCAATCGTACTACTTCCAGAAGCGCACATATAATGCTTTAAAAGAAAACTCCTTGGAAACTTCAAGCAACAAAAATATTTCTCGGTGTTTTTTATATTTGATACAAATATTAAAAACACGTCAAACTTGCAGATCTTGGGGACGAATTCCTGTGAAGTCGATTGAAGCTTACTTTAATTATTTTTATTGATTCGTTTATGCGACCAAGGATGAACCTTGAAGCATGTTTTTTGTTACAGTCCGTGTATATTAGAATTACCATATTGTGTTAATTGTGTTGACTGAATGTGTATTAAATTTAGTTTTTAATTACATTGGTGCATTTATTAAAATAAAACTTTGATATTGAATGAGTTTGTGGACAGTGTGATTAAACTTAAAACACACATCTACACAATACATCTTAATAAAGTACATCTTAATGGTTTAATTAAAGGCTGAGAGCAAATCACTGAATGAAGTTTAAATCCTGACGGCAAGGCATAATAAAATAAAAGATAGCTGGGGAAATAAAGTATGAATGTTTAAAGCTCTTTTTTAAAGCTCAAGACGAATCAAGTATAAAACTTTCAAATAGCATCTCTCACACACACACAACATAAGCAATATCTATAAATTTGAAACTAATGTTTTCTTTTTAAGATGCATAAACTCTCAATAATACATGTTCTTCAATGAGAAGACAGAACTATTTTTTTTTTCAAAAATTTAAGACTTGATAGTATTTTCCTGACTTGTGAAATGAGTATCATAAGGTATTTAGAATTCGATTAACATCAAGAATTATTGATTTTATTGAAGAATTATTGATTAACATCAAGATATCAAGTAAAAAGTAAATATAAGATATGTAGAGTTTAATATCTCAAATATAATTTATATATCTTTGCAAAATATATTACTTTCCATATGATTCAATATTTAAAGAAGATAAGTCACTTCGTACTTAAGGAAGGGCTGGAATGGATTCTATCCATTATAGAATATAAAATCTCAGTGAATATAACTGTCTAGTGATTCGATATTGGAGGTTCTATTCATGCAATGACTCTACTAAAGGCCGTCTGCATCTTGTTCTATGTAAAGTTTAAAAGTTCTAGCTCCGAATGAATTTCTTTCTATTAAATATTATTGAATTAAATTTTGTTTATCATTTAAAATCAAAGTGCCAGTTTCTGAAGCATTGCAGAGTAACCGAATATAAAAAACTAACACACGTTCTTTAGAAAAGCGAAGTTTGAAGTGATACCCTTTGCAAAACCCTATGAATAAACACACGTATAAATAAACACACGTATAAATTTTCGTATTGGTGAGTAAAATCCTTATTCTTCTTTTATCTGTATAGAGACATGTAGGGAAATATTGAAATATTCAAAGCAATAATTCAATACAATAAATCATTTGCAAATTTACGCACGCATATCTTACTTTTACATCAAAATTTACTTGTGTTCAATTATTTAGAGAAAGCAAATAACTTTTATAAATTTTCAGAAACATTGAAATGAATATTTTTATGAGCATATTGGTAAATACGTTCATAGTTGATATATTTTTAGCTTTACCGTTCAAATAATAAATTATTTTATAAATATTTAGACGTAAATATTGATATCAAGAATAAACTTCTACTTTGTGTTTCAACTTAAATAATATTTATATTTTCTTACACTGTTGAGTAGTATATGTCCCGTTTTATTTATGTTTTTATTCCTCGAAGATTCATGAATCAAACTTTACAAGCGACAGTGCTTGTAATCAACCACTTTTTGATAAAGCTAACGAAACTTTGAATGAAATTAGATTACCACAGCCTTACCATTTAAATATATTTTAGAAATTATGATGGGCTATAGTCGAATCGATTCTAAAGATTTTCTTGTAAAAAAAACTATATATAGCTTTTCCAACAAGCCTGCATTCAGAGCTTTACACGATCTTCGAGAAGCATCATTGCTTTTACCTTACAATACACGTAATGACTATCTAACCACATCTATTGATTGAAATAAGTGTGGGAAAGATTCTATTGGTCCAGAAGCCTAAAACCGGCTAGAATCCATGCAGGTTGCACAGTGGAATAATGCGCTCATGACCCCACAGGTTCATTACAAAGGACGAAATTTAATAAAATGTTTAGTATCTGCAATACTCGCAGATTGTAATTTGAAGCTAGTGTGAATGAGAGAACAAGCGACCGAGCCATATCCTATCACACTGCCTCAACTCTCGGAGCTGGTTTGTCAATTCTGAATTACATTACATGCACACTTATTTCTTTCGTCACCGTCATTACATCGTCACCCCTTCATATTCTTCCTGTGCAGCCTATTGGCACACTTGATTATGTCTCTTAATTCCAGTGTTGTGAGGCAGCTGTTGGAGAGGAGGAAGAGTTGTGATAAGGGAGCGGAGACAAATGATGCGTACACCACAATACATGGCCCCAAAACCCTCATCCCGGGAGGGAGTCTTACCACTTTCCGGGTAGGCAGGGATCGGGACTCGAAATGAACACGTAACACTAATAGATGTTTGACAGGGTGGTTTTCAGGAGGATGGAGATGATGATTTTTCCTGCTTTCATTATCCCTCTCATTTTTCACCCCGCACCATCCCCGCAGGACTCTCCCCTCCCGTCCTTTTAGTTGGTCCCTTTGTGTTCGACATGATTTCAGAGGCAGGATCGGCCGCGCTCAAAGAAGTCAATGGCACTCTCTGGCCTTTATTCGATCTCGGAGAAGGATGGGGATCAGGATGGAGCATTTTGCTTAACGCACAGATTGTAATTTCCGCGCGAAACGAGGACTTATAGCTTATTCTTCACCCTCTCTCTTTCTCTCTGGAGAGGAGATTACGAGCTCTAAGCTATAGACTGACTGCGCATCATGGACTGCATGGGCTCTAACTTGCAAGGGTAGATCGGAAGGAACAGGGAAGCAATTGAATGGCCTATTTACTTCCATTTTTTGTTACGCTCAGCCAAAATTATTTTCCTTGGCTTACTTGAGAGATGAAAGTTTTGCTTTCATAAGCGGTCCTTAATTTGAGTGTTTTGACCCTTAAATTGGGACTCTGGATGTATTTTGCTATTGTATTGAAGCATTTAATTTTCTGTTACACGGATTCTTTCTCTCTTGAGAGGTGAACTGTAGACTGATTGCAGAACGCGCATCTTATTCAAATCGTAATGGAAACTTTAGTTTCAATGTAAGACTGGGAAGAAAGAACAGAGAAGCAAGTGAAAGGACTATTAACTTCCATTTTTTTGTTTCGTTTAACCAAAATTATTTTCTTTGGCTTATTTAATAGATGAAAGTTTAGCTTTGATAAGTTGTCCTTAATTTGAGTGTTTTGACCCTTAAATTGGGACTCTGGAAGTATTTTGCTATTGTATTGAACCTTTAACTTTGTGTTACACGTATTCTGTCTCTCTCTTGAGAGATAAACTACAGACTGACTGATAGCAGAACGCTCATCTTATTCAAGTTGAGATGGAAACTTCAGTTTCAATGCAAGATTGGAAAGAACAGAGAAGCAGTTTAATGTATTATTTATTTCCAATATTGTTTTGTTTAACTCGTCGAAGCCTAAAAAATATTTAGAAAAACTTTTACGGGTGAAGATTTATCATCTTATATGAATGTATTTTTCACAGAACGAAAGTTATTTTTCTGTTTCTTATGGGTGGTGAGGCCCTTTATGCCTCACCCCATTTAATGTACTCCTAGAAATTGGAATATCAAATGAAACAATATTTAGCAACCTAAATATGTATTAATATATACCAGCCTTCAAAGGGTTAAAAGATTTTCTATGCTGACTTGATAGGTGGCAGCTGTTTTGGTAAATCGTCCTTATATTTAACGTCACGACCGAAAATTTGATCTTTGGAAGTGTTCTAAAGATTTACCATGCAAGTATTTTAAATTCAGGACAAATTCAGTATGAAGAGACAAGAAAGATCTGGGTTTAATTTTAATCTCTCGATTCATTATTGGATTACCGGAGGTATTCCTATGGGTCGGAATTATGTGATGCCCCCTAATTTCACATATGCGTATTGCTGTCTATTCAGGTCTAGAGAGATACTAGTTTGGATTTAAATAATGACCCGAAATTATGGCATTTCGCTCGATGCCAATCAAAATTACAATTCCATTAATGATTTGGAATTCTTTGTATTTTAACAAGGATCTGATTTTTCATTCGTAATTACAAATGGAAAGTATTTTTTTTAAATAAAATGTATTTCGGTAAAATAGATTTTTCTTGCATTTGTATAAATGCAAAACGTCAAAACGACGAGGAAGTTAAAATTTAAAGATCCAAATGGGGGTGCCTTATTCTTCACGATGGTTAAAAACTGATTTGATGTATATATTATTCATATAGTATATCTAGAATTCTAGTATGATTTCAAAATAATTATCCATAATAAAGATTGAGAATAAATTAAACAGAAATAAACATATTTATCTTTGGATTGGATTGGATGTTAGGGTTCTATGGCGCAAGGATATTTATCTTTGGAATCTGCAATGTGTTGAAAAAAAGGCTATCCTATAATTCGAATAGTGTTAGTTATCCCAAATGCAATTTAACAAAAAATAGGTCTTTAACTTCTTATGGTTGTTTACCAAACAATCAATGTCAGTTTGAAAAATTGCACTTAATTCTGTAATATTAAATCTGACGTTACGTTAAGGTTACGTGTACGTTAAGGTTATGAAATTGCAAAATGATGAAAAACTCATTAACGTTTTCCTATGTGCACATAATGAAGCTGGGATAAATTGGAAAAAGTTGTCATGTGGCGCGACAAATAGATTTGTTTCTGTTCAGTAGTGGAAGTGGTTCAATCTGTTGGATTCCTTGACCGAGAGTATTTCTGGCATGATTTACAAAACGCACCAAGCAAGCGGATCTGTGACTGACCTTGTTTTGGATGAAATGGAGAATCAAGAATCACATTAAAACGTGATTTTAATTTTTTTTGTAAACTTATATGTAGCTAAATTGCATAGCAACACAACAAAAAGAACATCGAAAAATGAATACAACTATTTAATCCTTTTTTCTTTTCGATACTATTTTAAAACTATGTACAACATAAACGAGTCTGGTGTATAAATAAAACGAAAGTCATGAAATGAAACATTGAGGCAGTAATTGTTAACAAAATTGTGAACAGAAACAGTTATAAGACTATTTTATTTTTTGGCATTTATTGTATATCCCGGCGAAAAGTTCTTTCTCATAGATTCCCACTTTGTCAGATTCCTACGACAAATTTCGATTCAATCAATATACACGAAGTAGTAAGATGGATGGGGCCCTTGTAGTAAATTAATTATGTATGAAAAAGAAATACCCTATTAATTAGAAATGAGTTTAATTCCATGAAATTGCTGAGATATTTTTAGATTTCAACATGAGCAATTTATTTCTGGAAAGGACTTCATTGTCTAATCATGCATAGAATGTATTTTAAATTATTCAGGTCAAAATACTTCTATACGCTGTCTTTACCTTAGAAAGAATTTTCTGACCGATAGTACTAAAAACAGAAGTGAACAAAACTGATATGATATTTTCAGCATATTTTCGTTTTCCTATTTCTATTTAGAGAAATATCCTTACCAGCAATTACAAGCAATTGAAAGAAAGCAACCATTTGCTTGTTTGTCAGATAATTGAAAGCGATACTCAGCAATAAAGATTGCTTTTAGTGATTCATTAAGCGTTTGTAAATAAATGGTTACTACCCTCACGATCCAGGTAGTTTAATGTGTTATGAAGCAAGCCTACTAATATAATTAAATATATATGTTTCAGTTGTGCAATGACTAATATATTCATTCATTCATTTCAAAGATCCAGAATTCAAACCTCAAATAAACTTAGTATTAGGGAAGCTCGGGATAAATTATAAAATTTAAAAATCATTGATACTCTTTTCTTTTCAAATCGCAAATGGATCGTGAAATGGAGATCTAGTGTTGTAGGTATATTGTAGGTTAAAAGACAATTATTCTATTAAAAAAGGATTTCACGAAATTAGTGTTGGATTAATGAGCTTAAGAACACATTGGCTTCCACCTGAAACAAAACTTAGCTATTTAACTCTCTGGTGGGTTCACACGCATATATCAGTCCTGCAACCTATAGTCTTCCATGTTTGACTTCTAACGAGTTTTGGCCTTTTTGACAAATAGAATTTTTCTAGGACTCTTTCATCCAATAATCTTATTAAATCATTATATGTGTTGGTAAACGCAAAACTACACTACTCAGAAATCTCTTGACGCTCAGAGGCTTAAATGAAATTAATTTAACCCTCTAAGTGGTCTCGACGAGATATCTCGTCCATCAAGATCTGGTCAATTTTGCTAATGACGAGATATCTTGTCGAGACAAAACTGCCTTATAACTTGCTCCAAGGGAATGAAAATCCAAGTAGGAAAATGAATTGTCCCTTGCCCAGAACAGTCAGTTGACAATTTGGAGCAAGATTTTGCAGCAGAGGTTAGCCATTATAGGACAGTTCTCGAGACAAAGATAACCATCAGGAGGGTTAAAGAACGCTGAAACTAAATTTTAGTAACATTAACTACAATTTCATGCGCTTTTACATCACACTTGCAGTAAAATAGAAATGTTTTTTAAATGGAAAATTTTCTTTACCATTCAACAAAATTTAGTGTTGCAAATCCTTACACAAAGTTTTTACGCTATGTTGAGTTACTTTGTGGCAATTGGGCAATTAGCCATTGAAAGGCACTGCTAAATTTTTTTTAACTTTAAGGATAAAGCCCCTCATATGAATGTCTTTTACACATAACAAAATTTTATTTTTAATAGGTAGTGGGGCCCCCGTGTGTTGGATGGGCGATAAGGAAGCTGTCGGAGCAGTTTCCGCTTGTCTTGCTATCAGCCTATCCTTTTTGCATTTGTCCTTCTGGACCGACTAGAGTCTTCGTGACAGATGTAACCTCACTGACCACATCTGCCAGTACCTTGTCACGGCAATCTGTGTACGTCCCAGATGACGGACGATTTTTCGACAAGATCAACCTGCTTTCAGAAGTTCCACAATGCGACCCCTTTGAAAGTCGTTCATTTCAGCGGCAACACCAAACCAGAATATTCTCAGCAAATCTTTGACACCTCTTTAATAACCTTCAGGATACGCAATTCACATGTGTCTTCACGGAAACTTCTAGTGACGAGAGATTCTGTACTCCATGAGAAACTTTTCAGAAGTGATGTACTTCTAGGGTTTGAATAAGGATAACGCTGTACAACTTGTGTGTAAAGATAATATATTTAGAAAAAGTATATTTTAAGGTTAAATTAATTTTTAAAAATGTTTGCAAGTGATGGGAAAATAAAAATGTTTCATAAAGTAGTACAAGAGAGAAAAGAGCTTTTAGTATAATTTTTAACCTAAACCTTTTTCTTCCATTTTTTAATATACCGTTATACTGCAGTTTAAATTTTGGGAATTAAATAAACATTTGATGATAATAACATGCAAATGTATCTGCATATTATTCCCTCTAGCATTTACATCCACATTGTCATTTGAATTATTAATGTAGCACAATTAACAAACATGAAGCAAATTAACATAAATTTTTATATTACCAATTATGAATTACAGTAAGTTATAATTAAATAATAAATATCACATTTCAAAAGGCATCCCCTTATCGTAAATACAAAATATGTGGAGAAATCAAATTAACAGTCAATTTATTTTAAGGCGTCTGTTTTCATAGTGCCACAAAATCGTGGTTTAGAACTTTAGCAAAAGCAAACTGAGAAATACCAGTAATCGTAACATCTCGATACCATATTATACGTTTGTAAATAGTCATTTAAAATCCAGTAGGATGGTTACATTTTAAATAAAATTTGTGCCTCACAATGAGTAGATACTCCATAAATATCTCAAAACGGACGTTTATACAAAGTGTGATAATAAACCAACGAGACTGCATGGACGTAAAATGTCGGATCATACAGGTAGAAGTCAAGAGTTATTGACCTTGAAAATTGCTCACACCTGAAAAGGGAACCGCAAGGGTACCCAACATTTGGGAGGAAATAGAGTCATTCGAGGCTATGAAACCAGGATTTTCTTATATAATCCTGACCTTTGAGTCACCAATAGGAAACTTGTAAATCAGAGGCGTGGGTAGTATAAATGCAATGTTATCTTGAAACTATAAATAACTGATGCGCCAGAAAACACAAATAATTCCATGACTGAAAAAGATAAAATAAATTCGAAAATTCAGTATCTTCCAGATCCCGCAACGAAAATATCTTTCATTAAAAATAATTCGAGTGAGACAGTTGAAAAATGATATCAGTAATGGCCGTAATTGATCAGGGGCGATGGAACTGTTATTCCAAACAAAAAACGACTTGGCTCCTGTCTGAGCCATGGTCCGTCATTCTATGCAGGCACAAAGTCTCGTTATTTTTATTGTCTCTCCTTATATAAGACAAAATAAGTACAAATAACGGCATATCTGAGAGATACTGAGCTACGGCTTTCAGATCGAAAGTAAATATTACATCAACTGATCACACCAAAGGTTTAGCATAGTCAATATACGTATACTGACGTGCCAAAAGTCATGGGACAACGGTATGGAAATTTGCAAGTGACACTCGCATCGCTTTAAAAGGGTATAAAGAGTCAGATTGTTTATATCAGTGCTGTCTGTTGGACTCTTGAATGTCTTGTAAAACGTTTAATAATGTGATAATGGATACCCGACGAGAATTAACCGAGTTTGAATGTGGAATGATAGTTGGAGCTCGACGCATGGGCATAGTGTTTCGGAAGTTGTTGAGATTTTTAAGATTCCTCGCTCCACAGTGCCAAGAGTGTATCGAGAGTTCTTCATGAAAGGCATTACCTTCCACAAGAGACAGCGCAGTGGCCGTCCACATCTGCTGAATTATCGAGACCAGTGACGTCTGAGCAGAAGCGTCCGTGCTAACAGACGAACGACACTGCGTGAACTGACTGCCACATTCAATGAGGGATACGCTAGAGGTGCGTGCAGCGAAATTTGGCGTTGATGGGACATGACAGCAGAAGACCGACTCGAGTGCCTTTACTCACAGCACATCATCGGCTTCAGCACCACACCTGGGCTCACGAACACATGCTTGGGCCCTAGACGATTGGAAGAAGGTAGCTTGGTCCGATGAGTGACGTTTTCAGTTGGTATGAGCTGATGGTCGAGTTAGTGTGTGCGCAAACCCCATGAGGCTATGGATTCAACTTGTGAACAAGGCATTCTGCAAGCTGGTGGTGGTTCCATAATGGTATAAGGAGTGTTTACTTGGCATTAATTGGGTCCTCTGGTCAAATTGAACCGGCCACTGACAGGAAATCGCTATGTTGGTGACCATTTGCAGTCCTCTATATACTTCACTTACCCCAATAACGAGGGGATGTTCCAGGGTGATGATGCTCCGTGTCACCGGGCCCACTTTGTTCGCGATTGGTTTGAGGAGCATTCTGGATGATTACAGCAAATGATTTGTCCACCTAGATCGCCAGACATGAACCCAGTGGAGCATATCTGGGATATGATCGAAGAGCCAGCACACAACCAAGCAATTATGGGCGGCTATCGCGACAGCATAGCTGAACATCTGACGATTTCCGACGACTAGTTGAGTTCATACCACATCGAGTTGTTGCACTTCGCCGAGCTAAAGGAGGCCCCATACGATATTAGAGAGGTATACCATGACTTTTGGCACTTTAGTGTGCATTTTACATTGACATAGGTTAATTTTTGTTTGATTAGTCGCTCAACTTTTTTTTGCTTTGCGAAATTCATTGGCAGGTTTACATGTCGGTAACAAACATTTTACTTGACTCTCTTGAAAACACTGAAGATAGTATGTACTCCCTATTTAAACTTTGTATGCGTTTCAACTTCATTATTTTGATCGCAGAAATAATCGGATACAAGAACTTAATATGGGATTTCGCTCAACCCTTTCAGAGGTGGTGGGACGTCTGGCGTCTTATCTCCTGAAATGTTATTGTTAAGCATATAAATATTATAAGTAATTAAGGCTTCTAAGGTACACAAATCGTCTCCAATTGGATGTTCTGATTTATTGGAGTGCTCAAGATGGGCGTTGGGACATTAGCTCTGACAAAACCAAAATTTTTTGCGTATAGAATACATTCGCACAAGGTGGTTAGTACCCATAAATGCTTTTCATAAATTCCTTTTTAAGAGCATAGTTCACAACAAAGGATTTAAGTCACAATCCAGTAAAAGTCACAGATAAGGAAAATTTCAACTGGTCCCCTTTAAAAGAAAACATACTCACAAGTAACTTGTAGAAATCGAGCCCGCCTCTAAAAATATTTCAGTGAGGTTGCGATACATTGAACGATGGAAGTTTTACTCAATGAATCTGAATCAGTATGCGTAATCTCCTTTAAATCTGTGACTTATTTGGATGCAAAACGAAAAATTAAATCACTCATTGGCATCATTAGCATCCACCTTTATCAGAAACAAAAAAATAACGTTGAAAGAATATTACACATAAGTAAATTGAAAATTAGTAAGTAAATTGAAAATTAGTAAGTAAATTGAAAATTAGTAAGTAAATTTCAACTACTGATTAGCAAAATTAGCATACATCTTTATCAGAAATAAAAAGTAACGTTGAAAAACACACAAGTCTTAACTGCAAAACTTTTCCTTTTATGCATGAAACAGTATCAGATGGAATAAACAGTTAGTATATACTTGTATAAAAATTTAGCGTATTTTATGAAGTAAACATAAATAAATGAATAAATTTTTATCTCTAGTCTCTGCCTCATGCTTTCACAAAATGCAGCTGCGCGCGCATTACGCCCTTGCTTCTTTTTCCAATGTCCCCTCTCAAAAAAATTGAGTAGTGCTTTGAAGTAAGCTTTTTCGACTGTTTCAAACCGTGATTCTGCTTCGAGACGCATTTTATTCCGGGAGAATTTTCCTTTTCTTTCAGCATGAAAACGTGAGCCACGTGGAAAGGCTATTAGCTGAATCAAAGCCACAGTTTCGTTGTTCTGGCTGCTCCTGAAAGTTGAAAAAAGAAAACAAAAACGACTTCGAGAGAGGGGGGAGAAATACATTTTCCAGGAAACTCAAGAGCTCGCCGACTGACCCTTTACGGAAAAAGAGAAGGTAAAAAATGTAGGTCTCTCTCAGTGTGTTTCTGAGAAAGAAGGGGAAGTAATGAATAAAAAATACAGATGAAATAAAAAAGGAGCGGAAATCCATCCTGCACGAAGGGAAAGTGACCGGCAGGTACATTCCCTGATCCCATCGAACAAAAGGCGGCCCGCGGCCCCATGGGTTCCCTTGAAATACTCTTTGCGAAATCAGATAACCGCCGAGAAGGTAAACTGAGTTTTGTGCTTTTATGCGGAAATACGCAAGAGGGCTTGAACTGAGTGGCAGGATCAAATTCAGGTTTGAGGAATGGTAGGAAAAGCAACTTACCGGTAACCCCCCACCAATTACGATGGCTCGTGTTACACATGACAATGCACAGAGTCTCACATATTCGATTGATCACCTGCTGCATTGGAACCCAACGGAGGTCGTCCGGCGAATTATATTGCGTCAGGTTGCTCCATTTGGCTGGATGACGCAAGATCCAAAACAGGAAAGATAAAATGCAACCTATAGAAACAGATAAGATATTCGAAATAGAAGCCAAACCAACCATAAAAGTAAATATGGTGTTAGGAGCTCCAAGTGGAGATTCCGAATGAACGATTGCTCCCCCCGATAACGGTTTTATCCATATCTGTACAAATATATATATATATATATATATATATATATAAAGCTGAGGTTTAAAACAGTGAAATTCAATAAAACTTAGTAGTCTGACATTTTACTTAGCAAAAATTCAAATTTTACTAATATCTTATTGTAGAAATTTATGCAGAATAAAGTAGGTAGGTATTTAATTAACGTCGCACTGGAGCAACACAACGGGCTATTGGCGACAGTCCGGGATCAAATCCTAAAGAAAAGATCCGAGGTCAGCACCACGTAATTTTGAACCACGGTTAGATGACGAGGTCACACCTGAGCTGGCATCCCACTCTCCAAACTTCCACACCAGTCCAAAGTGAGGATATTTGAGGCCACGACAGATTTAACGTGCACCAGTCTCCTTGTACCCTACGGTCTTCGGTTAGATTCGAGCTCGCAATCCTCCGGTTGCTAATCCGTTACTCTTTCAACAGGGCTACCGCGGCCCTGTGCAGAATAAGGTTTTTAGTATCAAGTGAAACATTTTGTACAATAAAAAAAATATTATTTTCAAAACGTGTTTATTTGAATTTTCTTGATAACTAATACGCGTTCATAACTCGAAATGCAATTTTAAATATTTTACAAACATCAAATTACACCCTAAAATTTAAATTTGATCAAGTATTAACTATGAAGTCATGGAACATAAAGGATATATATATGCCTTGCCATAGTCGGTAATGAGTTTTCAACTCTTCTAGTTTTTCTTAAAATGTTTTTTAAATGTTTTAACATTTTCTACTACTGATCAAGCAGAGATGTGAGATTTTACGTATTGTTTCAGCTGTATATTATCCTTTGAATGTTTTATTTATAAAATTAATATTATTTTCATGTTTTTAATAGAGATGATTTAGACAGATGAATTTGACGTCGATTAATATTCGATAATTGAAAAATAATTTAAATGAAATTCAAAAATATTCACTAATGCACTAGCTTATAAAGAATTCTGTTTATGAAATCGTATAATTCAAATAAATAAATACTGACTTATAACTAAATTATTTTGAAATCCATACCTGTCACATTTAATATACTCCTCATTATCAGAACCAACGAATTGATTAATAAAATGATACATTTATTCTATAGTCTTAAATTATGATGTCGGAAAATATATATGGAATCACGATTGTAAAAAGCTTATTTATAAAAAATTTTAAATATTAAAATATTTTTTTGAAACTCGACCCATATCCATGGCAAATGAAATTATGAATCCTGGCATGTGTGAAAAGTCAGAAAAAACGTTATCCCACCGCATTAATTGCTGCCTTTGTGCTCACTGAGAACTCTTTGAGAAGTGATATTAAATTAATTCTTCGTGAGGCGATTAATATATTTTGTTAATTGAATGTAGGTGGCGCGTTTGCGTTCTTCGGATAGTGGTGGAACAACGCCGGTCACGAAACGATATTTACTTCAATACAAGTGGCGCTTTTTCTTCTTCGCAAGTAAATATTCAGAGCGAAATAAATGTTCACTAGGGGGAAGTAAATAAATAAATATTTGTCGAGGGCCGTCAAAAGGAAATTTTTCGAGCAAGGAACGATCAAGAAAGAAATGGGAAAAGTGTTCTCCCTCTCTTTGGAGAGAAAGAGCCTTCGTTTTAATGCTGTTGAAATGATTCAGCTTAAGTGCCGAAAATGGTAAAATAAAAGGATTGCCTCCCGTAATCCGCAGTGTGCTGACTGATAGGATCAGAAGACGTCTTGTCTACTTGGTTTCCCCGTCAACGTAATCACATCAAGGCAGCCGTCAAAAGTCTAAGCGAACGAGAGTTTTTGAGCGCGTTTTATTCGAACACGCGTTTGTGTAATATCTTTAGTTTAGTTTAGGAAAGGAACCCTTAAGAAGATTCGCTGACAACTCTCGTGCTCGTCAAAAGATAGCTACAAACGCCAACCCGCAGAGGACGGCTTTCAGCATTTCGTACGGAGAAACGATGTAGTTAAAAGGAAATCCTCAAGTCTCAAGCTACCGACTCGAATGCTCCCAAGGACTCGGATTTTATAGCTCGAAAAACCTCGCCTCGACTGTAACAACCTTAAATTAACACTTTGAAGGGCACTATGCTAAAAAAGGTTTAAAAAAACCTTTACGAGTGATGACCTATCACCATCCTTTTAGACAATACAGGTTTGGTTTTTTAAGGAATAGTGGAGGCCCTTGTCTTAAAATAACATAACCTTGTCTCCTAAATAACATAATATAAATGAAATGTACTTTAATATACTCAAAATATAAATGAGATAATATACCTTAAGCCGAAGTATGCTCACAATATTTATATACACGAACCACGGCCCCTGAAAGGGTTAAAATCATCCTTAATGATGGACCTGGCACTTTTGTATGAGTTAAATCATACTTTCCCAAACTTTTTTGGCTCAACATCCCCGTTTTAAGAACAATTTTCTTTCCCCTCTGGAAAACTCTATCTCAACTAACAATAATTGAAAATTAGCCAATTATAATGAATTGTGAATGTATCTATGTGTCTAATTTTTTAATTTCGCCGAAACATTTATGCATAATAGTTGTGTGTAACACTATTTTCGTCAGCAGCACACTTGAATCTCCTCAGTCAATTATTTGCAATCAGTTTGGTTTTTAGTCAAAAGACTTGTTACCACACTAAATACACGTTCAACTGGACACGATGACGGAAATGCAATCAAAAATTTAAATAGGGTGTGAGCGTAAATACATACACACATTCACTTGCTACGGTAGTTGGTAGTTAACTAACATCGCTCTGGTATTGGTATTGGTATTTTTCAATTAACGTCACACTGGAGCAACACAGCGGGCTATTGGCGACGGTCCGGGATCAATCCCAAGAGAAAGATCCGAGGACAACACCAAGTAATTTTGAATCACGGTCAGATAACGAGGTAAGCACCTGAGCTGGCACCCCATTCTCCAAATTTCCACACCACGCCAACGTGAGGACATTTGAGGCCACGACGATTTAACGTGCACTAGCCTCCGTGTAGACGAGGGTCTTTAGTTGAACCGAATTTCGAACTAGCAACCCTCCAGTTGCTAATCCGTTACTCTTCCAACTGGGCTACCGCGGCACTCGCTTTTGTCCTCTGTCCTCGTCATCTTGTTCCTAGACCTATTAGCTGTAACTTGCATCTTACAAGGTATAATTCGTGTATCACTGTGAGGTGTGTCTGTATGGTTAAGAGGGCTCAGGGGTATGTCCAATGCGCTAGCAACCTTCGAGTTGTAGGCGGTGCAGGTTCCATTCCTGTCTGGTGCATTCCTCCCTGGGTGTATTTCTCTCTTCTGTGTCAGTAAAAACTTTCATTGTGTGTGTCTATTACTTGATGTTGTATGTCTTGTGTCTGGCGCAGCATGGCCAAATATGGCCCTTGCGCCATAAAACCCCCAAAACCAACTGTATGGTGTGAGGATTCATTGATGAACCCCTCAATTAACCCTCCCAAGGCAAACTCGCCGACAGAGTCGTAAAAGAACAGGACAATGCGTTTCCATCTCTCTGGTACCAGACAGTCGGGACTTGGATCAAAGACTGACAAAAGAGAATTCGTTACGAAAAGCGCCCAGGTATTTAGGAGTGCACCTTCCAGGTGATTAAGTCCACCTGCTAGGTAATCAAGCCCACCTGCGCTAAGTAGCTGATCCCATTTTACGTCAGACAGTCGCCACCGAATCAGAACCAATCGAAAGCGAAGAAATTAAAAGCAATAACCAATCAAGAGAGAACCAATCAGAAAAACCACCAGCGAACAAAGGCTGCGAGGTTTCAAAAGGAAAAGAAGAGAGTCGAATAGTCAGTTCTTGCCGGTGTTCTCGATCGAGAGGCTTGACTCAGCGACCCTTTGAGCGGTCACTCCTGAGGGAGAAAAGCATTGTTAAGAGACGGTTCTCTCACCCCGAGAGTACGCGTTCTTGTAGCCTGGCGTAGGCTGCCCATCTCGAGTCTTGCTTGTGTTCTCGTTCGAGCGGCTTGGCTCAGCAACCCTTTGAGCGGTCAACCTCATTAGGGAGCTCTTATTAATTTTGAAGACGGTTCTCTCACCCCGAGAGGACGCGTTCTTGCAGCCTGGCGTAGGCTGCCTATCTCGAGTTCCTGCTTTGTTCTCGTTTGAAAGATTCGAACCAGCGACCCCAGCGGAGCCGTGCCTGTCTTGTGCTGATCCGACGACCCCAGCGGAGCCGTGCCTGTCTTGTGCTGATCCGACGACCCCAGCGGAGCCGTGCCTGTCTTGTGCTGACCCGACGACCCCAGTGGAGCCGATCCCTGATTGTGCCGAACCGACGACCTGCGAAGAATCCGGTGCCGACTTCTCGTACGGCAGGGAACCTGAATTGACCCGTCATCCCGTGAGGATCCGGTGCTGATCTTATGTAATCGTCACCCGACGATTAGAGTCTCATCTAGAGACCTTTGAGAGACATTTCTCCCACTCAGAGACTTTCGCGCGTACCTGAGATTACGACAACCTGTCGCATCCCGTTAGCAGATGCATCGAATTCATGAAAGTGCCTTGTACATACAGGTTTCAAACCCTCTTGTACATAGACCCTCACATAACCAAGAAATTGTTCTGAATAAAATTAATGTTTATTATTTAAGCTAGACTGTTCTCTAGATTTGAATCTACCACGCTACCCAGAGAAATCGTTACAATGGTTAGGAGAATAAGTGTCTGCTTAAAACATTTTTCTTCAACACATATTTTTAGCATTTTGTTATTCCCACTCCTGCTTCTCAAAGCCCCTCCCCTTTTTCCTCTGGGGCCAGCATTTCCTCCAAGATTCCTTCAGCCCACACTTTGAAAAACAATGAGTTAAATGATAGAGTGAAGATTACCCTTTTATGAACTCGATACATATAAATCTTTCCCAATTTATTGTAAACTCCATCTCTGAAAAATTTACTTATACTATAATGCGACTGACTATAAGCGCTATAAGCGTAATGCAATTGTATGTGCTACATCATTCAACTACAAATTTACTTTCAAAATACTTTTTCAATTATTATTTCTATATAAATGTACGATAACGCCAAAAATGTATATTGTTGAATAACATAAGAAATTCCCTAATGTTTTTGAAGTAGATTTGATAACTCGCGAATGCTTTTAAAATATATTTAAATACTTCGGAAGCAATTTTTAGACTGATCAACTCATTTGATTGTCCCAGGCTCAGTAATCTTTCAAGTCGTAAATATCTTAAGCTAATGATAAAGCTTTGTACTTGTAAATTAATAAGCTGTAAGAATTCCAAAATAGGAAGAAATATAAATTTCAACAAATTTCACTAAATGAAAAATTAACATTAATATTAAAGAAATTAAAAATTAACATTATTCTACTATCAGAAACTTAATTAAATAAATTTTGTTAAGAACTGAATGAAATATAAATAATATTTAATGTGAATACATATCTATTTTTTTTATTGAACTAAAACAAACTCCTCGTGCACCACAGAAGTACAACACGGGGCTTACAGAAGTAAGTTGATTTAACAAAAAACAGTGGAAAACAATTAAATAAAATTACAAGATTTTATGAACTTGACAAATGAGTAGAAAAGCAGATTAGATTTTACAAAAACATTGAACATGTTTTACCTAATTTTCTCAAATCATTTTGCAGGCACATTCTTGAAGTTTTAAATGCAGGACAACAAAAAGTAAATGCTCTACATCCTGTGGCTGCTTTTTAAAACACTCGCACAAATCATTAGTCCTAAGATGAAACCTATATAGATATTTAGCAAAATTTCCATGGCCAGATAAAAATTGTGTAATTTGGAAGTTTGTGAAGAAAAATAATTCTGATTTCAATCTATGCTTAATAGTAGGAAAAAAATTTTGGTGTGGCCAGCTTTCTCAGACGAGACATACTCTTCGTTCCACTTAGCAACGAGCTTGTCATAATATGAGCCTTTCAAGTAACACTTAGGAATGTTACAATTTACATCAATTGCTAAATTCAAAGCGTCTTTGGCTAAAAATATATTTATATTCATGATACATCTGTTATCACTAATACTTTTTGTCAATTCATAGGCGTTATTCACCTAATTTCTTTTTGATGTTTCGTTTTCCTTTCCTAAATTCCTTCGAGATAGACTAATAAAAAATCCTTATTTTGCTAAAGCCGGTTTGTCTGAAGTTAATACAATAAAGTCTGTTTCGAATTACATGACAAAAATTATTTTAAACATTTTAGAAACAATTGACTTCAATTGGATTAAATACCATTAACAAGAATGCATTTAATGGAATCGAAATATTCTCATATATCTCATATTCTCATTAAATATAATTATATTAATGATATGTTCTCCGATCAACAATGATATATATGGCTCTAAACTGCGCCGGATTTTTTCAGCGAATTTCTTACACCGTGGATATAAAATCTCTGCATTAGGGCCCTGTTCACATGAGGTGTTATCAATCGGCATTAGATATCATTAACTAAGATGTGTTAGTAAAAGTGCATATAATTAATTGTTTAAAGGCTCACAAAAACAAACATGCGTTTCCTTGTGTACGCGTCTGTAATAGTCTTCAACTATAAGGCGCTTTAGCGAACGATGTCCAAATTGAATTAGTAAAAGGTCATATCAAATTACTCAAGCAAAGGAAACGCTAAGAAAATCGTTGCGTTCAGGCTATTAAAAAAGCTCTCATTCCACTAAATTTCGCGTGTTAGTAAAAATACATATAATTAGTTGCTCAGGCGTGTTCATAAACTAGCACGCGTTTCTTTGTGTACAATTTTTCAGTTACTAAAGCCCGTTAACGAATCATGTTCAAATCGCGCTAGAAGTTCATATCGAATTGCTCAAGAGAAGGAAACGCGAAGAAAAACGTTGCATCAGGCTATTACGAAAAGTTCTCTCTACTAAATTTCTCGTTAGTAAAAATAAATGTAATTAATTGTTCAGACTCGTTCATATTCTAGCACACGTTTCCTTGTGTACGCGCCTGTACAATTCTTCAGTTACGCGTGTAAGTGAATGATGTCCAAATAATGTTACTAAAAGGTCACATGCCACTGCTCAAGTGAAGGAAACGCTAAGAAAAACTTTGAGTCAGGCTATTAAAAAATTCCTCACTCCACTAAATTTTGCGTTAATAAAAGTACACATCAAATTGCTCAAACGAAGGAAACGCAACGAAAAAAATATTGCCGTCAGGCTATTAAAAAAGTCTTCCCTCCACTAAATTTCGCGTTAGTAAGCATATATATAATTAATTGTTTACGCGCCTTACTTCAGTTACTAACTCTCGGTTACGAATGATGTTCAAATCGCGTTAGTAAAAGTACACGTCAAATTACTCAAGCGAGGGAAACGCTAAGCAAAACGTGGAGTCAAACTATCAAAAAGTATTCGCCCCACTAAATTTCGTGTTAGTAAACATACTCATAATTAATTGTTCAGGCGCCGCATTCATATTCTAGCACGCATTTCCTTGTGTACGCGCCTGTACAATTCATCAGTTACTAACCCGCGTTAGCGAATTGTGCTCAAATCGCGTTAGTAAAAGTACACATCAAATTGCCGAAGAGGAGGAAACGCTAAGAAAGACGTTGAGTCATGCTTTTAAAAAAGCCCTCACTCCACTAAATTTTGCGTTAGTAAAAGTACGCATGAAATTGCTCAAGGGAAGGAAACGCAAAGAAAAGAGTTGCGTCAGGCTATCACAAAACGTCCTCACTCCACTAAGCTTCGTGTTAGTAAACAGACATGATGTTCAGGCACGTTCATATACGCACCTGTACAATTCTTCAGTTAGCACCTGTACATTTCATCATTCCCTAACAAGCATTAGGGAATGATGTCCAGATCGCGTTAGTAAATGTACAAATTGAATTGCTGAAGCGAAGAAAACGCTAAGAAAATTATTGCCCCCCCCCCGTCAGGCTATTAATAAAGTCCTCACTCCACTAAATTTCGTGTTAGTAAACATAATCATAATTAATTGTTCAGGCGCGTTAACGAATTGCACCGAAATCGCGTTTGCAAAAGTACACATCAAATTGCTGAAGCGAAGGAAACGCTAAGAAAAACGCAGCGACAAGCCATCCAAAAAAGTCTCCAACTCCACTCAACTTCGCGTCGGGCAAAAAGCCGCAATCGACACCTCCCGTCCGGCAGCGAGCGATCCGTCACTTTCCGAATTAAGCGCGAGTGATTCGCTGGTCGGAAATCCAGAGGGAGGCGTTCGATTAAAACAGCGATCACTCGGCGAAAGGAGAAGCAGCATTCGGAAAGACGTTTGCCAACTGTCGCGTCCCGCCCTCATCACCAGTGGATCCTAATGTGTTAATAGAATAACGCTCTTTAATAATTGATATTTAATTAAGCCGGCCGGCGGTCGAGTAATTGCGGTGGACGGGAGGGGGGGTCCCCGGGGAGGCCGGCTGGCTAACGAGCTTTCCGCTCGGAGGGAGGGGGAGACTTAACGGCTGACCTGAGGTGTTTATTAACTGTCGTGTCAAACAACGCTCTCATTTGTCAAACGTTTAAAACGGCGGCTCGCGTGCGCGCAGGGGTTTCGTGTTTCAGTGGAGTGCGCTCCTCCCTCGCGTCGAGCTTTCCGCACGCATTATACAATTGACGCACTTGTGATTTTTGAAGAGTGTGCGGTGACTGTGTACACCCAGCCTGCTTTGCTTTACCCCATTGCGCGGGTTCTGCACTGAGTTGTCTATCGAGGCACCTGCAGGGGTGGTGCGCTTAAATGCACAGCTTGATGGAAACGAAGACTCGATCGGCTGTTTATCGTTTTCTGTCGGCACGATTTTCAACGGGTCGTGCGATGGACTAACTACCCCTGTGTTAACCCTCCCCTCGTGGTTGCCTCGACGAAGTATCTTGTCATTAGCAAAATTGACCAGATCTTGTTAGACGAAATGCCTTGCCATTATAAGAAAGCACACGGTCATTAAAAAAAAGTGACTAGATCTTGATCTCGCCATCGTCAAAAAGTCGGCAGCCTCTTGATGATGATATATCTTGTCAAAAGAATAAAATTGACCAAATCATTATCTCGCCATCTTTAAAAATCGGCAATATCCTGATGATGAGATATATCTTCATTAGTAAAATGGGTCAGATCTTGATGGACAAAGTCTCGTCGAAAGCACTCGGAGGGTTAATTGGGCATCATTCGCTAACGCGTGTTAGTAAGCGTAGTTACGAAAACATCTTTTGTTCAGGTGCGCACACATCCCACCCACCCCTGGTGTAAAAGCGCCATAACTCAAAAAAAGTCGATTTTGAATTTTTGAAGGGTGAGGAATGCTCCATCTTAACTCTCCAAGTGGTTTCGACGCGATATCTCGTCCATAACGATCGGACCATTTTTGCTTCTGGTGAGATATCTCGTCCATCAATATCTAAGTAATTTTACTAATGACGAGAGATCTCGTCATCAAGATATCGCCAAATTTTTCTATGATGATATCAAGATCTGATCAATTTTCTCTTAAGAATACGATATCCCGTCCATCAAGGTCTGGTCAGTTTTGCTAATGACGAGATGAATCGTCCAGGAAGGTAAAGTCCATCTTCTGTAAGATTTCCATAACTCAAATCGCGAAAGCATCAAATCTATTGCGACTACCAGTCTAGCACTCAGTGATTTTCCCAGCATCAAAACTTTTGAAGCGCATCTCTATGAAAACGCATTTTTTGAGTTGTGGAAATTTTGCAACGCTCCTGAACAAACATATGTTCTTTTACTAACAAGCGTTAGCTAATGATAAGACTTTTGAAGAGCACTGTGCTCAAAATATTCTTAACCCTCTGAGGGGCGCATATATCCGTTCTTCAACCTGCAGTCTTCCCTGCATGACTTCTAACCAGTTATGACCTTCTTAACCAATGGAATCTCTCCTAAGATTCTTTCAACCATTAGATGTGGTTATTTAGTCATTATGTATGGTGTAGGGAAAAAGCTACTAAGATACTAAGCTACAAGGGAAGCTTCTCGTGACGCCCAGAGGATTGAGTGAAGGTCTATCATTTATTCAGAATTTATTTTGCGCATAGCAAACATTTGGCATTTAAAGATTTTTATAAAGGGAGATGGGCACCCTTATCTCTCATTCCCATTTAGACACTTCTGACATCGGAAGATCAAATGAGAGAATGCTTATATACCTTATCGGCCTCAATACACCTGTAATAGTTACAAACCTGACCTAAAGCATTTCAAGGCGGTGGGATACCAAATGTCCTCCAGCCACTGATAGAATTAATGGTACAAAATGATCTTGGGTTCTAAGGTATCAAACTCAAGGGGGAATAAAAATTAAAATAGTTCTTCAGAATATAATTTATAAAAATACAGTTTCAATATGTAAAAATAAATCTAAGAAAAGTGCTATAACAAACTTTGTTTAATAACTTTTGTAAAATTGAATGTACCAAAATCAAGCTATATGAAGTAATACAATGAGTTTATATGATGGATAAAAATAAAGTCCTGTGAAAAGTTAAAACACGTGGATGGGGACTCTTTCTAACCATGTTATGAAGAAAACTCAGGTGTATGAATGAAAATAGCTATAAAGTGGACGTTTAAAAATAGAACGCCCTATTGAAATATTTTTCGGTTAAAAAACAACTATAATTACATATAGGATGAACTTCTCCAAGGATTAACTCTCCTGGTATTGAAATTAAGATAGCTTTTTAATCACAAACTTGAAAAACTTTTCTTTCAAAGCTTATTTATCATATATAAACATACATAAAGTATTCAAAATCCTTAACTTTTCAAGTGGTTACGACGAGATAACTTGTCCAAAATCTGGTAAATTTTGCTAATGACGAGATATCTCGTCCATCAAAATTTGGTCAGCTTTTTAATGACAAGATACCTCGTCGAAACAAAAGTGCCCTATTACTCCAAGGGGAATGAAGATCCAAGTAGGAAAAAGAAATTGTCCTAGAACTGGGGACAATTTGGGACAGGTTTTAACATCAGAGGCTGGCCACTTCAGAGTGGCTTTCGATGCAAAGATAAACCCCCAGGAGGGAAAGGAAGGATTTTTTGCATAATCTTAAATAGACTTGATGTAAGTATCTCGTGTCGAAATTATATGCATATGATTAATAAACTTATAAACTAATACATAATTTGAGTTCAAAATGTGAAGAAAAAATTTAAAACTATAATTTATTCAATGGGAAAGTTTTAATGGGATTTTTATAAATGTAACAGTTTTATACATGAAATATGAGAAAAACCTATGCTAATTTTTATAAAAATACGTATAGATAATGAAAAGCATCACAAAAACAAAACCTTCTACAGTAAAAATCTAACTTAAACCTAAAAATCGCCAACAGAGGTAATTTTTTTTGTCCTTGAGCTTTAAATTCGCATCAAAAAGGTCATAACGAGAGATTATCTTTTTATTGAGATCTTTGTGCTAGGTTATACTATATTTCATTGATCTTATATCCGTTAAATCTTATATCCTCTTGAATTATTCATTTAGCAATTCTGAAATAATAACAATTTCTTATGCTTTTATTATCACATTGTTTTATATATTTCGGGGGTTCACTTTGTGGAGGTTTTCTTTTTTCTTTCTCTAAAAAGAGTTTTTAATAGCCCATTAAGTTGTTCCAGTGCGAATTTAATTAAATACCTTCCTAACCTACCTACCTAAAAAAGAGTTTTTAGTCTTGATGTTTTTCAAGCTTATTTGATGTATGTCATTCATTTTGTAATGTTGAATGAATTCTCTGAATCAATCAGTTACCAATTTTGTAATTTCAAATAATTATTCTGAGATTATTTTCATTACTTTAAATATAAGATTATTCTATGCTTTTGAAGTTCCACAAGAGTTCCACTAATTTTTAGGCCTCTAATTCCCCAAGCATATATGCCATTAATCTTCCAAATATATTTGATATACTAATGCTATCTACATTAAGATATTCAATTTTGGGTAATAATTGTACTTTCAAAATTGGAAACATTACAGAAAATATATTTTATTAATATTAAAACACTGCAGCAAAAAAAATTGTAACACAATGTAACCTTTTTTTATCTAAATAAAAATTTATTTTCGTTTTCCACACAAAAAACGGCAGTATAAAATGAATTTTTATAATAAATCACGAACGGAACTTATATCATAAATGCAGGCATATGCGCGCGCGATTTCTTATCCAAGTCAAAGAATAAGAGCGACAAAAAATATTAATTTTTTTGTTTAAGTTAGTTTTGTTTTTAATATTATGATGTTTATAGGCCGTGTCACACTTAAACCGAAGGAGTAGAGATTTTATTTTTTAACATAGAAAAAAGTCGCAGTAAGCTTTCATGAAGCATTTCATAAAAACGTGCGTCATCTTGCGTTTAATTTCTTAATGACACGATTCGGAGTAAAGCAGATTCTTTTAATTATGCAAGACTTTTTTAATTCACCCATCTCTTCATGTCAAGCTACGCTGCACTAAAATAGTGGGTTTGTTTTTATTATTTTTTCCCGTCAAAGAATAAAATACAAAATTATGGATCAAATTAATGTTACAAATTAAATACGGATTAAAATTAAAATATTTATCTGAACTTTTAACTTACTAATTACACCTTCCGGTCAGCTTATCTCTAAAATAATAATAAAAATTAAAGAAAAAAGTTTTCTGAGTCTACTTTCATTGATTAAAAATAATAAAATGGGAAATGAATGATAGTTAATACTAGTTTTTTGTGCCAGTGTTAATTAATATCATTTGATATTTTCGAAACTGGAAAGCATGTAAAAGATAAAATAATAAAATTACATTACTAAAAATATATAATAGCGAATGTGTTGCTATTTCAATGATTTGAAGTATTTGTACTTTTGTGAAGTTTTGTGAAGAATTTGGCATATTTTTACAAAAGAATATTGTGAAATAACTTTTTATTTATTTAATGTATGAAAAGTATGCATATTTCAAGGGAATTTTGATTCAAAAGTCTATTTAATTTATTTGCATAAGAATTAAATCACAATTTTACTTTTATGTACCAAAAAATAGCTGAGAAAAGATGGTTATTATGTTATAAAACACATGGAATGATGATCTATTTAATTCTGGAATTGTTATGTTACAAACTGCGGTAATTTTTTAGTTTCGATTTTCCAGCAGAATTTTTTATTTATTTTGAAGCATATATTATTGTTGTGTTCTAGTAATCACAAGTGATCCATTACAATTCATTTAGAAATAGTATACGTGAATATAGTATACACTAACGTAAACTTTGTGTACTAGCTTGTTTGACATTGTCCTGAATATTTTGGAAATATTCCTTGTTTATTGAATATAAATTAACTATTTGAAAGCCGAAGGAAGTCTGAAATCGAATTTTAACAAGTAACCCATTAGAAAATCATTTTATCCGTCCCAGTTAATAAGAAAAGCAACAAAAAAACAAGTCACAACAATTACGTCAAATGTGTGAGAACATATAAAAACAAAACAAGTGTAATGTATTGTTTCGCAACAATTACGAAAATATTTTAAAAATCAAAGTATGATCATCTACTTTACTTATCACATTTGAAAAGTTGGACTTAAAGGTGTATCGTAAGTTTTCCTTTTGAAGGTAACCATGCCATAAAACTATGGTTGGGTTTATATAATATTGCATAATCCAATCATGCAACTGAAAATTTAATTTTTCTAATTTCCAAACTTCCTTCAGTTTCTATAACTATACATAATCATCTTTTCTTTCATCTTTGTTTAGCCATTGGAAACATCATTATGGAAAATTAGTTCTTGTGTGGAATCCACTCTGCAAAAGGGTTGTAGTACCACAGTGGTAAATTTATTCAAAATCCTCACTTTGTAATTTAAATTATTATTTTTTGCTTTTTAATAAAATACCTAGGTAATGGCAATGGTAATTAATTAGCGTCACACTGGAGTAACATAACGGGCTATTGGCGACGACCCGGGATCAATCCTCAAAGGAAAGATCCGAGGTCAACACGTAATTTTGAACCATGCTCAGATGACGAGGTGAACACCTGAGCTGGCACCCCACTCTCCAAACTTCCACACCACTTCAACATGAAGACATTTGAGACCACGACAGATTTAACGTGCACCAGCCCCGTGTATACGACGGTCTTTGGTTGGAGCGAGTTTCGAACAAGCACCCCTCAGATTGCTAATACGTTACTTTTCCAACCGGGATATAGCAACCCATGAAGTAGCCAGGAGTGTCTATCAAACAGATAAGTCCCCCATAAGGACTGTCTCAGTGGCATTTCTGGTGGTTACCTGGTTATACATAATATTGCATGTAAGATAAATTGGCTTATTAAAAATTCTCAACCTGAGTTATACTCAGGTTGAGAATTTCACAAAACATTTTAAACCTATCGATCTACCTGTACTAGATTATACAGTGTTCTTGAAGTAACTATCCAATTCTGTGATGAAGCATTTTAATACCTCTTTTTGTGTTGCAAATGAATAAAACACATGAAAACAAATGTTAAAACTATTTCGCTTGGCCCTACCCCTTGCATATCAACATGACGATTCCAATGTTCAGTGGTAGCACTAAAAACCTTTTCCAAGACATGAAGTATAATCTTAGCTGCGGTTCGCTATTTAAGTTGATTCATGCTCCTAAACTTAATCGTCATCTGACCGTGGTTCAAAATTACGTGGTGTTGTCCTCGGATCTTTCCCTTCGGGTTTGATCTCGGGCCGTCGTCGATAGCCCGTTGTGTTGCTCCAGTACTACGTTAATTAAAATACCTACCTGAACTTAATTTTGTACGCCTCTGCTTTAACACAACCCCACACAAAAAACCTAGAGGTGTAAGGTCAGGTGAGCCCACAATCTGGTTGATCTCTTGATCCATCTTCCCGGAAAAGTTTCGTGCAAGTAGTCACGGACACTTGTTGCAAAATGGGATGACGACCCATCTTATTGAAAGACATGAGTCGATAATTCCATCAGAAACAAGTTGAGGGACACAAGAGATCGGCAATGTATCCAGATAAATATCGCCATTAATTGTCTTATCAAAGAAAAAGTGCTTTGAGTTTTGTGTTGTCCGACTAAACATTAACCTTTGGAAAATCTGTAACCCATTCTAAAATAGCTCGTGTATGTTCGGTGGCCTAAGTCCTGCAATTATTAATAGCTCGTTGTGTTGCTCCAGTGTGAAGTTAATTAAAATACCTATCTGCCTGTAATTATTATACCTGGCCAGTCGAGCCTTCAATTGTCGATATTCTTCAGTTTTCAATATGATTCATAAAAGAAAATGATTATTCGTCTTTTTCACTAAAATGGATAGTTACTTTAGAAACACTCTGCATTCTAATTTCGATACTATTCAACTTGAAAGCAGTCCCAAACATTCTATGCCATGAAACAGAGACCATGACAGAAATTATATGAAATGTTCTGAGACATTTTACACAATGATCTAAAGCAAGTATTCTTTTGATAAATTGGCAGAATTTTGGACAGATTTGCAAAGAATGGCAAGGTTATTTGTGTGGGTGGTTCTCATGGGGAAATCTAAGAAATTGCCCAACATAAAATTAAAGGGGAAATTAGTTGTTTATATTTAAGTTTCTAACAGTAAGGAACTGATTCTCTTCACCTCTAATAAGGCATCTTCTAATAATTCTAAACGGTAGAATGTAAAAAGCTTCGATTGTCTGCAAATAAAAGAATGAATTCTTTTCATATTTTCAGAATACATGAATTTTTCAAGTATTTCGATCTTATCTTGTACTTCTGTGCATTCCTGTATTTATAATAAACATGCTTCTTCTAAAAGCATCTTGCCTTAATTTTTATGAGAACCCCAATATATTTGGCCTCGACAGGAAAATGACACAACAGGACTTGGCGACGATTTAATGAGGACCGGAATGGAGACGAAAATACAAAGACGTGAAGACGAGTATTTTCTATGACGTAACTTCAATTAAGACAAGCGTCTCGCTGACGTAAATTCAATAAAGATGTTAATACGAGCATTTCTATGCGCATACTATTAGTATAACAATTAAGATACTATAGTTAATGTGCTGAGTGTCATTACATGATTCAGTAGTTCCACTTCATACAAATTTATTATCATACCTATATTATAAATACTTCCACGAGAGACCGAAATTGTGGTGGCTATCGACTTGTCGCCGACCCAAACTCTAAAAGTTTGTATGCTGTGTTTCATCATCGTGAGACCCAAACACACACATTTTAAAGTCGCTGCTCTTTCAGATTGAGAAATCAGAATCATCCCTACTATCTTCTTGAAAATACTCGTTAAAAATCAATATATCTTTCGCTACAATTGTACAACTTTTTATAACTTTTTAATCCAATAATGTTATGCATTTTAATGAAGCAAATCATGATTTTTAACCAAAATCGTTTATTCAGTTTTTTCAAGGTCGTTAGAATAAGAATATTTTCAATTGAAAAATGCATGCTCAGATTATAATCCAGTACGTGGCCTGAAAATACCTTTTTCGTCTGAATAGATTTTTGCAAAGGCTTGATTATTTTACCCTTTAACAAATATATGTTTATTTTATTATACGCTTTTAGGATTACTCAGATTTAAAAACAAATATTTCTTTTCGTTGTGATAGTAATACGTTAAATATTTTCTAAAAATCAAATTTCAACAAAATATCTCACTATTTCTTATTAAATACTTAAGTTAAGAGATGCCTCATTTATTCTCTCTCTCTCACGTGAATTTACACTTAAAGTAAAAATATATCAAAAGGTTCCATTTCACTTTCAGATGAATACTTTTCATTGCATAGTTCATCAGTATTTAAAAACGTAATTCAAGAAAATGAAGACATTTTTGCTTTGAAGAACATGTCTGGCTCAATTAAATCATCGAAAATGTCTATGAAGTACTTTTTTCTTAAAGAATTTTTAAGAAGCCGCGTAATGCTAATACAATTTCTGACTCATTTTTAGATGTCATTTTTATATATTTTAACCGATAACATCTAAAATCTAGTTTTAACGAATCCAAAAAAATAACTGTTCACTTATAGAAATTATAAGCAGATTATTTTATAATAGAGAAATAATTTAATTTATGAAGTTTTTACATCAAATTATCGGAACTGTGAGATTATTTTTTGAATTCTCTCTCGAGTCTGATTGTCACATTAGATAATTCAATTTGAAGAAATCGGGTTTTTACGAGTAGTTAAAAGAGAATAAATTCTATCAACCATTTTTTGTCTCATAACTAATTGAGAAAAGTAATACTGATCCCAATAACTTCTATTTAAAAGTAACACTAAAAGGTACAAGAATGGGTAGATAAAGGCGGTCTGAATTGAACGTTCTTTCTCGGTGTATTCAAAAACTACCTTTGTGTGTGCATGATTACATCAATTTATTGCGCAGCTCCCTCTTTTGAGAGTTCATCACTCATTTTCGAAAAAGGCATTCAAAGTTCCGCCGTTGTGGAAAATCGTCAAAAACAACTCTTCCGAATCTCCCGACAGTTTTAATGCACATTTTCTCTCGGGATATCACAACTTTCGAAAAGTCTACGCTAATTTCTCGTGGCACTGTCTAGCAAGCTGCCGCTAGTGCATTTTGATCGACGTTGTTTATTTCGCATTCCACTTCCCATCGATCAACAAACAAATGAGGCCGAAAGCAGCAACAATCAGCCTATCAAAAGGCGCTTGTCAAACGTCCCTTATACCCAGATAATAACAGCATCCCTCACGCTTTGTTTCGCTGTGGGAAGCTGCAGATAGGAAAGGAGCAACGATGCGCAAAGGAAAGCCTCATGGAAGAAAATGAGGAAGTGTAAAGAAACAACGAAAACTTTTAGGTGTTATCATTGAGCCAACCACTCAAGTCTGAGCTCTGTCATGCAGAGCCTCAAGCTGAATAGCGTGCGCTTTTCTATCAAGTAATTTCCAGGGACAATATGAGGTATAAAAAGATTTTTATCCTATTTTTTCACTTGTACAAGCTGCGATATGCAAGGTTATATTCATAGAGGTTGCCTCTACATCGTATAAATTAAGAAACAATAATTATAATTTGCTTAATGAACATTAAAAAAATCTGGTAATGAAGAGGCTTATTGTGTTGATACTGTTTTTTAACATTTTAAAAATAATTTTCCTGTCTAAAATTTTAATTAAAATACTTTGTTCGAGCAGAAATGTAATATGTATATTAAACTCTCAAATTCAAATTATCATCTAATTGCTCAGTCCGTCTAAATAATGTTTGATGTATGGATGAAGACCTTCACCTTATAGGAATGTATTTTGCACATATCAACAATTTAGATTTTTTAGTTTTAAAGGGGTGTGGGCCCCTTTAAGTCTCATCAACCATATAGACATCAGAATATCAAACGAGATCATATTTATATACACCTTAGCAGCCCTTGTATACCAAATACATACTTTCCTAAACTTTTTTGGCTCAACGCTCCCTATTCAAAGATCCTTGTGGAAAACTATCTCAACTGATAATAAATTGCAAGTGTAACTGTGCTTGTAATTTTTGAATTTCACCAAAATATTTAGCTTTAGTAACTTGGTAGCTGTGCGTGTAATTTTAGAATTTCGTAAATATGATTTGGAAATAAAACAACTGAAATATTATAAAGCTATTCATTAAAAGGAAACAACAAAAAGTAAATTGAACGAAAACACACTAGAGACTTCTCTCTATTATTAGTAATTAATATAAATCATCAGTAAAATTAAAAATAGGTACTAATGAGAAGGATGAGTCAAGTGTTGTGCTATCAACTTATAACATTGAACAGCAAACTTGACATAGCATGCCGATTCCTGCCACTGCACGCTGTACTTATAAGAACCTGCTTAAATTGAAAATGCGTGCTAATGCATACATGGTAACACTCGCTTGTTACGACCTGTCGTCTTGTTTTTAGATCGATCAGTTGTAACCTGCATTTTAAGATGTACAATTGTGGCGACAATGTATCACTGTAGGGATTATGTCCATCTGGTCAAGTGTATGTATATATGCTCAAAACATCTTTTAGCATTTTACTGTCCACTTTTGCTCCTCTACGCCTCCCCCTATTTCCCCTGAGGCCAGCATTGTCCCTCAAGATTCTTTCAGCGCCCACGTGGGGGTGGTAGAACCCACTTTGGGAACAATGACCTAGAATAATTCTGTTCAGCCGGGGAAAACGAACCACCCCTCCTCATGCGAGCAATTTTAACAGTAGATGTCAGTCAAAATAAGTTTCTGCTCAAAGCCAACGATATATGCATTGAATATATTACTTTACATCTAAACATAGAATATTTTTAACCAAATATATTCATACAATATGTGTGTTTGAAATATATAATATATTTCGCTTGCATAATAAATATAGTAATTCTCGAATATAAAGATAATACAATCATGAAATTATATATTTAGACTAATTTAACGATATGTAAAATCTGATTAAGACATCAAAACCGGATGTTTTTATTGGAAATTTTGTTGGTTGTACAAAATTTGATACGAAGATGTCCC
This sequence comes from Meta bourneti, assembly GCA_933210815.1. Lineage (NCBI taxonomy): Eukaryota > Metazoa > Arthropoda > Arachnida > Araneae > Tetragnathidae > Meta > Meta bourneti. The sequence goes on along the minus strand of OW119934.1, from coordinate 13,395,193 downwards.
CTTATGCATTTTTTTTGCATTTGAATTTGTAGAGGATGTTATTCCCTATTGAGTGATATCTTTGAATTTGCTTTTCTATGAATAGTGCTCGAAATAAAGGGGGTGGTTCGTTTTTATTCCGCGACTGTGCCTAGCCATAAGCATCTCAAGGAAGTGGGCTATCAGACGTCCCACATCCCCTGAAAGGGTTAAAAGCTTATTATATGCTTGTTCTAAAGGTTGTATGTTGGTCCATCGCTGATTTTAGATCGTCAAAGTTTTTTTTTAATAACTTAAAAACTTCACTGAAAGGAGCACCGTTCGGTATATATGTTCTTGAAAATTATTCTAAACTAAATTATTTGACATAAGTTATTTTTATGAATGTTTAGTTTCTTTTAGGTCCCATTTATGTTATGAAAGATAAGCTTAAAAATAAATTTAAAACACGATGTCGAGTGGTATCAATCAGCGCCTGCTTATTAATTTTACAAATTTTTCTTGTTTTGTTGTTGGCTTAGTAGAATAGAAATGTGATGTTTTGGTTGGTAAATTATTAGTCATTGATGATCCTAATACCATTAAAAATTCATTATTGAGCATAATGCTTAATTTTAACCCACATTTTCAGTTCAAAAATTTACTATACAGAATATCATGTACTGTAGTAAATTTGCAAATAAATGCAAACTTCACCATTTAGGATAGAAAAGTATAGTTGTAATTTTAATTGTATTTCGCCCAACTGGGGATAAAGCTTAATTTAGATTGTCTTGAATTCTATTCACCAAATGAATAGAATTTAATATTCCATTTAGTATCTGTCATTTATCACGCTCTTAATACAGAACTGCCATGTGATTACATCAACATGCGCTAAGCAAGATTAAATAGTTAAGACCATTCACATCATTCAGTCATTTATGTATAGGAAGTGTGAACATTATGCACTACAAAATCGCCCCATAAAATTTGTTATTCACTGAAATGACTTTTATCATTCAAATACTTGTACGTTGATTCCCCTGCATTCAGAGACATATGAAGGAAAAACCCTTGTACAGATTTAAGACTCCAAATGATTTACTCTTAAAATTAAAAGGAAGACCAGTCAAATTTCAAAAACTTGTCATATATATATATATATATATATATATATATATATATATACCTTTCGCTTGATATTTAATCTAAAGTTCGTTACAAATGTTAAAACGTTACATTCTTTAAAATATACCTTTACAGTTTTCTTAGTTTGTTCAAACTACTTATTCTGCAAGCATGTGAGGACTAAACTAGACGCTTTTTCTTAAAATCCGAGGGAGAATTCAGATACCATTTAAACTTTTCCTATGTCTAAAATTTTGAACAAATGGAGCATTCCAAAATTTCTGTAATAAGTCTTTTAGAACACGAATTACTTCTATCTCAGGAAACATGTATAGTGAAACATCAACACTTTCAATGATTAAGATGTATAGGTCTATCACAAATAATTAATTTCTCTACAGTGTAGGATTCAACAGCTGTGCCAACAATATATTTAGATATATATTATACATCTTCATTGTATCCTCAATTCCAAAATTTTATTAGCGATTTTGTAAAATACTTATAAGTTTGTTTTCGGTTTATCATTCTAGGTTATTTCCTTCGAAACATTACGAACTTCCATGCCAAGACTGGGATTCGAACCCAGTGCCTGTTGAATAAAGAGCCTTAAAAGGGAAGTATATAAAAGTAAATACTGTCTTATACGGATTCGAACCAAGTTTTACGGAAATTTTAAATGGAATAAGTTAAGTTCGCAAAATTTTACGAATTCAAATATGCTTAAAGAAACAACACGGCTGTTTTAGTGAGTGATAAAAGGCGTAAGATCAAAAGAATATAAAAATTGTATTGCGTCATTTTTTGTGGGAGTTATTTTAATCCAATTTGTAAACTCCCTGAGATTTTAATTCTTTGCATTTGCCATGATAAACTACCCGTCTGTCGAATTTCCGATCAATCCAACAACTCTTTCTTGGTGCTGCATTTTCAATGAACAGCAGTAAACGAGGGATTGATAATTTATTTTTAAAAAATTTGATTTGAAGTCAAAATCAATGTGACCCAAATCGATATGAATGTATATTTTTCTATTTACCACTCAGCAGCATAAAGCATAGACTTCAAAATAATTCTTTCTGGATTGATCATTTTCCATTTGCTAAGATAAACTACTCGTCTACCAGATTTGCGGTCAATAAAACAACTCTTTCTTGGTGCTGCATTTTCAATGAACAGTAATGTATATGTAAACACCGGATTGATACTTCGTTTTTAAAAATTATGTTTGAAGTCACTATCAATGTCAATATGAATGTTCTTTTTCTGTTCACCACTCAGCAAAACGTGAAGCAGACTTCTAAATAATTCTTACGGGCTGATCATTTGCTTTTGCCATGATAAATTACCTGCCAAATTTCCGGTCACTAGAGCAATTCTTTCTTGGATTTGCATTTTCAATAAACAGCAGTGTATATGTAAATGCCGGACTGATCATTTATTTTTAAAAGTTAGGTTTGAAGTCCATATAGAATGTCGTTGTGAATGCGTATTTTTCTGCTTGACTTGTAAATAAAGTAATGAGTGGAATCGGGAGTCGGGGCAAACAGCTTTTTTCCCTGCTTCAAAGCAGAACCTCCTTTCCGTTTTATATGGCGAATCATTTAATTATTTACACATTAACTAAAATAATTGCGGCGCAAATATTTAATTAGAAGCTTAAATAAGCAACCCTGGGGATCCCATCCCTCCCAATTACGGAAACATTAAAATCTCCCTGCCTAATAACTCCCCCTTGCATCGAACGATAGTGGAAGGGTGTGGAGCCAGCCCGAACTAAAAGCTTTGGGCGTTGTCCTTCCTCCTTAACTGCAGGCAAGGACTCAAATGAATGCTTTCGTTGATAACGCTTGTTTCACGGGCAACCATTAAAGGTTAGTACCACTGCTAAACGTCCGATTACTGGAGCCCCACTGTCATTCGCCGATGAATTTACTGGACCTTCAATTATTCAAATCTCGTGTAACGCCTAAAAGAGTCGTGAATCTTTGATGAAGTCGTGAGTAGATGGCGCAAGCTTCCTATTTAAGAGTCAATCGGTAACATAGAAGTCAAGGGCGAGTCGCTTTTTAGTTTGGGAGCCTCCTCAATTACGTTAATTTCGATGAGAACTTTTATCAACAGCTGGTACATCAATTCCCCCACTCGCTTCGACACTTAACATCCTCTATAATCAACTAATATGTCTAAAAACTAATCATTCCCCAATGACTCTTTCAGCACGATTGGAAGACGCTAATGGAACCCTGCTTTTTGAGAGAATTTCCATTCACTCACATGCGGTAATTAAAACTGGAATTTCATTTCGAACTTCTTTATTAAAGCTTTTGTTAATGCTTCGTCTCGTGTCTGAGAAAATATTTATTTTTCTTTCGGGATCTCTTTAAAAAAAGGATTGGGGGCCGACACTATATCTAAGCTAGTCCAAATCTGACGGGTGAAAAATTTTCAGATAAATAAAAACAAAATACAAATGCTAGAAAATATACAATTCAGGATTACGTGATAAAAGTTTTTAAATTTCAAATAGAAATTCGCAGCAGATACAGTGAGACAAGTGAAATATTCGTGAATCAATTTCGAACTTTTCGAGGATTAATGGCACCATAGAACCACTTCCCTTTTTTTCGGTTAAAAGAATTCTGCATTATATATCTCACTGGTAATAAGAAACCCTTTTTTAAATATGAAGATTTAAAATAAGATTAAGCATTTAGATTTTATAATGGTTAATACCTCTAAAATATCAAATTAAACAAATACGTGTAATTGAACTTGTCTTTGAATTTGAATAAACTATCTGAATTACAAAATACCTAAAATTTGTTCTGATAACGAAAATTATATCTTATAGATCAAGTTCAAGTTTTGTCAAGGAACAAAATAATAAAATAAATAACTACTTTAAATATACCCTTTTAAATGATTTCTTAAGAATTTACTTAAAAATTTAGTACACATTGGATACTTTCAGATGAAATAATGAAATGTAAATTACCTTTATCTTAGAAAAAGGTTAATAAATGATTTGTTAAAAATATATGGAATCTTTATACATATTTTAAAGTATTTTTAACATTTGAAAATTTTCTTCTAATAAAAAGGGTTTTTATCAAATAACGAATTGGTTTATAGAATGATTTACCTTTGTTTTAAATACTAGTAAGATGATTTTAAGCAAAATTAATGTTTTTTGTTAAGTCAAACGCACTTAACTACTGATTCCGTTTAAAATATTTTATTTCTTCATCATTCAGTTCAACTATTTAGAAATACTGTGGCAATGTTTAATAAAAAGTACTAAACCTTCAAATGAAATACAAAATAAATTCAATTTCCTCTTCATTTTAAAAATATGTAGTTCATTAAAAATATTCTCAGTTTTTAATGAGGGAATTGTAAGTTTGATACCAAATGTTTTAATTAATTGTTCATTATTAATTAACCCACCTTAAAAAAATTTCAGTGATATTAACAGGATCCTTTACTTTGAGATTTTATGAAACTAATATCTGATTACAAACAATGTCGTTATTATTCTGTATCCAATTCTGTTCCTGTTCAAAGAACATAGATTGTGTGTATGTTGAATCAAAAGCTGCGATGCCATTTTCCACTTTCACAATTATTCTGCTTGATATTTAAATACATTTTAAGATTTAATTATGAGTTATCAGATGCAATCATTGAAGAATCCGATAGCATAAAACTATTCACAGAACTCGTACGAAAAAATTATCAACCTTCTGGTATCAGTGAATTTAAAAGTCCATATTTTAAATCCCATGTAATATGTATGACAGGATTTTGAATATAAGATATTCTAATTTATAAACTCATTCTAAAAATAAACTCAAGCTTAATCTTTGATAGTAATCGTATCATCGCACATATTGTTTAGGTAAGCGATTTAATAAGTATTGATGAAGCTTAACGAAACATAAGTAAAATTATAAAATATTTTTTATGATTTTATTTATCGATTATTTTGAGCGGGTAAATTACATCTTGGGTGTAGACAATATTCCGAGCACTTTTACACTATTTCAAAACTTGTAGCATGTGAATTGGAAACGAGTTCAAAAGATGCGGAATGGATTGTCTTAAGACTGCCATCATTTAGCTCTTTAGTGAGTCAACTTAATTTGTTTTCAAACGTGTATTATTTTAGGTAAAACTGGAAACGCAGCACAAGTTACGCAGCGAATAAAATATTTCATTTTCCTTAAAGTTTCAATATCAACTCCATTAAAATATTCAAAAATGAGTCAATAAGCTTCTTTTATAACCTCATTACCAACCAGAATCAAACCCCTATTTTCCCACCTCCCTCTTAAAATCGAAACCAACCTCTTCTATCGGAACATACTGCATCTCGGTACAATAAACTCGAGTCAGCTTCTATTAATTGAATGCAGAACCTGCATCATTAAATAAAAAGGTTTGCATCAGCTGAAGCCTTCTATAGACCGTAGAGATTATCACAAGCACAATGCAAATAGCTATATTTTCTTGAAACGAAAAAGTTTAACTGGCTCATTACTAGTTGTGTGTGTAGGAGTCGTCGCTGTAAGCTCGCTGTGCTGAGAGGAAGCGCTGCGGTGTCAGTTGCTCATTAATGGGCGCAGGCATTCATTAGCAAAGATGAAATTTCCAACCGGAGCTTCATTTATTAATGAACGATTGGCGCAAGCGATCAGCCGTCACTAATGGTAGCGATCAACTTCTGATGGGATAGTTGCTATGGGAACGGAGCTTCCTGTTCGGAGAGGGGATATTTTTTAATGACGATCCTTTCCCTTTTATTATTTTTCCATTTTTCTCTTGTGAGATTGATTCGGAGTTCTCTGAAAACCAACTTTTGTCTTTGCTCGTGATTAAGTAATTCGAATTCGCAGTCTATTATTTTCTCCTATACGGTCAAAATTATATCGCTAATGTCTTGTGGATAAATAAATTAGATCTAAAATTCTAAGACAGAAGGCTTAGGAGGAGTTATGTATAGATTCTTCCCTTAGATTCGTTTTGTGAGTGTTATAAGCGTATTAATAAACTTGTTAAAAATTATTTAAATTCCATCGTATGAGAGTGTTTCTCAGTGTAATTATAAACAATCTACCGGATAAGAAAAAATTCCTCTAGCGAAGAAATAATTTGATTTATCTTCATTTTGGAGATAATTGGTGTTAATTTTTAATATAAGCAACCATGGGAAAGGACATATAGAACTCACTTGGCAAGTTTCGCTACTATTACGAAACGGGTTATATCAAAACACTAGCGCCCTCTATTGCTTTACAGAAAGACCCTCTCACATTTAAAATGGAAAGCTACATGTTTCTCATAATACATTGTTCGTTTCGCAACAGAAAATCGTCTTAAGCTAAAAAGATGTTTATTGGATTTTTCTCTTGTAATGAAACAGCGAATCATTTCAATTTTTAGGGCAGCTCAATTCTATATTTTATTAATAGCTCCGTAAAGTGTTTATTGAATCCAGAGTGCTAATTAAATCAAAAGAAAGCGCAAAATGCTTTTCACTTTTCGCTTGTTTGATATTTATTTATGTTATTAATTGTCATTAAAGGTATATGAATATCAGTAAAATGTTTGCATTCAGATTATTTGAGTGATTGCTAAGATGGGGTGAAACAAAAAATGTCTGCCTGTTCTTGAACTCTAAAAAGTTGAACTATTTATATACGTTAGCATCTAATGATTTGTTGCAACTTATTTTCTGTAAAAAGCTTTAGAATGCTATAAAATAATTAATGTTGAATGTTTCGTGGAGATATGTTTTTCTCAACTTTGTTTTAAATAACATAAATCAGAATAATCGATTAAATATTCCAAGAGTTATAAAAAGTGACATAAATAGAAATAACCATATAGTTTTGTTAACCGAAGAAATAAAATATGAAGACCCTTTTTCATGAAAATAAAAAAATAACATCGAATAATTTATTTCGATTTTAATTTATTTAATAATTTATTATTTTTTCATCGAGTAATTATTTGTAATATGTTTTCTATTTGTCTGTAAATACTTCGCGTCGTTTCTTATAGAGAATTATGACGCATTTTTCTTAATTTTTCATTCATATTCATTTTAAAATTTAAAAACCATTTGGAATAAGTATCTACTTTCCCTCCATAAAGCGTGCTCATTTTAACCAGTCAAGTGAAAGTCCTAGTGAAAACCATGTGTACACATTACTATAGTTTTTAGTATATAATATTTTCATTGCCTTTCCGTCCAATGCTACTCAAGTATTAAATAACACGCTTGGTAAATTCGAACGCCCGTTAAAAATAAATTATACCCATTGATTGGTATAAAATAAAAAAAAAACAGAAAATTACCTTCTTAATCATACACAAACTGGTAATAGGTAAAATACTTGTTAAAAACTTTCATTTCTAAAGATTTTTCATTACCATAAAAGTGTCGTATTAGTAAATGGTAGGTAGTTAAATTAACGTCGCACTGGAGCAACACAACGGGCTAGTGGTGATGACCTCGTAATTTTGAAGTTTAAATTTACATATATAAAACTTTAAAATTTTCTCCTTCGTTACAAAATTTTTTCTCAGTATTTGTTAGACTGATTCTTTAAAATAAAAATAGGAAAACGAATTCATGTTATAGATTGAGTGAAATGCTACTTTTAGTTTTATAACTAAAGGATGCACTGACACAGCTTTTTTTGTGAAAAAATATTAATTATAAGCTAACAGTACACAAACTCTAGTTTTTCCCTAAATACAGGATTTTTATAATGTTTGTAATTCTTTCAGCTTATAATCCTGCTTTTTTTAGAATTTTTAAGCTAAAAATGTTGTGTCTATAAATAAAAACTGGAACCGAAGGTAACTTAAAACAATTGAAGGTAATAAAATCTTTCTTCGTTTATTAATATGTACTGAAAACTTTTCATACGTAATATCGCGTATGTTTTTGTTAAATACTGACAACGTCGATAGCACAATTCCATAATATACAAAAAAGAGAGGAATTCTATAATACCAGATTTTACTTTAAGCTTTCGTGTTCGAATATATCTTATTTAGAGAACAGTTCAAGCGTTCAAAACATATCTTGTACCACAAAAAAACACGTTCACCCGTGGACAAGAAAAACTGCGTTGATACTACATTATTTAATAATGAAATTGTTTAAGATAAATTTAATTATCTCTTTGTGTAACACAATAATTCAAAAATGTATAGAGTAGATTACTTTTTTAATTCAATGTTTTCTTTAATTGGTTGATAGACACTTGTGCGTCACGTCACTACTAACATCCACTCAAAGTTAGAATAATTTAACGGCATTAAACGAGATCAATAGTTTGGGGCTTAAAGACGAAAATCGAAAAGGAAATCATACCAAGACCAAGTTTTTCCAATTACTTCAAAAAATGTTACTAAAGCAAATATATTTTATGATGTTAAATAAGATTTAAGTAAAAAAAGTGTTTAGAAAATTCAGTTTATAGTATAAAAATTGCTTTCAACCATCTTAATGTAAAGTAAAAAATACTGTAATAAATACAATTATTGATAGAACCATTCCTTTCCACAAACAAAATTAACTAACAAATAAATAAGATACAAAAAAAATGTTTTGTTATCCCTTTTCTCTCATTTTCATTTCGTAAAATTTGCTCATTTCTTCTTTATTTTTTAAACGACAATCTCGGATTTCAAGTCCATGTTATCAGATATTCAATTCGAGATCATGTACAAAATTTATACAAATTGAAATCCCTCTAAATCTTCGATGTTGTGATGCGACTTTTCTCTAGTGTCTTTAAAAATGAATTAAACAACACGTTGTGAAAGTAAAAACTAGAACCTTCAGTCAAATTGCGACTGGAACAACAACGATTCGTGTTTGTTTTTGAAAAATCCTCTCCGTCCTTCCATTTGACCGGAAAGAACATTGCTGCTGAACAATTTTCACGAATGACTTCACATGATGTGGCTACATCAAGTCAAGAGGCTTATTGAGCCAGGTATTTGATGAGTCGAATAAACTCCAGTCAACAGGCTGTTGCAACCAGAAGGGAGATGGAACAAAATGGACCGACAGAAATTAATCCCCCGAGAAGAGGAGATTTCGTGACTAAGTCAGGTCACCATAGCTTAGAGGACTCATGAAACGGACTGGTTATTTCCAGAGTTGCCCGTGAACCTCCGTTTTGATTATCAGAGATTAAATCTATCGATTGTTGGGTCAGGAAGAATGGAGTACATTTGTCTACATCACCAAGTCCGGCCTGAACCTCGATTTTGATAATTAGAGATTAAACCGAACTGTTGGAGGACGGGAAAGACGCTTTGCAACTCCCTTTAAACTTTTAACACCTTCTAGTGCTTAGAGAACAGCGTATGTTACTAATTCCATTCATATTGTTGCAGACAAATGTGGATTCAAATTTATTTCCAAAGCTTGAAATTTATTACGACCGTATAAGAAACTTATTCTATAAGGCTGTTCGTGCTTAAGCACCATGGTACGTTACTAATTCCACTCATATTATTGCAGAACGATGGGGAAAATTGATTCATTTTATTTGTAAAACTTCAAATTTATTACACCGTACAAGAACTGTTTCTTATTCTATAAGGTCGATAATGCTTTGGGAACAGCGTACTTTACTAATCCCACTCATATTATTAGAGAGTGGTGAGAAAAGGTGATTCAAATTCATTTGTGAAACATTAAATTTATTACGACGGTACAAGACTCAGAGTAAAAATATAACTTGTAGATATTTTCTGCATAATTTACGAAAAATTAAAATTAAATATTTTAAACATATTGATTAAGATCTGACTTGGACATCATTTTAAACAAATTCGCATTAAACGTGCAGGTTTGTGTAAATAAAATCTCCAACATTGTTAATCTAGACGCTAGGGAGACTTTCTTACGACGTTTCAATTATACTGTCTTCTATAGGGCACTCATCCTTAGCAAAATAACATCTGTAATTTCCCTAATCGCCATGACAACTCAATGGCTAGTAGTTGAACTGCAGTTACAAACTTTCTTTTTTCGAGGCCCTGCTTCATGACTTGTTAGGAGATAGCTTCGCGCTGAGATGTACATCTTTATTCTAGACATTTCTGTTCAATGCGTATAATTAAATACTGTGTGTGAATCTGAAATCAACTAATGCTTTATAAGTTGTACATGCAATGGTAAGGTTTGAAAAAGTCATACTTTCTTAAAAATAAATATTTCTTTCAAATCATGTTCCGTTTTCAAGTTTTTAAAACATTTACTTTACAAAAAGATTCTTTGAAAATGAAAAATGTTTTGACTGTTTCTGTACATCCGTAAGGTCTCTCCTTGAATAACAAACTATCTATAATAATGAGTATCTATATTGCATGAGTTTAGTAGAATAAGACACGAATTAAAACTATTCTCATTTTAGAGTATGATTATGTTGTTGGTTCTACAACTTCGAAAGTCCTACCGGAAAAGTCACGGATGCACTTTATAGACCCATGTATTGCTTCGACAGAATCGAAAGCCTCTTATGCGAATTAGAAATTTTATCCCATTGTAATTTGTTAAATGTAACTGTTACTATTCTTATAACTTGTCATAGTTCATTCCTACTTTGAATTTTTCTTTAATTCAGGAAATATTGCAGAAAATTGATAATATTTATTTCTATAATGGGTATGACTAAATTATAAATACTCACAAATGTCAATACTGATGTGTAATTTTCAGTACTAGTTCTTTTAACTACTAGTTCTTTTAACAGTTGTCGCTCTATGGTCATTGTTTTGCACACGAGGTATAATTCTAGACTCCCTTTTAACAATTATTGTTAAACTAAGAACCTCAACGTCTTAGAATCGATTATTATACTTGAAGCATAACTAGTTTTAATAAATATGTAAAAGTGCAAATAATTTCTTTTATTTGACTAAAATAATTTATTCTTAGCAAATCGTGAAGTTAAAACTAATTTAAGTAAAAAGTTCTAGTTAAGCATTTGAACACCCCGATATTCGGACCACGTCAATTAAAAACAAATTAGTTTCTGTCTAACTATTCCTTAATGAATTGAAATAAAATGGAATTTTCTAGATACATTTATCTCTCAAAAAGAACGATGCAGATATGACGGGCTTTCAAAACTTCAAGGCTAGTGTATTTTATGTTTGCATACTTCTGGACTGAAAAAATGTTACGTCAAAGGTTTAGAAGAGATACAAATCACAAAACTAACAGTTTGTAGGGGAAACCGTCTAAAGCCTTTCGATCAGTGAAATCAGCGTAGAAGCATCTATTGAAGCCTGAGAAAGGGATCTATTTGGTATTTGAATAAACAGGCTTCATTCGGAGCTCATTTTGAAAATAATTTATTATATTATGCTCAAATCTATCTTTTACCACCATTAAATCAAGGAGCAGGACAATATGCATCGAAAATTCTCTAACCTTTTATTAATTATAGCTAAAAAATGACAAGATATTTGAAGCAGGAAAAATATGATTCATATTAGATTAAAATAAAGCGCATAAATTATTTTCATTACTACTCCGTTGCTTAATCCTCCGTCATTAGGAGCTGATGGCAAGTTGATAACTCATTACTTGGGAGTGCTAACTCTTTTAAGGCGTGCTTTTTTAATGCAAAGACATATTGGCAATGGGAAATGAGGCTCGCATTTGTTTCAGTTAGCCAGTTTTTGTCCATAAAAGTGCGCTTTCAAATTTCGATGCAACTGATTGTATTAGCATGGGACCCTATATTAGGGAATTCGATTAAAAGGCTCGATAGGATGCCAATAAATAAAGCGTTCATAAAAGGCCAGAGTATTAAACGAGGCTTTTTCCCGGAGTCGTTGTAATTTTATTTGGGTTGAGCTCCTAAATGTGTTGGGCCGGCGAGCGTAATTACCGGCACCATTAGTCGGGGAGCGTCTTCAAGGTGAGTTCTAAAAGGGACGAGTGGCCATCCCTCCAGGGGACGGGATCTTAGGCAACCAATAAATCGGGCTGGCAACAAAGGGCTGAGCCACTTAATAAAACAGGCCCCGGCGAAAATGGGTCGAGCGGGAGTCGTCGTTAGGAGCTCCACAAATTGATAATAATGACGACACGAGAGCATCTTGCTCGACGCGTTGTTGCAGCCTACTGATTTATGAGTGTCGGAGGAGCCAGAGGTATTGATTTGCGGCTATCTCGTTACCGAGGCTGCTCTCCTTTCATCTCTCCCCCACTTTGAAAACGGAGCCTAATTAACTGAAACCGAGAGCTCGACCTTTTACAGGGCGGCGCTCGGAAGGGTTAAAGTACTGGAGATTACCAAGTTGTCGATAGAACAACGGAAATGCACGCCAAAGAGCACGCCGTATTAAAAGCTTCTTGTGATAGGATTGGACTGCGTATCGCGAGAGTCTCTCCCGTTTATTATGGTGATCACGAGCTAATTGGCTTTGTTGACGCTCTCTCGCCAAACAAACGGAAAGCTTAATTCGGCGTCGCCAGAGTGCGCGATTAAAAAGATTTTCCTTTTCACTTGCAAAGATTATTACGCGGAAAACAACCAGAAAACAGGAGAGAGACTTTTTTCGACCATTATTATTTTCCTCCTCTTACTCGGGGGAACATCTTGAAATAAACTGATTTTCATTCAAGGAGAAATGTCGCGCAAAAACAGTAGTCAACTTTCGAAGGAGGGGAGAAAAAATTCACAAACTTTCAAGAAACCACGAGAAAGTGGTAAAAGCTTTTGCGAAAAATGCTGCATTCCAAAAGACAAATAAGGCAGGGATATTAAGAAAGAACCGCTGGTGGAAATAGCTTCTCCTCATACTCCCATCAGCTGAAGAAGCGAAGAGCATCGTATCGCGTTTTTATTGGATGGGTTATTAGCATTTTTACAGATTACAAATTAAATTAATGCTTTTACGCGCATTAACATAAAACGCGTGGCTTAATTTTAAAAATTGGGAAACATCAGGTAATGGATAATGAATCTAAATAATTGGGTGTAGGAATCTGTCATCGAATTCCTTTAATCATTTGGAATCTTTTCGATTGAGTTTCCTTTACTCTAATATCTTTTAATTAAAAGACTATAAATCCACGAGTTTGTATTTGTTACTTTGAAATGTAAACTCTGTATAAAATATGGAGTATTTAGAGAGAAAAGTAGACAAATTTAGTTTCAGAAATAAAATGTTTCACTTCTTCAGTTTTGTTGCATTCGACAAGATCTTTTAATACGGTAGACAATTAGTTCAAAATTGTAATACGAAGGATATTTTTATCATTCTTTGGCTTAAAAATGTTTTTATAAATAAAAGTAATTACTATATTTAAATATACGATTTTACAAATCATGCAAGAGAAACGTTAAATTACAAAATTTTTGAAGTACATTAAAATGCATATTTAAAAGCCAATACTACTTTAAAACTAACATCATTTCGCCCTATCGTATTTCTATATAGTATTATTTTTATCATTTTTATTTAAATTTATCTCTTGTGACTACAGACTAGAACAAAACAAATCAGAAACAAGACTACAGAAGGAATACTTATTATCTTGATATCTTTAGTTATTTTTCAAAATAAGGATTTAAATAAGATGAAGAATCTGCAATGAGATGTCTTCATTTGTACATGACTGAAATTTCATTTGTACATGATTGATTCAAATACACTTCATATAGATCTATTAATTTTTATGCATACTTATAAAATTTGTAATTTTCATTTCTGAATAATATTGTACATTTTCTCCTGAAAGACGAAATAACTTTATATTTTTGAGTAAAAATTTATAAAATTTAAAACTGGGCATATCCTAAATTGAAAACTTTAAGCTCTTTCATAATTACATAAACCTTTACATAGTTCTATAAAAAGTTCTTCTGAATCAATTTCTGACATAATATTGCGAGGTTTCTTTTAATAATTTTTCACTATTAATTTCATAAATAAATTGCATGTGAGAAATTATTTAAAAACCGTTTAGATTGTGTTTGAGTTCTTTGATAGTAAAATTAGCATGTAGCATGATAGAGAGATTATTTTGCAAGACAAAGTAAAATATAGGAAACTAATATTAGAACATCCAAACTTTCCCTTCATAAAATTTAGAAATGGCTGGACTAAAGGATATGCAATTTGGTATCCGTGATTAAACTTGGTTATAAATTCGAAATTTGCCGTTAAAATTGGATGGTGCTAAAGTAAATTATGAATTTTGTCTGAAATTTCTTATGAAGACGGCATATTATGCAAATTTCATACAAATGAATTCATAGATGTCATAACCAATCAAATGGTACCATTGAATGTGCCCTTCTTTGAACGATGTGTAAATAGAGAGGGTAGTTTTATTTCCGCAACTGTGCATGAAGGGTAGACACTAAACTTCATGTTCTAAAGTTCGATGTTTTATTAGATCGATTTATAAAAAGGATCAGAGCGTAGGCAAAATGAATCAATCATATAACTTGTTTTTTATAGCACGAGAAAATCGTGAAGCAATTTATTGCCAATAAAAATTAGCTATTCCTAATCCCTTACTTTTCAGATTTATAGAGAAGACTTCAGAATTCTACTCTTCAGATTTAGCATTTGTGAACTTTTTTGTTCTTCACAGCGAAGATCCACCTAAAAGAGGCCCCGCCCCTTTTGTGAGCACTGAAAAAATTCAAACATCCCGAAAGAACTAAAAAAATTTCCCACAATTTAAGATTTGTACGAAGGCTTCTAGAAGTTCTATGAAAGCATTAAGAGCCATATAGCATTAGAAACAATGTATGCAGAAGGTTAAACAGGAAAATCGTTTTCTCTCTCTCTCTACCTCTATTTTTCATGAATTCGGTTCAAAAACTTTGTTTATCTTACAAATATGCACTCCTGATAGATGTGCAGTAGTTTTATTTCACAGTTCATAGTTCTTTTACTTTTTCAGAAAAAAGTAAATAATTAAATGTAAAAATTACAATTAGAACCCAGATAATGTAAACAATTCTTAGTAATTTAACTTAAACAAAATATGCTTTTAATGCATTTCTTAAAAAAATGCAACTGACAGCGATTTCATGCATTGAATTCTATTTTATAGTATATTACAATTTCCTACTAACTTTCTAATGTTTTGAACTTGATTAAAAGACATCAAGTATAAAATATTAAATTTGGTAGGTTTTAAAATACAAAACATTTTAGTCTTCACATCTAAGATGTATTCCAAAATCCTATAATAAAGCATTGAATATCGAAAACAAATTAAGATACGAAACCTTCTACATGTACAAAACAAAAAATAATTAGATTGCTTAACATATCTATCTTATATGCGCTTGTCCCTATACCTATGTCAGTCAAATTTGCCTTAGTGAAGCAAAAAGTGACAGTAAATCGGCAAATCTAAACCAAATCCGTATCTATACCTGTTATAAAGATACACTGTTATTCAATCCTATTTAAAAAAGAGCTTACCACACGTAAAGATCTCTTTCGAGACAAAAAATCAATAGATAAAACCATTATTAGTATAGTTCTCATAAAAGAAAAGTTTCTGAGCAGATACGTTGTTAAATGTATTGTACCTTGAATTTTAAACGTTTGAAAAATTTGTAAGAACAAGAAACATGTGCAGGTTTGCTCACTTTCCATAGACTAGTCTCATCTTAAACGTTTGCGGAAAGATGATTTCTGTTTACCAAAATTGAGGAAAAATAAAACAAGTGAATAAAAATAATTATATTAGGGATAAAATTAAAAAACAGATTTTCAGATGGTTTAATCAAAGTGTAATTTCAATGTTTCAGAAGTTATAAATTAAGTGTTCCTTTTCAATTAAGTATCATAACTTGGATTTTCATATCAAATACGCTTTCTTTAATTTTAATTCATTTTTGAATAATTCAACTTCTGTTTCACAATTTATTCTTATATAAAGTCAGTTACATTTTCCGATAGTTTTGTCTGAATTTCTTCAAACTAAATTCGAAAGGATTATGTAAACAAATATCTTATATATTTAGCATATACTTAGTTTAGAACAAATCATTTAGTTTCACTCGAAGAAATTTCAGAAAATTTATAATAGAGCCGGAAAAGTTAGTACACCAAATTTTATTAAATATAAGTTCAATCTTACCAAGCATTTTTAACAGATTGTATTCCTTGTTGCTTCAGTTATTCTTCAGAAAAAGCCAGTTTTACTTCTTCAGATCTTAACTGAATGTTGGTTCTTTACTAGAATATAAATTTATAGAATAGGTTTCTTTAGTAATATTTTTTGATAAAGATAATGTGTTAAGTACCAGTACAACGTTTTTGAATATACAATATCACTGAAGCGTTTCGTTAAGGAAGATTTTTTAAATGTTTGAAGCGTCAAGAAAAATTAAAAAATCCTAATTGCACCATTATTTCTAATTTTGTATTTGTCTTAAAACTCTGAGATATGCATGTGATTAAAGTGTTAAAAATATCACCCAAAATCGAGGAAGGTAATCAGTATTACACTATAACAGTGTATCCTATTTTCTCTGAAGGCTCATAGATATTTTTTTTTATAAAAAAAGATTTATTTTGTGTGGAAAGTACTTTTTCTTTAATTTAAATAAAAATTGTCCATTAAATTAAAATCCTTATTGCTAACTGACATTCATTTCTCAGAATTTTATTTCTCGAAAAAGAATCGCTTTACATAGAGGAGGTAAAAGTTACTGGAGAGATCTAGCGTAATGGGAGATTAAACTGCATAGTGAATCAGTTAAATTATTTATAAAATAATTTAGATAAAGTTCAACATTTGTGTGCATGAATAAAATCAGATTTGGCGGAACTACTTATTGACTATGTGACAGCTATATAATATAAAATATTAAATGCCCTCGATATTTTAATAAATACAATTGTCTGTATTCGAAAAATACATCAGATTTTTACTTCTACATGTATCAGAAATTTTAGAGATTACTGTAATTGTCCCAGCTAAACTCAATGTATATAATGAGACCTCTAATAAAACTAATCACGTGAAAAAAAATGAAAAATGTACGTTAATAGTCTTGATCAATCTTCATGATTGTTTTAAAAAAATCATTTCGATTCCTCAAGCTTGAATAAAATACGATCCTTTTATTGCATTGATTGTAATCCAAAAATAAAGAATCCGTTTTTCGTATTTCAAATTAAAGATCTAAGATTCAAACTAAATTATACAGCATGTCAAAGTATTTGGGTGATTCATAATCACCCTAGCATAAAGGAAGAAATTGGGCAATAAATCTCTAGATTCCTCCTGATATATTTCCCTCCTTCGTAAGGAACAAAAACCTTGTGGATATTATAAATGGTGATATGTTATAGGATTTCTTTTAAGGCAGAGTTCTAGATGTTTTGCGTTTTGGATATGTGTTTTACGCTTATTTTATTGCGAAATATTAGAAAAATTGTATTTCAAAAGCAACATTTTCTTCACCATATTTTTTAAGAACAGGGAAAGCAAAATATTGAACGAGTTTCATCATTTTGCAGCTATCGATATTACCCAACTATATCGCAGTCACTTGTACCTAAGACTTCTTAGAGTATGAGTCACGAGTAGGCCTCGGGTTCATAGGGTTTTACCAGTTCTATGAATTGTATTTCAAATCTGTTATCATGTTTTTACGATTTAGGATGGCCTGAATAGAATATGTGAATTTTATAACACCTAAAATACTTAAATGAGGGTTTACGACCTATGAAATCTTAAAATGGCTTTAATGCCTAACAAAAACCTAAAATGAGTTGAAACCTACAAAAATCTTTTTTGAAATATTTTGATGAACCATCCCGAGCATGGTTTTATTTAAGATGAAGTGGTGTTAAGGTACCGCGCTAATTCGTACAGCAAAACGCGCAGTTTTGTGAATACATTGCATATATAGAAACTACAAAACACAAGCGACTGTTTAATAAGAACATCTAAAGCAAAAGTTTTGGGATAACAAAAACTGTTTTTATCTTCTAATATTTCATTTGTTTATTCAATAACTGCCAGAAACGTTAATACTCTTGCCATTATCATTTGTTTACTACTGCTATGGTTTGGTTTTATGGTACAAGTGTCAGATCTGGCCAAGCTGCACCAAGTAATGTTCTTTTGCCAAGTAAATGAACACACACAGAAATCGACTTCGCTCCGGCATTCACCTCGCAGGCTGCTAGAGCAGTGGGCAAACTCACAAGGCCACAGCGACCTCTTCAGTGTTAGGAAGGGGCCGCGGTAGCCCGGTTGGAAGAGTAGCGGAATCCAACCAAAGACCGTCGTGTACACGGGGGTGCATGTTAAATCTGTCGTGGCCTCAAATATCCTCACGTTGGCGTGGTGTGGAAGTTTGGAGAGTGGGGTGCCATCTCAGGTGTTGTCATCTGACCGTGGTTCATAATTACGTGGAGTTGTCCTTTCCCTTCGGGACTGATCCCGTTGTGCTGCTCCAGTGCGATGTTAATTAAATACCTACCTCAGGAATGATGACGTCATAACATCGACCTTAAAATGAAATAGACGGAGCATGTGCTTCATGTTATTTCTTCGATTGGAAGATCTGTCACGTGGTTGTGGGTAAAAGCATGAATCCAGTTGGGAGAGCAACGGATTAGCAACCGAAGGGTTGCGAGTTCGAAACTCGCTCCAGCCAAAGACTGTCGTGTACATGGGGGCTGGTGCATATTAAATCTGTCGTGGCCTCAAATGTCCTCAGTTAGAGTGGCGTGCTAGTTTTGAGAGAGGGGTGCCAGCTCAGGTGTTGCTGTCGTCCTTTAATTAGGGTTCAAAATTACGAGGCTTTGTCCATGGATCTTTCTTTCCCTTCGTGACTGATCCCGGACTATCGCCAATACCCCGTTGTGTTGCTCCTGTGCGACGTTAATTGACTACCTACCCAGCACCCAATCGGACAACGATGGTGGCGGGTTACTAGAATTGGCGCGTAATGTGTTTGCAATATTCTTGAAAATGCGATTAACGTTGGTGTTTGAAGGTAAGTGAAATATGTTTAAATATTTTAGTTTCTTTCAGAATAAAATGTATAAAATGTTTCTGTATTTTCCTAACTAGGAAAATTTCCAAAAATCATATGAAAAATGAATGTATTATGGAAGATAAAGATGTTATTTTGAAGTTTCGTTGCATCACATGATCAAGGCGGAGAGGTCACGTGACTGGGTCACGTGACTGGGTCACATAAATTATGTCAGTCGTACGGGAAAATATAGGCTAAATATAAATTTGATATTTTTCATCGCCCTTAACCTTTGATAACCATTGTGATAAATCTCTTGGAAGAGATAATGAATTCCTTTGTGGCTGTGAGTACAGTTGTGTTTAGTAAGTTTGAGGTTGTCCTTGCAAAAAGAGCGACTGGTTGCTTTAAGGTCATTTTTTATGATACAAGGGCTAATTAGACCAGACACGAATTCAAGAGTTCAAAATAATAGAAGAGTGCATCGCGTTTTTCATGAAAAGTTAGGGAATAATTCTAGTGGACAGGTAACGAAATTTGTTTGATGAATTTTGCCCTTTGATATCATGTGTTCCTGTTGCACATCTTCAGGGCCAAATCTAGTTCTTTCTGAAGATTGCAATATGATTTCTGAGAACTTTTATTTCTATTTTATTATGTAAAATTTAATTTTGTTTTCATAAAACTTAATTTAAACATTGTACAAAGAAACTATTAAATTTTTACCAATTCAGCGGAACAGCGCTGAAGAATCCTTGACGTGATGTTTAACAATCTGCTGTGAGAATTCTAAATGTCTTCCATCTATTCTAGATGTTGAACCCATATTTTTGCTTTATTGAAGACGTCACTACTGGTATTCGTCAAACATTTCTCGTATCAAAAAAATTAGTTGTCACCCAAAGGCATGGATCTGATTTTTAAGATTTTTTAAGTCATGTTTAATTTTCTATATTCTATTATCTAAAAGGTTAACTAAAACTTTCCACTTTACATTCTCATTAGAACTCACTAAAATGCAAAGTTTTGGCTAACAAAATTAGAATTCTGATAAAAACTTCATTGAAACGATGGTTAGCATTGAAAAATTGTCTTCGACATGTTGTGATTCGGATCTTTCCCTTCGGATGGATCCCGGACCGTTGCCAATAGCCCATTGTGTTGCTTCAGTGTGACATTAGTTCAAATACCTCCCTTGTCCTATTGTGGAGAGCGCTACCTGGCGTAAATGTCAGAAGTTCGTCTAGCATTGTAAGAGAGCAAGATCAAATCAATTCCATTTATGACCAGTTGATATAATGTGTAAATGGGATTATTTTTGTTGTTCTATGGTTATTTATTGCTTTAAGAAGTATAATTAGACAAAGCGCGTAAAAAACAGAAAACTTCAATCTGCAAAGAGATAATTTATTAATGGACATTATCACTGCTTAAAACAGCAGTATTTTGTAGTTAACTATTGCAGTGATAGATAATTCTCCAAAATATTGGAACAAATTTCTATTAACTTGTCTAATAGTCTAAAGATATATTTTTCAAACGTTATAAAAACCTTAAACACACACAGAATTTCAGAAACCTACAAAAAACTATAACATCGGTTTAAAAACCTAACTTAAGGATTTTAGCCCTAAAAATCCGGGGTCTAGTCATTTGCCGAGAAGTTTAAATAATGGGTGTGGAGTAAAATTAGCAATTACGCGATAACACAGATAAATTAAACTGTGAATTGATTGTAGAATGAAAATTAAAAAACAATAAGTATGCCATGACATAACTTACCAGGTATTTTCATCACTTTTTTTATGATTACAAAGCTGATAAGTGCTTCGCATGTATCATGCAAAATATAAAATATAAATGAAAGATAAGAGATTTATCAGAATTTAATAAGATAAAACTAAAGATTATAGTAAGTTTTTAACCCTTCTAGAAAAAGTAATCTTGAATATTATATATCCATGTGTTCATATGAGATTCTATGTGGCCCTTTTTATAATTTAGAAATCTTTTTCAATTCTTGCATTAAATACTCGAATATAATGAATATATTAAACAAATGTTTGTTAGCATAAGTAGGTGTCCTGTTTTGTTAGTTGTTCGATTGTGTTTCATAGTGGTAAGGTTCAAAAAGGACAAGTTGTATCACTTTTTTCATTCTCGAGTTGTTCAATAAGTTGGTTGTCATCTATTAGAGAAGAAAACATAAACAGTGCTGGCGTTTTGGTTGTTCTAAAGTTTTGGAACTTTCATATTCGGAACCATTCACTTATCACAGATGAGCTTAAAATTTATCTGAATATTTTTAATATAATGGATGTAACTCTTTGATAACTAGTTTCCTAAGAGTAATAGCTTAACTACTTTTATGAACTTAAGTTAATAAAATGTTGGAAAATAAAGCAGAGAGATATTTATAAAGAAGTAATCAATCAAAATAGCCATAAAATATAATTATTGGAATGTAGCTAAATCTGTAATGACATGTGTTTTATTATTATTGTCAAACTGAAATTTTTGGTATTAAGATGTAGAATTTGGGACACTTGATTTTCAGCCTTTTCTTTAAATGTGTTTCTTAGTTTATTAACAGCATTTCTCGTACTCAAATACGTAAATGATGGGAGAAAAGCTTCTTTTATTTATCAACTCTAAAGATAAAATCCGTTTTTAATTCTTCCCCTATCGTTAAAAATACTGCGGTCAAAAGTTTTAAAACATTTTAAGTACTTAGGCTTTCGATTCGATGGTAAGTTTATGAAGATGCATTTATATTGATTAAACTAACAAAAATACTTAAAACTATTATAGAAATAAGTTTAAACTTATCCCTCACTTCATTATTATAGAATTATTATCAAATTTGACACATAAGTTGTTTTTAGCTTTAAAATTTAATAGAAAGTTTGTCTTCCGAGAATACATGTTGTATTAATTAAGAAGCCTTAAAATTAAAAATTTATTTATTATTTAAAATTTTTAAATTACTATCATTGATATATTCGACAATAGAAAACAGGCTTCTAGGCCAGTATAATTTCAAGGCAGGCCATTCTTTTCAATTGATACTAGCTCTGTCCGTGTTTACTAAGTTATTAGTGCTTGAAAGCAATTTTACATTATCAATGGTTTATATCTTTTTTACTGGTGCATGTAACATTTTGAATCATTTCCGATTACATATTTAAGTTTTAATGCAAAACACGGTGTATAAGTTTGATACACCAATAAAATTCTACTTCTTAATTGTGTAGTTTTCAAATTTGGATTTTTTGTATGTTTCTATTGCTTTATAAGAACCTACAAAGCCAAATAATCCATTTTTTGTTTAAAATAAAAATACCATGAAGTAAGGGTTAAATATTTATCCTGTTACACTGCGTCGTTTTAGCTCTGCACTTTGTTCTGTCCCACTCAAAATTCTAAACCACATTGCACTACAAATCGAACTGTTGTAAATATCTGTTCTCTGCTTTGACATACTGCTTATTTAAAGTAGTTCTTTTATTTTCAATTATTACAAGACTGACACCTGTGGAAAAATCGTATTTGTGTAGATATCTTTTTCAGCAAGAAAAGCTAAAAATAAGTAAGCATCATTTTTAAGGAATATTTTATTTGTTGGTCCAAAAAATGTATAAGAATGAATTGCTCAATCATTTAATGCATAAAAGTTTCTTATGAACTTTTAAAATATTCAAAATCTATAGAAAGAATTAGTGAACTGATATCTCATACAAGTGTTATAAGTGAGTTTATATATATAATAAACATATTTATATTAAAAAATCGAAATATATTACAAATGGGAAATAAACCAGATAGAAAAAGATTCAGTTAAACGGTGTCTTAATAAAGAAAACGCGCGTAAAATATAAGTAGCGAATTTCTCATTGAGCACCGCCTCTGCCATTCAAAATCTTTCACACATATTTCCCCAAATAAAATCTCTCCAGCTACTAAGAATGACAATGTAGACCTGGCATCCCAAAAACCTGTATATGACAGAAGAAAAAGTCCATTTCAGCGCCCTCCCATCCGAAGTTTGTTCGCATTTGAAAAAGAGCTTACAACTGTATCCATTTACAAAAGCAGCGGCAGCCGAGCATGCCGTGGTCGCAGAGGCTTGGAGACAGTGATTGTAAGTTTCCAACTTTTGAAGTGAAAGCCGCAGGTAAGAGCATTTCCTATTGCCCCGATAAAAACGCGTCCGCGGAGAATTGACACTTCATTCAAATTTCCATACGAGGGATTTCTTCACGATTACCCGCGAAATTGCTCGGGGTTGGCAGAATCGATTATTTGACTCAGGAAGATGAAGTACAGGATTCCCTTTTCTCGTTATCTCCGTCTTTTCCCCACGGAATGGATCAGTAGAGGTAACTTAAGTCTAAATCATTAAAAGTGCATTATTGCGATTAAACCCCTAGGTGCAGTCACCACAGCAGGGCTTAAGAGATGCCGCTGACCGATTATTTTGCTCTCCGAGTCTTTTAGAGATCAATTCCGAATGGGCGAAAAATAAGAGACGTTGCCTTCCTTTAGCATCCAGTCCCGAACAGTTGCCGAGGAAGGGTCACTGTCAACTTCTAAATCGATTTGCCACAATAGCTCTAATTTGTCTCATACTTTCACGGCTCTGGGAAATTTCGACTCATTGCTATTCATTCTAAAGCAGCGATTTTCAACCTCACGGATGGTGAAGCGGTTTAAATTGTGCATCATTTATTTCGTTTCAACGTTTAATTTTTTGTTATGTCTTGTGATATTGGAATAAGAGTGTAACTCAAATGCACCTAAAATTGTTGCCTCTAATGATGTGTCGAGTTGCCATGTCTAACCCTTGCCTTATAGATTTTGCCATACCACAAAATCTTTCTTGGGGGGAGGGGTTGTGAGGATTCATTGATGGACCCCTCAATTAACACTCCCAAGGCAAACTCGCCGACATAGTCGTAAAAGAACAGGACAATGCGATTCCATCTCTCTGGCACCAGACGGTCGGGACTTGGATCGAAGAATGACAAAAGAGAATTCGTTCCGAAAAGCACCCAGGTGTTTAGGAGTGCACCTTCCATGTGATTAAGTCCACCTGCTAGGTAATCAAGCCCACCTGCGCTAAGTAGCTGATCCCATTTTACGTCAGACAGTCGCCACCGAATCAGAACCAATCGAAAGCGAACAAATTAAAAGCAATAACCAATCAAGAGAGAACCAATCAAAAAACCACCAGCGAACAAAGGCTGCGAGGTTTCAAAAGGAAAAGAAGAGAGTCGAATAGTCAGTTCTTGCCGGTGTTCTCGTTCGAGAGGCTTGACTCAGCGACCCTTTGAGCAGTCACTCCTGAGGGAGAAAAGCATTGTTAAAAGACGGTTCTCTCACCCCGAGAGTACGCGTTCTTGTAGCCTGGCGTAGGCTGCCCATCTCGAGTCTTGCTTGTGTTCTCGTTCGAGCGGCTTGGCTCAGAGACCCTTTGAGCGGTCAACCTCATTAGGGAGCTCTTATTAATTTGGAACACGGTTCTCTCACCCCGAGAGGACGCGTTCTTGTAGCCTGGCGTAGGCTGCCTATCTCGAGTTCCTGCTTTGTTCTCGTTCGAGAGATTCGAACCAGCGACCCCAGCGGAGCCGTGCCTGTCTTGTGCTGATCCGACGACCCCAGCGGAGCCGTGCCTGTCTTGTGCTGACCCGACGACCCCAGCGGAGCCGTGCTGTCTTGTGCTGACCCGACGACCCCAGTGAAGCCGATCCCTGATTGTGCCGAACCGACGACCTGCGAAGGGTCCGGTGCCGACTTCTCGTCCGTCAGGGAACCTGAATTGACCTGTGACACTTACTAACGTACACTTAGTAACGGGTTAGTAACGGGATGCGACAGGTTGTCGCATCCCGTTAGCAGAGGCATCGAATTCATGAAAGTGCCTTGTACATAGACCCTCACATAACCAAGAAATTGTTCTGAATAAAATTAATGTTTATTATTTAAGCTAGACTGTTCTCTGTAGATTTGAATCTACCACGCTACCCAGAGAAATCGTTACAACATTTAATAAATATAAAGAGGCATCGCAATAGACAAGCATACAACACGATACGAACAGCGTTAAGACTCAGAGGCAACTGTTTCACTGGATATTTAAAAAGGGTTGTCGCATATAAATGAACTAATAAGTATACGTATAACGGAAACAGTAATGTAAACGCAGGATATCAGTAATATAAACACAAGAAGCCATTAATATAAACACTAGTGATTTGCAACACTTAGTAATATAAACACAGGAACTATAATATACAACAGTTTTAAGGTTTTGATAAACGTGTTTACAAATAACTTTTAGTAATACCCGTATAAATAATTTTGAGCAGTATTTTTTATTACGAAGCATCGTAAATAAATTGTTTAAAAAATATTGATTTAAAAACTTAGTTTTGAACTTTTGATAAATGTGCTCACAAATAATTTCAAGTGATACCCTTAGAAATAATTTTGAGTATTATTTTTTATTACGAAGTATAAATGAATTTATTCAAAAAAAATTTAAGCCTCTTTGAGGCGAAAAAGGTAGATAATCACTATTATGCTTTTGAAAGTTAATCATAATTATACCTACTTTTTGTCAGAATTTTGTATGATATACTGGCAGACCTGTGCATAACATCCGCCCTAAACTTTCTTAATTGCTGATATCTATTGATGATAAAGGGTCGGTTACTCAGATTTCATATTTTATTTCAATCCCTTTATAATTAATATATCATCCATATTCACAAAAGGGATTCACAAAAGGCAAAAATCACTCCTCAGTCATGTTACCACAATTATATTCTTCAATTGCATCCCATTCCCTTCATTTTTTGAAGCTAAACCTAGTTTCTCTCACAATTTCTCTTCGCTGATTTCTATCTCCAGACTTCTCATTGCCCTTCTGTCATCAAACTGCTGAGGATTTTCGTTAGAGTGGCGAGCTCTTTGGTGTAGTTTTAGCAATATTGTGCTGCTCCATAGCTCAAATTATTTATATCTAAACTAAGCCGCAAAATTGGCGAATGAATCCCGTAACTATTGATTTTATATTATTTATATTCGTTTTTCGCCATTCGACAATAAACAAATAATGTATATTTTTGTGCCATGTACTTTAGTAAAATATATAAAGATTTTTTTGGAGTGCCGCAGAATTTTAGTAACGTGTTTATGTGTTTCACGAGATGAAAAAGGTTGAAAATATCTGTTCTGAAGTATTTCACATTTGTCTTTAAAAGTGTTACTAATATAAATATACTATTCAAAATGTACTTAATTTTTAAAAATGAGTAAATGTTCCATACAGGTACATACAAAAATCTGTATTTCTGTACAATATCTTTCCTGTGATACAATTCTAATACGGGAGCTCTGGAGTCTGAACCCAACCCGAAAGTGTTGGTTTCTAATTTCTAAACTATCGCTACAAAAATACTTTGGTTGAGTGAAATACTTTTACATTCAAATAATAAGTTACATTTATTCTTAAAATAATTGTTGTAATCATAATATAAAGTAATCGTTTCTGACTTCATTTTCATTATCAAGCATGAAAGCAATGACTATGGACATTGTTTCTCTGCGGACTCAACCATTTTCTCACATATCTATCATCTACGAATCGTATCAATTTCCCCTAACAGGGACACAAAAGTAAAGAGAAAAGTTCCAGAACTAATGTTTAATGATATGCAATGTAATTAATTTGGTAAATACTTTTTGGACAACCATTGCAGTCTTTCGTGTACTTAGATCAACCGATATGTCCCTTACCCCCCATGCGCCGACAATAATCATTTTTAAGTTACCTTTGAATCAAGAACATGGTACCATCGCCAATTCGCAATAATTTTGGAATATGATAACCCGTCGTAGGTTTATCCCCAAAGTCCCTTGGCTACGAAGATTTTAGTTGCCAATTTGGCGATGGACAGGTGCGTGTTCTTGAGTTTTACTTATAGTTCATAGACTGGTAAACAAAAATAACATTTAAAGACCTTTTTAATAAGACGTTAACTTTTCATAAAAAATTCCAATTTTATTCCTCTGGGCCCCCACCGAAATAAAATTTTAGCTACGCTCTTCTCATTCTGTGGTAACACCAAAATGTATTGCAGATAGCAATAGGTAAGTGTCTCAACTCTCACGTGTTTTTCATGAGTTGTTCAACATTTCATTCAACGGGGAGGGGTGTAAAGATACCTGAATCTAGAATATTGGAAAATAATTTTTTTCACTCTTCTTTCATTACTTCTTTTTCTAAACCCTCATTCTTCTTTTCATTACTAAAACGTACCAGAACAAAAATGTATTACATGTAAATAACACAATTCGCATATGTACGAGGTTAAGTCACAAATTATCCGCACTTTCGTTATAACACATCTTTAGTTTGGCACACTGCCTTCTACGCATGCATGCTTAGAGTTGATACTACTGTGGTCACGTTACCGAAGTTTGACCTTGATAGTCTTTTTTCTTGCTTCTGCTTCAGTATAAAGATGGCCGCTCCGCTAGCAGTGTGCACCAAGGAGGAATAAGGAACAGTGATCCGATTTCTAGGGTCGAAAGGTGTGCCAGGGGCTGAAGTTCATCGGACGCTTATAACACAATACGGAGACAGTGCTCTACCACTTAGAAGTGTGTATGAGTGGATCGAGAAGCTTAAAAGAGGCCGGACAAGCGTTATGCACGAATAAGGAGCAGGACTCCCGTCACCCTCCACCACTGACGAGAAGATTCAGAAAGCTCGAGAAATGGTACTGCAAACCGGCGAGTTACCATCGACAATGTAGCGTGTTCTCTGCAGATTAGACGGACAAAGAAGTGGGGGAAGTGCTGCATAAATGGTTGGGCGACCCACCGCAAACCATCTTGGAAAGAATATTCAAGTTTGCGAACCACAGGACTAAGTGTATCGAAAAGGAAGGAGACTGCAGAAAAATGACGCACTTGTTCAACCCCTACATTTGTACAAATGGATTGAAAAATAAAGTTAATATAATTTTTGACTTTCCCTTGTATTTTAAGACATTGTTTAATAATATCCGTTCATACATGTGGGGGTGCTGGTTTGTGGGCGATTGGCAACATTACGAAAGTTTTAAAGAATAACTAAATTTAATGAGATTTATGAATATTTACAATGAATTTGGTTTAGACAATTAAAGTTAAGTGCACAGCACAGACATCATAAACTCCATCGGCGCTCGTCGCCCGTCAACATTGCACAGTCTAACGCTACGTCCGTCTTGTAGCTTCGTCGTCTTCCTTCTGTGTCGCTTTTTGCTGTGTTCCTCCAATGCGCGGAATGGCTGCGCAGTGGTCGGAGATGACATCAGCGCGGAGGTGCCCTCTAGTGGCAGTCTGGGCACCACAGATCGGCCATCCTGGGTTCGACTGGTCCACCAGGCGTTTCTGAAAATATACAAAAAAAGGCAAAAGCAGAAGCAAAGTTCCAAAATCTGTCAGTCTCTGTAAAGCAAATGTATCTGGGTTATAGAGCTCTGAATCGTCCTTCAGCTCTGGAAATGATTAAATGAGCCAAATCGTCTTCTAGCTTCATTTGTCGTCTTTAAACGTCGTTCTCGTCTTTCTTTAAACGTCTTCCGTCTTCTTCAAACTTCTTTCGTCTTTAACTTCTTTCGTCGTCTTTAACTTCTTTCGTCGTCTTTAACTTCTTTCAACGTCTTCAAACTTCTTTCTTTCAACGTCTTAGCAAACCCTTAAATCCAATTCCACGGTTTAAGAAATTCAGCGCATGTTGTAGTGAGGTTGGGTCCTTCATGACATCCCTCTTTTACAACGTCGTATGTATTTCCTCCTTTAATTCTGGTGATTCTATAGGGTCCAAGGTACTTTGGTTTTAGCTTCAAGTGCGGACCAAACTGAGTTCTCTTGATGGCAACAAAATCATTAACTGCATAAGGTTTTGGTTCCTTTCTTCTTAAATTGTACGTCTTCTTATTTTCTTCTTGAATTTTAAAAATTTGTTGTTTTGCATGCTTCCTGAGTTCTTCTCTTTGTGTTTCAAAATTTCCTTGAAATTCAACTTCGATCATTTCTTTGAACTTGTCCAGACCCTTTACATTCATCTTCGTACCGAAAAGTAATTCGAACGGTGTGGTATCTATGCTTCGTTGATAGGTCGAATTTATCGCTTGCTGTAATTCACTTGTAAATTTGTACCATTGGGCCGGATTTTCTAAGGATAGCTTTGCCAGAATTGATATGATCGTCTGGTTAATTCGTTCGACTTGTCCATTTGCCCTCGGCAATCCAGTAGTTATTAAATGGTGTTTAATGTTCTCTTTAGAACAATAATCAGCAAACTCGCTAGATGTAAAAGTTGTACCTCTATCGGAGATTATTTGAGAAGGGCTCCCAAATACAGCCTTTTGAATCTCCAATTTTGCAATAACTTCAGCAGATGTAGTGGTTTTTGTTGGATAAATCCATACAAACTTGGTAAATGCATCGATTATTGCTAGAATGTACTTATAGTTCTTATGGGTGCTCTCTAAAGGTCCTAAGTGATCAATATGGTACGTCTTTAATGGAATATCTTCTTTTTGTAAGGGGTGCAAAAGACCTTCTTTCTTTCCCTTTTTGTGATTCACTAAAATGCAATGTACACAATTGGCTATGGTTTTTTCTATCTTCTGCCTAAGCTTGGGGATGAAATAATACTCTTCGATGTTCTTTTCAGTATATTTAACTCCTACATGTCCCTTTTCATGGGCATCCCTTATTATTTCTGTTTGCATACCCTCAGGCACGACCACTAATTCCTTACCATCACCGAATTTATACAAAATTCCATGTCTCTCGCAATAATCTTCATAATTAGAAATTTTCAGTAGCTCTTTAATTGTTTTTATTTCGCTATCTTTATCCTGAGCCGCTTTTAATTTTGGTAAGATGTTATCGACTGAAATACAAAACATATTTATCGGAGATCTACTAAGTGCGTCTACATGAACCATTTTAGAACCGGGTCGATGCTCAATGACATAATTAAATTCTTGTAGTAACAAAACCCAACGAGCTACACGGGTGGACAAATCTCGCTTTGCCATTGTCTTTTCAAACGCGGAACAGTCAGTGACAATTTTGAATGGAATTCCCAAAAGGTACACACGAAATTTCTTTAAAGCTTCTATGATGGCAAGAGCCTCAAGCTCGTAACTAGAATATTTCTTTTCGGCATCAGATGTTTTTCTACTCATGAAATAGGTAGGATGAAAATTTCTGTCGTTAGGGGACCTCTGCATCAAAATGGATCCATACCCTTCCAAACTCGCATCACAATGCAATTCAGTCTCATAATTAGGGTTGTATATTCCCAGGACAGGCTTTTCGGCCAATAATGCCTTCAATCGGTTAAAAGAGTTTCTTTCTTCTGGTCCAAATTTAAAATTACGATCCTTTTTCAAAAGATCACTCAAAGGTTTAGCGATAATAGAATATCCAGGCATGAACTTTCTAAAATATCCACTAAGTCCCAAAAAACTTTGAACCTGCTTCAAATTGGTTGGTTCGGGAAAATTAAGAACAGCTTTGGTTTTCAGAGTTGATGGAAAAATTCTACCCTCTTCTATTACGTGGCCCAAAAATTCAATTCGCTTTTTCAAAAATTGACATTTCTTAAAATTTATTTCCAGTCCATATTCACTAGCTAGATCTAAGACTCGTTCAAGCCGTTCGATTCCTTCTTCAAGTGAGGAGGACAAAATTATTATATCGTCCATATACGGCAAAACAATACCATCATTAATCAATGGTCGAAAAATGGTGTTGATATATCTCTGAAATACGGCAGGAGAGTTACATAAACCAAACGGAACCTTAAGAAAATTATACTGCCCTTCATGGGTAACGAATGAAGTATACTTTCTACTATCCTTGGCGACATCAACATGGAAAAATCCATTTCTGAGATCGATAGTACTAAAAATTTGTGATTCTTGCAATCGGTCTAAAATATCTTCTATTAATGGTAGGGGAAATCTGTCCTTTACAATAAGTTTATTTAATCTTCTATAGTCTATGCACACACGAGGGGTTCCATCCTTTTTCTTTACAATTACAACGGGGCTACAATATTCTGAAGAACTTGGTTCTACTATCCCTTGATCTAACCATTCAGTAATTTGAGTCTCGACGATCTTTTTCTCTGAAAATGGTAACCTACGTGGCTGATGAGATACGGGTTCATTATTTTTTACCAAAATATTTAATTCAACATTTGTTGTTTTTGTTTTGTGTGGTACATAATTCAAAACTAACTGTTGTACCTTATCTTTTAAGATATTTGGAACGTCAGGTTCAATATTTACATCAACATCGTCTTCAGTTGACAAATCAATTGGTAAAATAGACAAAGTATTTATTTTCTCAACACACTGGGATTTATTTTTCAGAGTAATTCCGTTTTCATTAATTAGTGTTTCACCCAACATTAACACATTTAGTCCTATAATAGCGTCATAAGTCATAACATCGTTTCCTACTACGCATATATCTGAATCTCCCTCAAAATTATCTATTTGAATGTTTCCTTTAAAATAGCCTAACGGTTTTACACGGCATTTTCCAAAACCAGTCAAAGTAGAATTCAACGGGCATAGTTCCTTAACATTTAATTTGTCAAAAACAGATTTACGAATCAAAGTAGCTTGACTTCCGGTATCTATCAATGAATTAACACTTAAACCATTAATCATTACAATTTTCCTTACTTTCGATTCTACGCCAACATCAAACATGGCTACTTCTGGTTTCGAATTCATTCCGCATTCCGAAGCCTTGTGACCAAACGTGCCACATCGAAAACATTTAAGTCCCTTATCTTTATGAATACAAAATCTAGAAATATGATCTTTTGATCCACAATTAAAACAAATCTTATTGTTACGATTTTCTGAACCATTGTATTTCATTCTATCAAACTTGACTCTATCTCTATTTACAGTTTCGTTTTTAGAATTAAATCTATTACTGTACTCATTTTTTGTTCTATCAAAAGAGTTAATTTTACCGTGATCATCATGTTTGGTTTTCATTCTATCAAAATTCTTATTATCATAATTAATCCTATCGAAATTTTTAATGTCGAAAGCACTTTTACCATATGCAGAATCAGCTTTCATTATTTCATACACTTAAAAAAATATTCCTGAGTGGATTCAGAATCCCTCATTTTCCTTTTACTCAAAAGTTCATGTAAATTAGCAGAGTTTATCTCAAAAGAGAATTCGTCGATCAAGGCCTGTTTCAATTTTGACCATGAATTTATTTCTGGTTCTGTTCTAACAAACAAAGCAGCGTTACCACTAAGCGATCTCTTGCCAAAAATAAATTTTTGTAAATCTGACAAACAAAACAACTGAGAAATATTCTCGAAATGTTCGATCCAATGAAAAACATTTTCGTGCGGTTCTGCATTGAACTTAGTAAGGGTACTTTCGATATCAGAGTAATTTATACTGACATTTTGAATAGCATAATTACTATTATTCTTATTTCTACTTGTATATACATCATCACACTGAGAAACATGAGTATTACTTTTAAAATCATATTCACCACATTGCATAGAAAAATCATTACCATCAATCTTATTTCTACTACTATGCATATAATCACACTGAGAGTTATGAGTAACACTTTCAACATCACATTCATTGCACTGCATTGAAAAATCGTTTGTTTTGCGTATGTCTTCTTCTGATTCGGATTCAGACAGATCGGCGCGTTCGTTCTCGACGAAGCTTTCAAGGTTACATAACATAGATAGAATTCTTTTTGCTAGTTCCGTTTTCGTGCCTTCGAAAGAAATGCTTAGCAAACTAGATATTGCAATCAATTCGTTTAGAGAAAAGCTATCTTCTTTATTTTTTAATTTCTCATCAAATTCTTCACTATCCGTTCCGAAATTAAAGCCAGAAAAATTTTTAACGTGTCTTCTATTCGATCGATTGCCGTCATTTTCGAAAATGAATCTATGCAAAATTTTTATTTTGTCTGTCTTGCAATTTTTCAATGCAACGCTGACTTCTTTAATATCATTCAATATCATCTTGTATTATGGAATGTTCACGTACCTTTAAGATGCTTGGCAACAAGGAGCAGCTTGGAGACTGGAGAACATAGTTCAGTTTTTTTTTTTTAAATATCCTTTCGAAAATACTGTCTGGAATCTTACTAGGCGTCTATCCCACTTCTGAGATGTGGGGGGGGGGCTGGTTTGTGGGCGATTGGCAACATTACGAAAGTTTTAAAGAATAACTAAATTTAATGAGATTTATGAATATTTACAATGAATTTGGTTTAGACAATTAAAGTTAAGTGCACAGCACAGACATCATAAACTCCATCGGCGCTCGTCGCCCGTCAACATTGCACAGTCTAACGCTACGTCCGTCTTGTAACTTCGTCGTCTTCCTTCTGTGTCGCTTTTTGCTGTGTTCCTCCAATGCGCGGAATGGCTGCGCAGTGGTCGGAGATGACATCAGCGCGGAGGTGCCCTCTAGTGGCAGTCTGGGCACCACATACATAAAGTCGAAATAAATGTTATGAAAACAAAATTAGACAAATCATCAAATTAGACTAATTAGACAAAATATCTCGTTATTATCCAATTTGGTGCATGGTAAAAAAAATTCTTTCAAGACAACATTTTGATAATTATGTCTTCTGAGAAACTATGCCATTTATGCCAATTAATTTGAGGAATTTATAATTAAAAGAATATGTTCGATTTTGCGATATGATTTTTAATATGCCCTATTTTTACACACGAATATCACTTTCCCAACTCCAACGTACAAATCCTTATCATCTGATTGTATATATCGCTTTAAAGATTCATGCTGATAATTTTGCGAAACTTGCGAATGGCTTTACTATATCCTTATAGTACTACATGAATACAATCCGAAAAATTCTGCATTCTTGGTTCATAAGCATGTGAAATAAGTAAATTTTATTCTATTTCTTCAAAAACTTAATCGTTCATTTGAATCTATAAATCGTTATTTTTCAACAAAATCTTTTTTTCCTTTTTTAGTGCATGCCTACATTTTAAGTTTACACCTTTTTGAAAACTTTAGAATCTCTAACTTTTCATACTCAATCTCAAAATGGCAGGACAAAATTACTTGAAACTTGGTATCCAAGTTTAAATATTGATATAGATTCGAAATTTAGAGTCAGAATTGGGTTTTGCTTTAGGAAAACACTAATTTAGTGTGCAATTTGATAGATATAGGTATTTTAATTAACGTAGCACTGGAGAAACACAACGGCCTATTGGCGACGGTCCAGGATCAAACCAGAAGGGAAAGATCCGCGGACAACACCACGTCATTTTGAACCACGGTCAGATGACGAGGTCACACCTGAGCTAGCATCGCACTCTCCAAGCTTCCACACCCCGCCAACGTGAGGACATTTAAGGCCACGGCAGATTTAACATGCACCAGCCCCCTTCGTACACGATGGTCTTTGGTTGGATTCGAACTCGCAACCCTCCGGTTGTTAATCCGTTACTCTTCCAACCTGGCTGCCGCGGTCCTGCAATTTGATAGAGAAATGTAATTTGTGTGCACGCAAATACAATACAATATATATTATTCCCTATTGAACGGTACCTTGGAATTTGCATTCTGTAAACGATGCAGGAATAAAAAGGAGTGGTTCGTTTATTCCGCAGCTTTACATTGAAGTTTTAGTTTCTTTCTTTACTTTTATGTCGCGAAATTTTTTTAACGAATTTAGTATATAACAATGGGGATTTGATTCTAATCAAGTGGTATAAAGAAGCTACCATTTTATTTCTTTTTTTAGTTCAGTTCTATGCAAGTAATAGTTGTCTAAAATAATATAGTATATTTATAATTACCTGTGTTTCTCCGAAGTTAAGGTACTAAACAATGATCTTTGATTAAATATGAATTGATAACGTGAAATAAATCAACACAGGAATTAATTTGATTTACACTTTGCGTTAAGTCATTTTTAAAATTGTAAAATCTATGTAAATTGTTTCCTCTAATAATGTGTAATTTCGTGAATGCATCTTCAATTGATCAAGATGCGAAATTCTTAAAATATATTTAATTAAATAGATATTTTCAAATTCCCCATACATATCTTTACATATTGTCCACGCTCTAATTTATTTATGCGTCACGTTGCAATAAAATATTTATTCCCACCTAATGTAAATATTACTTTTTCATTTTAAAATTCAGATTTATATAAAAATAAGTCTGAGGGAAAATTTCGTTACAAATATGTGCTTTATAATTCTAGCTCTAGAGTAATGAGATGAGTTTCATTCTTTCTTGTAACGTAAATGGTCAAACGATACATCATTGAAACTTTAATTAATTCAATATGTTTGTTACAGTAAAAAGAGTTTTCCATAAATAAACCGTTGGTAATTAATTATTTCAAAATGAAATTTTAAAGTTGCATCTAATCCATGTTTTTGCATCTAATCCACCTCATAAAGTTGTATCCATGACTAAACGTTAGTTTGCTTCGTAGCTATAGTCATGCTACATAAGGTCTAACCATAAAAGCGTTAAATTTAAATTACTTCATCACAAAACACGAAAATAGATAATTGTTTCTGTGAGGGTATGCGATAGAGCCAACTGCATGAGTTGGATTATTTTAGGATTTCATCTTTATCATGACGATCCGACTTGTACACAAATGCGGAAAAAACACATCTCTTCTTTTCTCTTCGATTATAGTAGAGCAAATTTGAAGAAGCCATTTAATAGGAAATAACATTCTCTATAAACTCACATGCATAAAACTTACAAAAGAAGCCGTCTTCATATCAAATTGCACATACACTTTATAATTTCCAAAAGCAATCCCAATTTGACACCAAATTTCAAATCGATATCAAAATTTTACCATGGATACAAGTTTTAAATCTTTATGCATAATCTTTTCTGGATTATAAGTATGTTTTGGATTATGAGTAAGTTTTGAGACTCCAGATGTTAAATTAGCTTCCAGATTCATATCTATCCGAATAACCTTCTTATTACGCTGATTTTGTACGTTACTTTTAAAGAATCTAAACAAAATCCCCTCAATGCTTCTTTTTTTATAATAATTTTTAGTGTGCAATATGAATTCGAAATTAACATTAGAAATATATGAATAATGTTAAAAATATATGAATAATGTGACATTAGAATAATGTGAAGTAACTTTGATCTATTGTAATGGAAATCGCTTGCGGATTTTTTATGACTGCAAATCTCTATCTAATGGCATCTTTGAATTTCCTCTACTATACGAATAAAGAAGGATGTTTCCTTTTTCTTTATTTGAAGTCATACTTTAGAGAAACTTTCTCCCTATAGTAATGCATTACAGAAAAGGTTTTATAAATAACAAGAATTGATGTCTTTTGCATTGAATAGCTTAAAGCAATAACAAGAAATTCATTTAAAATCTCTTCTTTGTAATCAGAAAGTAATTTTAAGAATATGAGAAAAGTAAGTTAACGGACTAAATGTAAGATAATTTGATTTCAATAATGAATTCCATTTTTTCAAATTTTGTAAAAAATTATAAATTCGAAGAATTCTTAGAAAGTCTAATTTGGAATTCTAAACGAATTCGATGGGCAATTTCTCAATGCTATCAATATTTCTATGGTAAAAATATTCGCTTGAGTAGATTCTCGAGTATACTTTAAATAAATAATAACACCTGAATTTCAGTGAAAAATGTGGTCTCGCAGAAAAAGTGTAAAAGTCAGCGTTTTTGAAGTGGAACATTTGAAAACGATTAAGTATCCAAGATGCAAAATATTTTCTTACTAACCCCAACAATTGCAGCGCCATCTGTCGTTGATAAACGTAAATACAACTCTCTCAGTTGTTCTTTTGAGCTATTTCTCCGATCTTTCCCTTCGGTATTGATCCCGCACCGTCTCCAATAGCCCGCTGTGTTGTTCCAGTGCGACGTAAATTCAACTACCTACATACGTACCTTGAGCTGTTTCATGTAATATTTCAAATTTAAATTAGAGTTGATAGTCCCATAAAATATAAAAATAAAGAAAATTGTTGCATGTCAGGGTGTTTAATAATAGTGAACACTCTCGCATGATACTGTTAGTTGCTAAGGGGCCCAAAGACCCGCAACATATTTGAGTACTTTCATTATAAACCTGATTTTGTGATTACACAACATAAGTATAGTGCATTTTGGATGCATAAAATTAATCCTGTCTATATAAAAAAATAAAAATTTACACTTGAACAGCATTGAATACTAACGAATCCAGCATTACATGAGCAAATGAAAAATCATTATAGAGACATATATCCACATTATAGAGAATAAAAATTTGGGTTTGTGACCA
The DNA here is from genome assembly GCA_933210815.1 of Meta bourneti. Lineage (NCBI taxonomy): Eukaryota > Metazoa > Arthropoda > Arachnida > Araneae > Tetragnathidae > Meta > Meta bourneti. The sequence continues at coordinate 13,357,651 of OW119934.1, read as the reverse complement.
CATTTTTAGGCTTCTTTACTTTCAACTACTTTCAAGCACACATCGCATTAACCGCTTAGCAACAGTTAAAAAATAAAAACCTCCATGCAAATGAGAGGTAGTGTAGCCAGTCTTCCATTTCGGAGGGGGCCTGAAGACCCATTCTTTTTTCAAGTGAAGATGTAGACCTTATTAGATTTCTTAAAAGCACAGTTGAAGGTCTTTATGTGTTTCATTTTGTCATCAGACTAAATTTTAAAGTCAAGGATTAATGTCAGCATGAAAAGTGACGGATCCCAGTTGATCCGAGTGCAGAACTCACTTTACAATGGTTGTGTTAGCCGAATATTTTATACTGACTATAAAATAACTTAACCCTCTACGAGATTTCCGACTAATGTTGCTTTGCTTTTACCCCACATCACACATAAGGACTAAATAACCGCATTTATTGGTTGAAAGAATCTTAGGGAAGATTCTATTAGTCAAAAAGTTGAAAACTGTTTAGTAGTCATGTGGGCAAGACTGTAGGCAGTGCAATGGATATATGAACCCCTGAAGGTTAAATGCATTTTCAAATCTTGTTCCAAGTAATTCACTTACAATTTTTTTCACTTTTGAAGCGTTACATGGCTTTTTGATATGCGAATAGGCGAGATGGTTATACCAGTAAAGAATACAAATCCATAATCTTCGATCATTTATATTTCTTCCTAGACTAACGTAATAAACTATAAATTTATTTATTAACTGTTATTTTATGCAGGGAATATTAAGAAAGTAATGTATGCATTTTTACAATTTATTTGCAAAAAGTTAGTATCAAAGCAGGAAACCAACATTTTCCGGGGGTCTTGGGCTCCTAGGCCCTATCCTGATACAGTGATATGCTTAATCGAATAAGAATTGAATCCCTTTATTTTCTTAAATATGCTTGAGAGAGAAACTGTTAACCTTTGCGGTCGGCAAATCAAATGTACAAGCAGTGCAGATTATAAAAACTAACTATAAAGAGAAAAACACTAATACGTTACACACTTTCTTATTAATTATTTCTTTCTTATGTTATGACTATGATATTGAAAATGTAAAAAGGGAGAAGAATATAAATGTTTCCACAAACATTTAGAGGTCATTAAACATTAAAGGATGATCCGTCACCTAATCACGATGTGTCGATTTAGCCTCTACATGTGTATAAATTTATCTGTTTATGTTTATAAACTTTTATACAATAAGCATATATATTAATACGTATTTTACATTATTTTATAAAAACACCCTTATGTGTTCTTAAACATCTTACTCAATTTCTTCAACTCAAATACTTTGAACTGAGTACATGCTATTTTTCAATACAAGATGTGTTACGTAAAAGGTCTGCTTGTCTGAAAAAATCAAATGTTACAACATTATAAGGATATACAATAAGAGGTAAATAAATCATAGTTAAAAGTAATCTTTCGAATTGATATATACAAAAAGATTATCTGGTTCTGTATGCAGATATCAAGTTCGTGTTTTAATTCTTCCATACCTCTTTTACACATTTGATTAGAGGTTGTCTTTGATATAGGTATATTTAAAGTTATAGAAATTAATAAAAAAGTATCCTAAATATGCTATAGAAGTGTTAAAAAACTGCTCTAAATCTAATACATTCGAATTATATATTTGTTGACACTAATTTACTTCAATATCTATACAGCATTCATAAACATATATACATAGATTAATACTATGGATTATGTTATTTCTGTGGAATATTCAATTTTTAGATCATTTTTGTATATTTTCTCCTTTTTATAAATCTTTGAAAACAACTGAGGTAAAAAGGATGCGAAAAGTATCCTCCATCACTTAAAAAAGATTATTTACTGAATAGACTGCTTTTAGACACCACAATGAATGACACCACCTCTTTGAATTGTGCCTAAAGGAGGAATTGAAACGGTCTGGTAATAACATTAAGACAGATTAATTTTCTAACAAAATGTAGCAGTTCGTATCAGCATAGCCTAGTTGTTTTAGATATACTTTGAGTGAGAAAATATCTAAACTGAATAAAATCGAAAATGGGTAAAAAGATTTACCCCACCAACATCTACTATCCGTTCCTTTCCTCAATTCTAGAGGGATGCGAAAGCCGTTTTTTCCTGTCTTTTTCGTATTCAAATAAATCGACACAATACGGAATCCCTTTAACTAAACAATCTCGTGATTCCGATTGGAAAAAGTAAAAATTTGGGAACTTCTTCGCCTAAAATTTGCGACCGTAATCTGTACAATCCTCATTCCGGAATCTACGATACCGTTTTTTAATTAATAAATGATTTCTCTCCGCATTCGTTAGTAAAGCTGGAAATCCGGTAAATTCAGCCGATGCTTCTGATTATTTGTTCTTGCGTAGGGCGGACTTTAATATCCTGACAGCCGCTATATCTATATGAACGCAAAGATAAGCTCATTCGATGTTCTTGGACGTGCGTCATAAAAACGGCTAATAGGACTAGCTGGCTAAGTATTTGTTGATGAAACGGGACGGGGAATCAGGTTGGAGGCATGAATTAATAAAATACCTAGCCGTAGTTATATCATACAAATGATTAATACCGACTTCATCAATTATTCTCAAAGTTGAAACGAGGCGCGCGAATGATTACCATGTTCCTGCTCAGTAGTTATTAACATTTAATAGATGTCGGTCCGTTCTTGTTGTTTTTCCCCTCTTCCCTTTGCCAAGAAATGATTAGGAGATTACGGCAGGGCGCGCTTCCTAGGTTTCATTTCCCTGGTCTCTCGCTCGCTCTTCCCGCTTGAAAACAAAAGCTTCTTCTAATACTTCTATCATTGCTGCATTCCGCAGGCTTCATAATTATCCGCTCTTCTTCAGAAATCTCATTTATTTTATTTATCCTATAGAAGCTCTAAGATTTCTGTCTAGAGGATTCTGATTAAACTGGAAGGCGGGCTTCCACAAAAGAGTCTACCGCTTCAGACCGTCAGCGAGAAATTAAAGCAAACGTCAACAAAGAATGTGCAATCGATAAACTTGTTTTAGCATCTAAGGCTCGCTCGACTTGAATTGGGAGGAAAAAGAATCTATTCTCTTCTATACAATATAGTTGGTGGAAATAGCGTTTAAGGAAGAAGGCGATTATCATGTAGAATTAGATAAACCGTCCAAAGTAAATCTTATTAAATTCTCATTAAAGAGAGAATACTTAATAAATCTCGAAAATCTAGCTACGTGGACTCAAGAAAATTCGCATTCAGTTATGAATAAAATAATACCAGCTTACGGCATGTTTGGAATTAAGTGTTCACCTTTTATAGTATCCAGGTCTAAATTTTAAAATACATGTTACTTTAATTTTCCTAGACACTTTGCATGAAAAATAAATAATTTTATAAAATATTTGAAACTACTGTATTTCTAGATTCGTAATAACTTGAGAAAATTTTCAGTGCTACTGAGTAATTTAAAAGCTTCGCTATCCGTTTAGTGTGTTTTCCCACTGCATAATTCATCGTTTTGCTGCTAAATAAATAAAAACACATTTAGAAAAACTTGGTGCAATACTGGATGCTAGACCACTTTAAAATGAATTACGATTGTAAAATTGGCATTAAGAACATTTCTTTTAGCTTTTAATTAGTAAAACGTTATAAAAGGAGCTTCAATTTTGTAATACAGCTTCTCAGAAGTAAATGAAATAGTTTTGAATGAGTGTGAATATAATGTATATAATAAATTAAATACATGCAGTGTATATAAAAATAGTATAATTAAAATTTCCAATTTTATCAACTTATGTCGTTGAATATCCTCACTATAGCCTAGTAATTTCAAGGAAGACTATCTTATAGCAGTTCAGAAAAATGAATATTCTTTGAACAGAAGTCACTAATATTCAAGAAAATCTGGAATGAAAATTGAGAAAAGGAAATTTATATTTTTATTTTTAAAAATAGACTTGGGAGATCTTTATTTTTAAAAATAGACTTGGGAGATCTTTATTTTTAAAAATAGACCTGGGATCAACCAATTAGTTTTACCGTCTGTTTATTCTTTTAAACAGTTCTGTTGATTATATAATATACGTATTGATTTTAAAAGCTCTTGTGATAACAGTGATGACAATGTTAACTCTTTCAATCAGTAAAAACATGAAAAAATTAGCATAATTTGGGGAGAATTTGCCTTAAACGAAATGGGATATCAATGGGGGATTTACACAAAATTTGGCTGATTCAGAATCTAATGTGTGGCTACGACTCGCTTGAAAACTTCATTTGTGATTTTTGTTCTAATTGAACCCCATGATATACTTTTTAAAAAATCAATATAAATATTGATTAAGCTGTGTGCTTTCAAGATAAAAATTCAATATAAAAGGAAGAACATCAATATATAATATGGATTTTATTAAATAACCTTCCATTACCACTTCATCTCTGGACCTGGGTAATTCGGTCCCCTACTGTACGATATTTAATACTTCTTAATACAATCTTGGGGAAATAAAAATATTCAATAACCCATATTCCTAGTTTAATACTGTGTTAATACTTCATCATTAAGAATCGCATTATAGCTGGTTTTAAACTCTACTCGAGAACTTTTTCTTAAATTACCCGTCTCTCCAATTGTTTAAAAACTGCCATTGGTACTTCTAGAGAAAAAATGAAATTTTCATTTTCTCTTTTGGTAGATTTGAATCTGCTATTGGAGAAACCCCATGTCACATTTTTGTCGAAATCGAGTTTTCAGTAATAATCCATTTTTTAGGGATAGACGCATAGTTTAGAAAATGAATCCCACCAGTCAGGTCACACTACACGGTATTGGGCCTTATTGAAGTTTCGTTTATTGGAAAAATTCCATAAGTCACGGACTTATGGAGTTTCTTTAGTACACCCTGCGCCGTTGGTGCTGAACAAGTTCGAAGTTCACTTTCTCTTTGCTTATCAGCGAATGCATGCTTTTAGTGAACATTCGTCAGTCGTATTCCTTGTTACCGGTACTTGATACTTGTTTCTCGTCATTTCAAGCTATTGTTCGTCGTTTGAAAACGGATTCCGGTTCTCGAGTAAATGACAATGAAATCTCCCGAAAACGAAAAAATGAATAAAAAATTTCCTTGTCACCTGACAGGGTAATAAGACTTTGATCACTCTTAGTTGTAGGAAAGACATTCATCGATAACAGAAGTAAGTCAACCCCTGTAAATGATATTCCAGGCTATATAATGGATGATATACAATAACATATTTCATTATTTCCTGTAGAAATGGCACATTACACATGTATGGAGTTACATTATATGAGTGAAAAGCTTGATATTATTATTATTATTACGCATAATTTGTTCAGACAAAAGTATCCTGATCTCAAAGTAAACTATTCTTACTCTAGAAATGTTTTTAAGAAAAATGTTGCCTTCTCTTTCGGTAGACTACAAGTGGACCCCTTCTACTATTGTGAGGAACCGTTTGTTAACATCAAAATTCAGTTCTTGAACGATAATGCCAAGTGAGTTGCCACAGCAGAAAAAATGGTTCATTTGCTTCGCTCTAAATAATTTTCATCTCTTGAGTAAGAAGTTCCCGAGAAAGTTAAAATAGATGACTCAATTGATGTTATCGCTGTCGACTTCATGCAACAACTTCCTCAAATTTCCGTACAGAAAGTGTTTTATCTTCGCCAGCTAACTGTGAGTGTTTTTTGCACTCATAATCTAAAGGATGGACGAGCCATTTTTCTCCTGTATCACGAAGGGACAGGAACAAAAGACCTTACAAAGTATGTTCACTTCTTCTGCACTATTATTGAATCGAAAAGGGCACAATCTACCAAGCACTTGCACATTTTCTCAGACAGGCGTGAGGCACAAAATAAAAATCATGCCCTTGTCAGGATGCACTCTGCATTAGTTTCTCTGAAAAACATTTGAAATTGTCGAGAACAATACTTCTCCAATCCGGGGGCATTCGTTTCTATCGTGCTTCCGCGGTTTCAGTTTTAAAAAGGAAGATGAAAAAATTGATCGCATCTTCATTGTCTAAGAATATGCCACATTTATTAAGTCTACTAAAAATGGTCAGTTTGAGATAACAGCAGAATCAAAAGGTATTACTGATTTGTAAACGTAGTACCCGAAAAGATGACGCTTTCCATTGAATCTATCCTCCATCCTCTATCTCCCCCAATGAACCAGCATACTCAAGTGGGAAAATCCTCATCAAGGGGAAAATACCCCTAGAAAAAATTGAGATATAGTCAGTGATGAACTATACCCAGACGAAGACAACATTCGAATATTCTACAATGAGATAGTATGAACTTGTGATGGAGATGCCAGAGAATCACTCCGAAGAATAATTTTTCTTTTCACCATTTATATCATTCTTCATGCAACTAAACAATCTTAATTGTTTCATATTGACTTGACATCATTTTTGACTCGTTTTAAAATAAAGTTCTGAGGAGTACTGAGTGTACTTTCTATTTTATGCATATTTTAATACCTTTTCTTTGGATTATACGTACGTACATGTATTTCGGAAACACCATTAACTCCATATTTTGAAAATACATAATAATCTAATTATTCGTCACCTGAGACCATAATTGAGTACAGAGATTTATATAACTCAAATAAACAGATTTTAATCGCAATAATCTTCTTTTGTTACTGGTTTCCACAGAACAGATTTTCTTGATTTCCCAAAAGTTGCTCTCAGTGGACTTATGGAGTTTCTCAAATAACTGATTCACTTATAAATTAGGGGCGCACTCAATATGTCTCCTATAAAGCCCTGTTCGATCTAGGGCCAACCCTGTCTATGAGACTGACACTACACAAATCGTTAAGAAAACTACTTGAAACGAAAGTTAAAAAAGCGAAAAAATACATAATGCTTCTGAGATGTACCTAAGCGTACGCAGATTTGAAAATAAGAATTCAAATTAATCCCCAAATCAGCATCACTTTAGAATGTGCATTTGTATACTTTTAGTGATAGAATTTTAAACTTAGTAAACTAAAAATTTGCATTATATAATTTCTTGGAAGATAGAAAGTTAATAGGAAAATAGGAAAGCTATTTTTGAACATATTATATTTAGAATAACCGAAATGTTACAAATTTGGAGAAACAATAACTTGTCTTTTAGCATTTTGTGAGAGTAATACTCTCAATCTTTACAAAACATCCTCTACTACTCAAACTGTATTGACAGTTATAGACTTAGAAACTACAAGGAAACAAATATAATCTCCAGTATGCGTATAGTTGGATAGAACTTCATTGCCTTGTTTCTTAAGAACACGGTAATCAGAAATTCCTAAAATTCAATATTCTTCAGATTTCAAAAATTCCTCATTCCTTCAAATGCGATTATAAAAATTGACTAAACAGGAAAGTTATTAATTTCTCGAGTTCTAATCATTTAAAAATGAATATTTGGTATTTACAGTCGTTACTTGATAAACACAAAAACCTCAAAAACACAATTTACCAATTTATAAGACACAATTTCTATCTTTCTAAAGTCCTAATGTGCAAAACATATAAGGGTCATTCCACGCAAAATGAGCAAATCGGCTGTGGCTGACATATCACCGATTTTAATGAAAATCAATTTTTAAATAGGTCACATATAGTTATGACCAACTGGAAACTATTAGGTTTCATAAATCTATATTTTGTTAATTATTTATATTTAAATTTCAAGGTCACACAAATTTAGATTTTCAAGCACTAAAAGTGGCCTGTTTGCGACCCTATATTTCAATAAGTTATTGACACAAATTAAATTTTTTTATATCGTTGCATTCTTCAGAAAAGGATCTCTTAGGAAATGTCAGAGTATAATTTAATAGCCGTCATTTCTGAATCTGAGGGATCGACGAAAATAGAAATTTTGCCAATTTGTTACAAATTTCAAATTGCTCTGGTATCTCTAGAAATGGAAAGACAATATTAAAAATTATTCTTAATGAATAGTCTTTCCTAACAAATAGCGTGGCATAATTTGGTGATTGTATTTCTACTCTTTTATAAAGAAAAAACATTTAAAAGTAAAAATTATGGAAAAATACGATTTTTCAATTTTTAAAAATGCATATTTCACTGTGAGGGAAAGCTCCAACATCAAAACCTTTCAACATAAAAGAGCAAGATGTCTCTTATGTGTCCTGAAATTTTCATAATTGTAATTTGATTATTTTTGTCTCAGAAAAAATTTTAATTAAAAATTTTAATTTTACTTTTTTATCGCAGCTCATAACGAGTTATAACTTCCGATAATATAAAAAATGCGACATAAGAATGAAATATAACTATTGTTATGGTACACGTGCAAAATTTTACATGAAATTTATTTTTAGTCTTTTTTGCTTAATTCAAGGAGTGTTTCCATCAGTGAAATAATTAGGTGGAAAGTTCATTTTGTTAGAGAAGTCTTTTCGATTTGCTTTTCCTTTGGAAACGTAAGTATTAAATACTACTTGAATACGTTTTGTAAATATCACCTGACTAATAATAAACATTATTAGTCAGGTGATTATTAAACAGGTGAACACTAATTTTGAGAGTAAAAAAAGAATTTATACATCGTTGTTATACCCGATTCTCCCAAATGTACATAACTCACACACACACGAACCCTTATTCCATATTTATCACAATCACTAGTGAAATAAGTAAAGATTTAAAGATTCGGCAGCACTAGGAAAATTTCATTTTAAGCAACTACGAAATTGAACAAGTGACCTTTATTAGATTGAAAGTGAATTTGAAAAGACAATCAAGTAAAAGTTTTGAATGTTCAAGCTTTTTCTATTGTGATTTGATGTCCTGCTTTTATAATTTCCTTCGAAAGTTAAAAACAATTTGATATTTCATTGTTTCCATTTCATTGTTGCCATTTTTATTGAACAAAAGCAAACTCCTCGTGCACCACAGAAGTACAACACGGGGCTTACAGAAGTAAGTTGATTTAACAAAAAACAGTGGAAAACAATTAAATAAAATTACAAGATTTTATGAACTTGACAAATGAGTAGAAAGGCAGATTAGATTTTACAAAAACATTGAACATGTTTTACCTAATTTTCTCAAATCATTTTGTAGGCACATTCTTGAATTTTTAAATGCAGGACAAACAAAAACCAAATGCTCTACATCTTGTGGCTGCTTTTTAGAACACTCGCACATATCATTAGTCCGAAGATGAAACCTATATAGATATTTAGCAAAATTTCTGACTCCAACTATATAAATGAGATACGAAGTCGTTGGCAGAGTACACAAAATAAAATTCATCCAGGGTTTAAAATAATAGTGACTGTTTATTAAATAAAGGAAGCAACATCTAGCTAGTGCAAACTATTAGCGAGGATTAGAACTACAAATAATAATCACCGACCTCTTATATATCATGTTAGTGATTTGCATATTACAGGGATTTGTGAATTGCCAGATCCCTAAACAAAATAACAATATCAAATAGGATGCATGTTGACTTAACATTTAAGTATACATAAAAACAACACTTTCAAAAGACGTAGTTGAAAACTGGAGTATTCCGATTGCAAAGACTGACGTCATAATACTTTAAATACAAGTGCAATCTTAGAAAGGTGTGAGATCCAATAGATTCAAGTAGAAATATCTAACAATTTCCATGGGCAGATAAAAAGTGTGTAATTTTGAAGTTTGAAGACAAATAATTCTGAGTTCAATCTATGCTTAATAATAGGAAAAAATTTTTGGTGTGGCCAGCTTTCTCAGACGAGACATACTCTTCGTTCCACTAGCAACAAGCTTGTCATAATATGAGCCTTTCAAGTAACACTTAGGAATGTTACAATTTACATCAATTGCTAAATTCAAAGCGTCTTTGGCTAAAAAATCAGCTCTTTCATTCCCGTAAATTCCAGTGTCCACGCACATAGGCAAAAAAATCTCAATTCCTCTATTTTTAAGAGAACTAATTGTTAAAAGAGTTTCAACAACTAATTTTTCTGTGCTTGCAACATTCTTCAGTAAATGTAAAGAGGAAAGAGAATCGCTGCAAATAAGGTACTTTGAACAAAAATTTCCATTTTCTTTAAACCACTTAACTGCGAGATTAATACAAAGCAATTCTGCTTGAAAAATAGTGCATTCATTCCGGATACGATGTTTATAAAAGCCGCATTCGAAGTTGTCTTCAAATAAAACAAAAGCAAGGCCGACATTGTTGTTCATTTTACTACCGTTCGTAAAACAGACTTTCTGAAAAACTTCTCCACATTTTTCTCGTACTTAATTAGATGAATTAGTTCGAAAACAGCCGGATGAGGGATGTCGCAGAGAGGCAATTTTCCATCAACACAGTCCATCGAAAAAGCATTTAAAATCGAAGATTACAATTCACTTTTGCACTTAATTTCCAAGTCTAAAGGTGGAACTCCAGCTATAGCAAAGGTTGCTTCATAACTTAAATTCTATAACTTCTGACAAGACGCAGAAGGATTCTCCGTTGAATCTTCCTCAACCTGCATCTGTTGGTCTTAGTCTCCAAAGCCTGTCCCCAGATCCGAGATGTATAAGATATGAAAGGCACAATACCTTGTGTGTGTTGTTATACATAACTTTTAAAACCTCATAACCTACTCCAAATGTATTTTTGGCAATACGATACAAGCCAGTAAGGAGTTTTTCGCATTTACTGGAAACATATTCAATATGCTTTTTCCATTTGATTTTTCTGTCCAGGAAAACACCAAGGTACTCAAATTGGTCAACAAATTCAAGAGTCTAACCCTCAAGGATCAAAGGTGAAATAACATCTTCATCCAATTTTCCATCGATAATCATATCTTTACTCTTGGAAGGGTTGAATTCAAGTTTGTGAAGGTTTGACCACTGGGAAATAAAGTTTAGCGCAGATTGTGCTCTCAAGATGATGTTTTGAAGAAGCTTTCCTTGAAATATCAGCAGAATATCATCAGCAAATGCAATTTTGAAACAGTCAGAAAGACGAATTAAAAGATCGCTTATAATAATATTCCACAGACTAAATCCAGAAACAGAGCCCTGAGGACAACCTCTCTCTAAAGAACAAATTTTGCCTTCCGATCCGATAAAAAGTTCTGCAGTTCTCTTATTCAGAAAACTTCAAAGAAGGTTATATAAATTTTTCGGAATATCAGCATCTTTTAAGATTTTAAAAATAGAAGGCCACCACGCATTATCAAAGGCACCCTTTATATCAAGAAATATGAGCAAGATATATGAGAAATATGTTGCCATTTGAAACGAGTAATATGCATAGAATGGGAAGGAAACACTATGATTGGCGATAATAAACATTGCTAGTTAGTGCGATACTGATGGAATATGGTAACCCGTCCTAGAACAATCCGAATAGTCGTTTGGCGACGAAACTTTCAGTCGCCAATTGATTGGATGGGCAAGAACGTATTTTTGCGTTTTACTAATTTTGTTATTGTTGCTTTGAGGCTCAAAATACAATCCTGAATTTTTTTTACAAGTAATAGACATATTAAACTATATTCTTCCAAAATATAGTTTTCGTCAGAGCTGTCCTTCATTTCATTTTGTGTGCCTATTTTAAGAGAAAACCGTCATTTTATTATTTTCATTTGCTGTTTGGAAGATGAAGGAAATAAAAGCCGACTTCCAAACTTCAGAAGTAGTTTTATCATACCTAGCACTGTATCTGGCATGAATTTCAATGATGCATTTAATTTCCTTTTGACCATAGAAAACTTTTTAATTATATCAAAATCGACTATTTTCCATTTTTGGCTACTAATATTTAGCTTAAATATGATGTTTAAAATTAATGTTTGCAAATAGATAAAAAGAAAATTCTTCATAAATTACAAAAATATGAAATATTGTTGTTTACGTTAAGTAGTTTTTGAGAAAGAGATCTTCAAACATGCAACATCAAGCGATTTCACAGCTGATCTTCAAAGTTGCAAGTCCTTAAAATGTCTGAAACTTCCCAAATATTTCATTTTGAGCCAAAATATTTTGGATATCATTATTTATGCATAAACTTAACCCCTGTAGCAAATTTCATGAAAATCCGTCTCCCTATGGACACAGGTTTTTCTGATTTTTGCTCATTCCACATGGAATGACCTATAATCCAAAAACAATAAGAATACGTATTCCAGTTATGTATGGCTGGATTACGTTAAAATTAAACGCTGCACTCTTATGTGTGTCTTGCTTTGAGCACGATTTGCATAATTTTTTCAATGAATCGAACATTTCATACTGCCTTGTATCATTCATTCCACACAGACCACGTGATCGACTAAACAATTCACCAATGTAACAGTTGATTGCTTTCAGTACTAGCCTCATCAAAATATCCACCAATACAGTGGTACACTTACAGAGGTCTATGGGGGCTTAGGTCCTTCCAAGGTCTTAAAAATTGTAAAAAAGATATTTGAATAATTGATTCTTCTTTCAAAATTATGTGTGAAGAAGTGTTGGACAATTTCAAATAATGCGAAAAGTACTTTACTTTTTTTATTAGTAGTACTTGGACAACCGTTTGACCTCAATTCAGATTGTAAAGCAGTCATTCTAATTCTAATCTCCTTAATGACATTCTAAAACTTACCTATAATACAAGAAGTAAATTGAAAAATCACTCCTCCGGCCGTGTTTGAATCATCTCAAATTGCCACATACCAAAAAAAGGAGCTAAACTTTCTAGCCCCTTCAGATTTTTATCCTTTGGTGATCTCATGCATCGATGTGAATCATTCACAACATTTACCCTCAATAATTCACCGACATATATCTGCCAGTCGGTAGCCTATACTTATGTGTAAACTTCTTTACTTGAGGACGTCAAAAAACGAAATAGTTACTCAGTCAGTCAACGCACGTTAAAAGCTTCTTTTGATGTTTCCTTTGCCATTTTTTTCATCCCCTAGTGCACCGAATTGTAACGCAGAACTAAAGGGACAAAATGTAAGAGGATATGGAAACAAACTTGCAGGTCGCATCGCATCGCAGAGTTTCAATTAAGAGCGTTGAATAATTAATCAAATATCTTGTGCGAACACATGTGAATACGATAATAATACGATTAAACACGTTCCCATAATTTAAGCTGAGTTGAGGGTAAACGGCAGAAAAGCTTTTAGAAAGAGCGTAATATTTCTCATAATTGTTAATGAAATATGCGTAATTCGATTAAGACATAGTGTTGGAACGGGGAGGTTTTTAATTTTTTCCTAACATTACTGCGCCACACTTAGGTAAAGACACTTAAAGTTTTTTATATATATTTCCACTCAATACGTTGCATGGGGAGAAAAAAAATGTTTTAATTCTTAGTTAATTTGATTAATTTTTAGTCTTAATGAAGTCCTCGATGTGATGTGAACAAAAGTGATTTTCCTTTTCTAATTTTGACAGATTCTGACAGGCAGCAATAAGATCAACGCAACAGAAGCACTTTTTTTCTAATATGAGACATTAAAAACGCTTTCACATTTTGAATAATTAAAAAATTAAAACACACTATAAACCATGTATTATGAAGAAAACAGGAAACGGAGCATAACTTCCTGGTAGAAACCAGAACACATATGATACGACTTTCAACACAATTTTCGGCTTCATAAACTTTTATTGTTGGAATTTATTAGTACGAAATAGAATTTACTTTCATAAAAGTTTTATTTCTTATATTTGATGCTTTTTTTCATATTGATTAAATATGGATCTGCAGTAGTCATAATATGTTAAGAATTATTCTGTTAGTGATGTGAACTTCAACTTTTATTAGACATACGCAAATTTCAAACACGACGTAAGAAATGCATCTTGATAGGAATATATATTTTAATGTTACTCAATTTTCGATATCTAAACTTTAAATCTATTTTAGTATTTATAAATTTCTTACCAGTATTGTTTGAGACTGAAAATAAGTTTTTCAATGGTAACATCCTAATCGTTGTCAATCATTTTACAAACTGGTAGTTAATAGGAATATAAGTGTACTCAGTTGGGAGTTTTCGAAAGATGTAATGCTTTGAAATAAAAATTTGGCATTGCGCGGAACTTTTACCGACTACATAAACTTTTATTCAAACACAAAATGAAAAAAATTATACTTCGATGAATTGATTCCTGAAATGAAAATTGTTCTGTTAAGAGTAATTAGTTTTTATAAACACAAAATTGAACTCAACCATAAGTTTTTGTTTTACAGTTTCAACTGTTTTATTCAGTTCACTAACAACTTAATTGATTAAGCCAATATGGGATTATAAAAATTGGAGGACTAGACTTGTAACACTTTCATATTTAAATTTCTATTCTCGAAGAAATTGTGTAGAAGATCTAATACTGATTAGAAACAAAGCACTTTACTCCACTCATCAACCAGATAGAATTCTTAGGTGAGTCGGTAGGTAGATATTTTAATTAACGTCGCACTGGAGCAACACAACGGGCTATTGGCGACGGTCCGGGATCAAACTGAAGGGAAAGATCCGAGGACAACGCCACGTAATTTTTAACCACGGTCAGATGACGAGGTCACACCTGAGCTGGCACCCCACTCTTCAAACATCCACGCCAAGCCAACGTGATAGAATTCTTAGGAAAAACAAGCGAAAGTAAGAGAACGCTTTTCGTGTCTGACACTTTGAATCGTCCATCTATGCAGATTGTTAATTGTGTGTGTAATGTGAATCTGCCTTTTGTAGAGTCTGAAAATAAAATGAATCCGCGAAAGGGGTAGTTATATATCATCTTTGAAACCCGCATCTTTTGTGAATAAGTCGACTAATTACTACAACTATACTTTGCCTCTCTTATGGAAAATTCCAGTGATTTTCTACGTAATTCGCTTGTCATTTTACAGAGATCACGTCAATGAACACTCAAACATTTTTTGAGCAGAATATTGCGAAAAATTCTAAGAAAAATTCAAAGATATACTTTCTCTCGCATTCTAAACAAGCCTAAATTAAGTCATCGTTTTCAAGCCAATGGAAAATAGAAAACTGAAATATCTATGTTATAGATATTCCTGTATACCGTAGAAAAATGAGTTTGAAGTTTTGATTCATGTGTATAGGCTATAGTGATTCATTCCCTCCTGATTGAAGAGATGCGCTGCAAGCAGCTCATGTTTATGACGTCACACGATATTATATAATGCCGAGTGGAAACTTATTATTTCTCCTTTTTCGCCAGGAACGCCGGTCCACTTTTGTTATGTTTGAATAAATTCCATGTTGGTTTATTTCCGAGCATTTCCTTTCATCAGCACTCACCACACTGGATCACATTAATGGTGACTCGGATGCTGGACTTTAAAGTATGAATTTATTTCATTTATTTTAAATTTCGAATGCTTCAAAACTAATGAGCAGTGGATTTGTCCTCCGCCATTTTCTTTCGTTTGGCGCCAAGTTCAGTTTCGCTTCGTACCTTTTCTTACTGGATACTGCTGGATCGCACTTTCAATTTGAACACGAAATCTTTTTATTTTGTGAACATTTTATTCTGAACCGAAAGGAGGAAGCCGCTGCTGTCAAAATTCCCAATTTTATTTCGAATGATCCAGCTTGATGGTTTGTGATGGTTGAGGCTACTTTTAAACTGGCTGTTCCGAAGCCCATCACCGACAACAAAACTAAATACAATTATTGTCTTGTTCATTTGTCATCAGAAATAGCTTCAATTGTTCGAGATATCATTTTATCTCCTGATTCAACAGATCCTTATGCACAACTTAAGGAGCAACTAATTTCCAGATGTGGTGAAACGAAATCGCAAGAAATACGCTCATTGTTAGCTGGTGAACAATTAGGAGATCGGAAACTTACAGAACTTCGTGTTATGCAATGCCGTGACGAAAGCCATAACATCACTAACGTTCTCCTATTGGAACTATTTTTACAACAATTACCACCTAATGTACATCTTTGCTTCAACTGAACCTTTGACGCCACAAAAGTTAGCTGAAGTAGCTGACCGCATTCTGGAAGTTACACCTGCAGAAATAAGTGCTGTTTCCGCTATTGGTAATTCTAGTTCCAGTGCTTCAAACACTAACTCTACCTTGATGCAAGAAATTAAAGAACTTCGTAAAGAAGTTGCCAATTTGCGACGTTCAGGAGTTTTTCTCGAAAGCGGAATAATTCCGGTTACCGACATCGAAGCCCTTCTGCTAAAGCCCAAGACATCTGTTGGTACCACCGTAAATTCCAATCGAAAGTAAATAAGTGTTCCAAGCCCTGCTCATTTTCGGAAAACATCAGCGGCCAGGAGTAGCTGCGACATATTCCTCGCCAGCAACCTCTCGTCGCCTTTTTGTGATTGATCAACGCACCAATATGAAATACCTTGTGGACACTGGCAGTGACTGTTCTATCATCCCAGCAAATAAACATGAAAAAAAACTTAAACTTTCACAAACCTTTAAAGCAACAAATGAAACACCCACTGAAGATTATGGTAGAAAATAACTTTCTTTAAATTTAGGCTTACGACGTAATTTTGTTTTTCCATTTTATATTTGGAATGCTGCAACTGCTATTCTTGGTGCTAATTTTTTTGCATTATTTTAATTTCAAACCAGATATTCGTAATAGTCGTTTGACTGATCCATGCACAAAATTAAATTGTCATTGTATTTTAGATAATTCCACTATTTTTCTGTTAAAACTGTCTTTGATAACAATGATTTTTGCAAATTGGGAGAATTTCCAGATATTACGAAATCTCCTAGTGCCAATCAACCCTTGAAACATAATGTCATGCACATATTGAAACTTTTGGTCCTCCGGTTTTTGCTAAGCCTCGTCGACTTGCACCAGATAGGTTAAAAATAGCAAAAACTGAATTCCAATACATGCTTGATTTAGGACACATACGTCCATCTAGCAGTAACTATGCATCACCATTACACATGGTCCCGAAAAAAGATAGTGATGACTGGCGTCCAGTTGGTGATTATCGTGCCTTAAACGCCCAAACAGTCAAGGATAAATACCCAATTCCTAGCATAGTGGATTTCACAAGTGAATTGCATGGCACCAAAATTTTCTCTCATATTGATTTAGTAAAAGCATTTCATCAAATTCCCATTGTTCCACAAGATATTTACAAAACTGCCATTTGTACCCCTTTTGGACTCTGAGAATACTAGAATGCAATTTAGGTTATGTAATGCATCCAGTACATTTCAAAGATTTATTGATGAAATCATTAGAGGTCTGGATGGTGTTTATGCTTTCATTGATGTTATTTTAATCGCTAGTAAAATCCATAAAGGGCCTATTCACCACCTACGAGCTCTTTTTGAAAGAGCGAATCATTATGGTCTTACAATTAAACCTTATAAATGTATTTTTGGATCACTAGTTTAAATTTTTTAGGTTTCAGAGTTTGTGGTGAAGGACTCAGACCTCTTCCTGATCGTGTTGCAGCAATTCAAAAATTTCCCAAACCACAAACTATTACTCAACTTCGCAGATTTCTGGGCATGTTTAACTTTTATAGGCGATTTATTCCAAAAGCTGCCCATATTTTGGCTCCTTTAATAAAATTTTTAGAAGGACAGAAAAACAACAAAAAGAAATCCTCTCGTCCGTCTTCCAAAACCGAGATATCACTTGCTTTGGACTATAAGAAACTTGCTGAAGCTCAACTTCACGATGAAGAATTAGAGCAATTAATTCAGCAAAACACGTCATTAAAGTTGGACAAACTAATTTTCCTCTTGAGGACATTTCCTTGTTTTGTGACAAATCAGTTGAAAATCCTCGACCTTTCGTCCCCAAAAATTTCAGACTAGTTTTTGATAACTTGCATTTTCTTCCTCACCGCGGAATATCACAGCTAATTTAATTTCTAAACGATTCTTTCGGCCTGGAATGAGGAAAGATATCAAAAATAAAGTTCGCACTTGTGACAAATGTCAGCGAGCAAAAGTATTTCATCATACGAAAGCTCCACTTGGCACATTTGCTCAACCAGATGTTTGTTTTTCTCATATCCATCTAGACTACATTGGACCTTTTGCTCCTTCCGATGGCTATAAATATTGTCTTACAATCATAGGTAGATATACTCGATGGCCAGAAGTGATTCCTACAGCAAATATGTCCGCAGAGACAACAGAGACGCAGTCGCGATTCTTAACACCTGTCACTATCACTACAGACCAAGGACGAAATTTTGAATCAGGACTATTTCTCGAACTAACAAACATGTTAGGCAGTCATAGAATTCATTCCGCATACCACCCTCAAAGCAATGGTATGATTAAAAGATTTCACAGGCATCTTAAAGGCGTTATTATAGCTCATGAGAACGCAAAATGGACTGAAGTTTTACCAATTGTATTGTTAGGATTGCGTTCAGACATTAAAAATTACCTAAACGCAACAACCTCTCAATTAATTTATGGAACAACTTTACGTTTACCATCAGATCTCATTTCGACTAATTCTCTAAAACAACCTGCTACACCAACTTACGTGTCAAATTTGATTTCAATGATGAAAAAACTTAGTCCTATTGCTCCTGCAAATCACGGCAATAAAAATTTTTATATGTACATCCATCATTAAACACATGTACACACGTATTTTTGAGAATTGACAAAATTCGACCACCGCTTACACCTTATTCTGGAAAATTTTCACATTTAGATCAGACAAACCATCCAAGCAGCAAACAGTAGATTAAAAAGCTTCTGCACCTGCCATAAAACCTAGGATTACAAAATCAGGCAGATATGTTCACTTTCCAAAAAGATTACTTATGAGTATGTAATATAGGGAAAATCCATTTCACATGTTTAAACATTTTTGTACCACACATATTGTATTTTTCTTTCATTCGATGCACATATTTTTTTCATGTAACATTTTACTGTACTTTTTCTATCATTACTTGTTCCAGATTTTTTATTTCAGTCAATTATTGTATCATTGTCAATTACTTTGTCATCACTGTAAACATTCCTATGAATTATGTATCGTTCCCTTCGTCACTGGGAGGATAATTTCCAAGCATTTCCTTTCATCAGCACTCACCACACTGGATCACATTAAGGCTATTATTTTATTAAAGTTCATTTCTCGTCCATAAACAAACTCAATTGTAAACGAAAAAACAAAACTATATTGAAAATTTGTGTAAAACTTTTTTCTATTTATTAGTATAATTATACCCATTATATAGTCTTTTGATCTCATTTCATCTTTTCATTAGCCGTTCGCATGTAGGAGAGTAGCCGTTGTAAAGTAAATTACATTTTTAATCATGGGTTCATAAAGTTCCGTTTTTCGGAACGCCAAATTTTTCTAGTGGAATGTCTGAACACACGATTTTACGATGTTTTGATATAGGATTGTAAATTAGCTTAGTATTCTATATCGGCGATTACCAAACTTAATTTGCTACCAGAGCACTTTTCGATTTCTTTGACAATGACGGTACTACGATTTTGTAGTGAGTTTCCACTGCAGACCACACTTCGCCAAGTTAGCTGCTTTGTGTGGTGAGGAGACAGAAGTTCATGGACCACACTTTTCATTTAAAGTAATATTATAACCGATTGTCAGCACTATTGGAACGAGGTCCCCCAGTGGCTTTCGAATCAAAACTTTCATCCCACCAAGTCAACCTCTCTCTCAACGCACAAATTACCTATTAATCTTTGATTAATCTTTTTCTTAACTGGTCATGGTCCTTTCCTGCACTATCTTCATTTTAAACTCAAAAGTAACCTACACTGTCCCTGTGGAGAGCTTGGCGAAGCAGAACGTTATCTTTTGGATATTGAGAGTGTCAATTAACTAGAAAATACCATTTAACTAATCCCCAAAGGACAAACAAAATCCAATAGCTAACAAACATAAGTAGAAATCCAACTTCTTAATACAATATTAAAAACAGTCATATTTCCTCAGAATTAGGGTCAACATCATATTATAATAGTCACCAACTAAGAGTGCTATTATGTAAACTCTATCCCTGTTCCTGTAAATACCCACTTCATTTCTAACTTGCCAGTGGTGCTCGGTGATCTCTACTTTGTTTAGAGGTGGAGGTCTTATCTCTAGTTTCCTTGTATTAAGTTTTTCTTCAGCTAAAATTAAGCTGGCCCCTTTTGCTGGAATCCGCCTTCCCTTAAGCCTTTTTGGGGAGTCAAGTATATAAAAGAAGGAAACATTAAATCTCGAAATGTGCAACTACGGAAAAATCCCTATTTATTTACGTATCGTTTAAGTAGAGCAAATTCAAAGGTAGCATTCAGTATTGAATAACTTCTATAAATTCTATAATAATACTTCTATAAATAAAGTGCGCCTAATTTCATAATTTCCAATGACAATACCCAATTATGACGACAAATTCCAAAGCAACATCGAAATTTAACCTCCAATCCCAAGTTTCAAGTCATTTGACCCAACGGTTTCTGTATTAAGAGTACGGACAATTTGGAGCGTCTAATTTATATTAATTTTTCAGACATGTATTCATACCTCCCAAAATAATCTTCCTATAACGCTAATTTTTTTATTAAGTTGCTATTAAAGAACCCAAACAAAATTTACGCCAATGTTTATGTTTTAAGTTAATTTTTCAATAGAATAGCAATTGGGTGATATTAATATTCCAAAACATTAGAAACTCATAAATTTCGATGAGTCTCTTGGGATGGGCTTCTTTAACGTGATGCAAAATTTCATCTCTTTCCTCCCAGTATGAGATAGTCATTTCTTTATGAAAAGAATGTCTGAAAATAGAGAATATTAAATTTATTAAAGGGAAACTATCCGGAACAAAAAACTAAAATTTTAGTCATAAAAATTCTTTCTGAACAATCCTTAGAATTCCTTTTTCCCATAAAAATATGATTGGGTATTCATAATTTTTCGAACATTCATTTAATATATATATATATATATATATATATATAGTATTGCATACTTAACTTGAAGAGAAACATTACATAAATTTTGCTTAGGTGTTATTTAGATGTAAGTATCTTAATAAAAATTTCAGTCGTAAATTAACAAATTGCTTTCATTTATTAGTTTTGGGAGCAGGGCTTAGGAAAGAAAGTATCGAATGTGCCTTGAACACTTTAAAGAGGTGTGGAAAACTTCCTTTTCGTTTTAGAATGCTTCAATAAATTTTCATTGGATAACCCCAGCACTATGTAAATTTTGCTTAGGTGTTATTTAGATGCAAGTATCATAGTAAAAATTTCAGTAGTGTAACGCATCAGCCCCTTAACGTGTGTCTCAGCGATATGCGCCTTGATTGGCGATGGCGGACCACGTGACACACTCTCCGCGAAAGAGAATGAACCATTTTTTTCTCTAGTTGTTTCCCAAGGCGAGCGTAGAACTGACGCGCTGAAGTTTTGTTCCCCCGAGATGTTACTTTTTATGTTTGTTTATTCTTGTAATTGTTTTGTCTTGTGCTTAGTGTTAATTAAAATTGCTCTTTTGGCCAATTCTTGCATTAGTCATTGGATTCAGCTCTAAAGTAGTAAAATAACAAATTACTTCAATTATTGGTTTCGGAGACAGAGCTTAGAAAAGAAAATATTGAATGTGTCTTGAACACTTTAAGGATGTGTGGAAAACTTCGTTTTCTTTTTATGATGCTTCAATAATTGTTCTATGAGTAACCCCAGTTCCCAGCGCATTCTTCAGTGAGCTAAAAAAAGAACGTTTTGCAACAAACGGATTTCGAGCTCAAGCTTTTTTCACAACTGCTACAATAGAAAATATTATGTGAAATAAACAAGTTATGAAGACTTAATCTTCCTCGTGGTTGTCTCTACGAGGTATCTCGTCATATTAGAAAAACTGACCACATCTTGATGAACGAGATGTCTCGTCATTAGAAAACTGACCAGATGTTGATCTCATCGTCATAAAAAAATCGACATCTTCATGACGAGATATCTCGTCATTAGCAATATTAGTCAGATCTTGATCGACATACCTCATCGAAACCACTTGTTACTAGGTACGTTCGTTCTTTTAAATTCAAATATTATTTACTAGCAACGATAGCTCAGTGAAGTTTAAAATTACGATTCAACACGAACACACATTTTATTTTCGAAATTCCAGTAACGAATGAATCATACAAAACCCAACATTCCGGTTGCCGTATATTGGCGACGGGTTGGCGCCGTTTTACACCTACGCACGCCAAGTGCTCCAACATACTGCCCGCCTTGCACTGTTGGTCTTAAACATGCAACAATTTATAATACAACGAAATAAATTTTAAATTAAGAAAGTGGACTGTAATATATAAACAAGACAAATAAATGTAATTAAATGTATATTAAAAAGTTCTACTATAACTCACAATTAATAAATGAATTCAATGAAATGTAAAAAGCACAAACTGCACATTCAATTAACATATTCAAGAAGTATCTAAAAGCAAAATACAGAGTTTTGAAATTGGTCTTCTAAAAATACCAGATTTAGTTTTAACACTACAAACACGGACCTTGCTATCTTTACCACCAAACACTTCTACAATTCTTCCAGTTATCCATTTTGATATAGGCAAATTGTCTTCTTTTATTAAAACCATTTCACCAACTTCTATATTTTTCTAATCAATTTTCCATTTGGACCGATTTTGTAAGTGACTCAGGAGTAGTATTGGGGTCACTATAGCGTCAAATCCAAGATGGCCGCCGTTTGATAAGGAGAATTTGAAGTAGATAAGAGAAGGGGTTGGGGATGATTGCTGATAAGGAGAGGTTGATGCCTTGAGGTGGTGACGTCATTGTAAAGATGGCGTCGTTTTGTTGGAGTTGTGTTGCCATGGTAATGAATGACAGGTAGCTCCATCTGACGGAGAAATGAGAAACCACATATTTTCGGAATTAAAAATAAATTCGGAATTTCTTGGATTCGAAACGGGACCATGGGATCCGAAGGCAAGTATCTCACCGTTAAACTACGAAGGCAGTTGCGAGAAAGAGGTGTTTAAATGTACTAATGCGTTATGGTAGACATGGACTTGGTTTTATTTTTTCTTATGAATAATTAATTTTTATTTTCCAATTAGTTGTAATTGTGTTGGGACAAGGAAGGACTGGTAGCGCCATCTAGTGATTTTAAAAGAAATTAATCTAAGGAACGAATTTATTTCTTATTTTTGTCATTAATTCTGGGAATGTGCTATTTTTAGAAAATGGTTTGAACAGTTGTGGTGGGGGTTTTAATTAAGTTTGTAGTTTTGTTAAAAGACAGGTACAGCCATCTAGTGGTGGAAGAAGTAACAATTAGCTTTAAAGGAATTTATTTCTTTTAGATTTAAATATATATATTTACTCTCTTGCATAAATCAAGTTTCTAGTTTTGTTAAAAGACAGGTACAGCCATCTAGGGGTTGATTTTCAAACAAATTATTCTATATTTATATAATAGTATCATGATTTAGTGCATAGGTTAAAATTTTTATTTTCTAATTATATTTTTCAAATTGACTAGGGGGTACCTTCATGCAGTGATGGAATAAATTAGCAACAAAATATTCTTTAATTTAGCTTTTTTAATTTGATGCGAGGATATATGTATGAAAACACTTGGAATAAAATTAAGGATTATCTTAATACTCTGACGTTGGAACTCGGAACATAAGTAATTGAGGTCAAACGATTGTATGGGAAGGATTTTAACCGTTTGAACACTGTTAGATAGAATTTATAATACGAAAACCTTTTTTTATATTTTAATGAATTTATATACAACATGAGCTTGAAGAAAATGTGCATGCTTAAAGGTGAATGTTTTGTCGGGAAATAATTACTGCAACTCGAAGGGAGGACTCTGAGATCTGAATAGGACACAAATGCATAACGGTACATGAAACAATACATTTTTAGGTAAATAAGAGGCAACAAACCAAAGATTTATAGTATGCATATTATAATCGATGGCAAGGAAACGTATAAGATTGATATTATTAGAAGCCTCTGGAACTTTGGACAATATGACTAAGGTATGTGTGTGACAAATGTGGAAAATTTTTTTATTGATTAGATGCAATATTAGACAAATACATTCTACCAAAGGTTTGTGATGGTAAAGTATCAGATTGAAAGTCTAGAAGCCTCTGGAACTTGTGAGAATATGACTAAGGATTGTTTTGCACGTGTAGGCTAATTAAGATAACAGAAGGAACGGAGTTAAACACGGAGTCACAGATAACGATAGAAACTATTTGATAAATAATAGGCTTTTTAAAGCATAGTTGGAGCATCTTGGGTCTTTGAATTGCATTGTTTCTTTTTTTAGAGGGTTTTCTGCCCTTTTACTGTTTTTAAATAAATCATGGATTCTAAGGACAATAGACCTGCAAAGAAAATGCGTGCAGACAAAGAACTGTGTTTGCAGAAATATTGTAAAGATTCTTTGTTATGAGTATGGTAAATTGTTTACAGATCGTGAAGGCTGGGCATATTTTCGTCGATTGGAAAACGAATTAACGTACTTAAAGAAAGAGGAAACTACTATTGAAATTTACGGTAAAAAATGTACTGTGCCTCGACAACTTGTAGCATACGGAGACGTAGGAATAAGTTATACCTTTAGTGGATCTTGTATTGCAGTCAAGCCTTGGTCTCCTTTACTATTGGAAATAAAGGCAGAGTGGAACGAATAATTAGTGCAAGATTTAATTTTGTGTTGGTGAACCGTTATAAAGATGGTAAGGACTGTATAGGTGCCCATAAAGACAAGGAGAAGGACTTGGATCTTAATGCACCCATAGCGTCTGTTTCATTTGGGCAGAAAAGACAATTTGTATTTTGTAACTACAATTCTTTAAAAATTGTTCTGGAAAATGGAAGCTTGTTGGGATGAAGTATCCAACAAACCAATTTTGGTTTCACAGCTTGCCCCGTGGATGCCATAATTAAATGCATCATGCCCTAGAAATAACTTAACGTTTCGTAAAATTATTGTATAAATCAGCGATAAACCACTTATGTGCCCCCGAACTAGAACTCAGTGTCGATAGGGATGTACACTAGACGATATTTCGAAACCGTTACAATTAATTTGTATGCTTTTCTGAATAGTATTTTTATAAATGCTTACATCTTGTTTTTAAATAAACTTTTGCGTGTCTTACCACATATACTGTATTTTGGATTATTTTTTTTATTACATAGTTTTATAAATTGTCTTTTAAAATGCAAGATCTGAAATGAAATTTTTCTTTGCTATAAAGATTTATGTTTTTTAAGTTAGATGTTTTTACTCAAAAATTAATTATACATTAGATGCTATAACACCTATTTTATAGCAGAAATTTTGTTTTAAATAATATACATTTAAGTAGAGCAAAATTTTTGAAACTTTACAAGACAAATACTATGAATATGTTTTCTTGTACATTTGAAGAAGTTATAATAGTATAAAAATCATTTATCCTATAAATCTAAATTAAATATTATTTTTTAATTAATCTTTCCTTGCATATTATTTTTTACTTTGAATAAATCTTCATAAATTTTAGTGATTTAATTTATATTATATAGATTTACAAACCTGTTTTTGAATGAAATATAAGGATTTCATATTTTAAAAGTTAATTTTTTACCTAAAAATTAATTATACATTAAATACTATTACACATATTTTTAATGTTGAAGATTTTTAGAAAACATTTTTCAATTGAAACATATACATTAAATATTATGACAAACATTTAAATGCGAATCCATAAGGGAATATTGAAAATCTTTTCAATGCTTACACCTTTCTATTTTAAATAATCTTTTGCTTGTCTTACCACATACACTGTATTTTGGATTATTTGATTTTTTATTACATGGTATTATAAATTTTCTTTTAAAATGCAAGATCTGAAATGAAATTTTCTTTGATTTTAAGATTTATGTTTTACTCAAAAATTAATTATACATTAGATGCTATAGCACATATTTTATTGCAGAATTTTTTAATACTATACACTTAAGTGAGCGTAAAATTTTTAAAACTTTACAAGACCCATATTATGAACATGTTTCCTTATACATTTGAAGTAGTGAAAAATAGTATTAAAACCCTTTTTCCTATAAAATCTAAATTAATAATCTTTCCTTGCATATTATTGTTTACTTTAAATAAATTTTCATAAATTTTAGTGATTTAATTTATATTATAAAGATTTACAGACTGTTTTTTAACGAAATTTTCTTTGACATAAGGATTTATATTTTAAAAGTTAGATGTTTTTACACAAAAATTAATTATATATCAAATACTATTACACGTATTATAACATTGAAGATTTTTAGAAAACATTTGACAATTGAAACATATACATCAGATATTATTCCAAACACTTAAATGCAGATTTGCTTATTATTTTTTAATTTTACAATTAAGACATTTTTAAAAGTTTGATTCTTAAAGTGTGTTTTATGCATAGTGTAACGTCTTGATTCACGGGTAGCTAGACTAGTTACCATTGAAAACATCCGATTCTGGACTAAATTGGTTTATTTTACAATTTGTACAAAAAGTCGGAAAATGAATGTAAAGTTCATTAATATTAGTTCCTTGGAAGGTCCAAAGTTCTATCGAGGCGCTTAGGGCTGCTGGCGAGCCTCACAATTTCGCTCGGGGAAGTCTAACGCACGGCTACGGGTGAGCCTATTCTCAACACAAAATTACTCGAGTGAGTACAGAGTTCCAAGGCAGGAAATCTCAGTCTTTCTGGACAGGATCACTACTAGGATTACACGGATCTCTAGGGAGGGTTCTCCTTTACGGCTACGGTCGAGCCTTTCTCACTAAAATACTCCGGCGAGTATAGGATCCCAAGGTGGGATAAATGCACAACAGTGAAAGGATATTCACTTAAGCTCCAACAACGGTCTCGGTTGACCGCTTCTCTCCAAGCTCTCTGATCCTCTGTCTCCGTCTCTCCTCTCGTCTTTCCTCTCGTGATCTCTCTCTTCTCTCGTGATCTCTCTCTCTCTCTCTCTCTCTCTCTCTCTGATGATATCTCCAAACACTCTATATGTTGGGTGCTTATCGACTCCTCCTTTCCGTTTCGGGTCCGCCTTTTAGTCGGTTCTGGATTGGGTGTTGAAGATTTCTCACGTTCTTGATTGGCTGTCTCACGTTGGTCTTTCCCCTCAACTTTTACGACAGACTTCGGCGGACTTGAAAGGGTCCATCAAACCCTGTCGGAAACTCATCATCATTTATATCAATCTTCTTGGTCTCGAAATGTCGAAGAGAGCGACAGAAAGGCGCCTGCCCTTTGTTTTGAAACCACAGCGATTTCCGACCCCTGCTGGCTGGCTGTCGTTAAGAAATCATTAAGATGTTTTCGGGTGGTCGTTATGGAGTGTGGGCTTTTCCTCTCGACACCTGAGTCAACAAGACTTTTCATTTTCCCACGTTGTCGTGGTGATCGTTTCCCTAGCTGCCGTTACAGAATTCCTCCCCCCATAGAGAGATTTTGCGATGTGTTAGAGAGCAAAATCTAAAAGGAAGGGGTTAGACATACAGGAGGTCTTGACAATACTTCAGAGGCAGCTATAACTAATGGTTTTAACCTTCCAACATTTTACAAACTTATTCAATTATATAATTTACAAACACAAGCATCATTTGTATTTACATTTTACATAGATCACAATTTATACACTATTAAATATTTACAATCAATTTTCATTTGAAGTGTCAAATGTTATTTACGACTTAAGCAATCAGCGTGCTTATTGTCTTTCCCTGCTCTGTGGACCATTGTACAGTTAAATTTTAGACTCCAGAACAAGATTGGCTGTTCATTTTTGTGTAGTCCTAATTGAGCTATGATAATCCCGATCTCTTTATCAGATGCATCTGTTTGCAAGATAAATTCCCTGCTATAGTCTGGGGGATAAAGTACGGGTTTTTCGGTGATTTCTACTTTTAACCTATGGAATTCGTGCTTATACTCCGGTATCAGTTCTATCGCTTCCTTTCTAAAAGTTCTGCGTACGGCATGTTTATCGTACCAGGTTTTCCCTTCGTTTCGTATGTCTGAAACTCGTTCATAGTCCAATTCAGGACAACGCTTCAAACCATTTAATTCTAACATGCACTCAGTCACGACATTTTCTTCCTTCTCCGGTTCTACCCAATGTTCAAAAAGTAAGGTTTCGGGGGTTCGAAGATTATTTCTGCGTACGAGTTTAGTCGTGATTAATTTTGTGGACTCATGAGTCACCGTTCTTAATGCTAAGGGAGCTGCAGGTAGATTTTTCTCCCAATCTAATCCCGATTTCAAACATAAAACCTTCGATAATCTTTTCACAGGACTATGCCACCTCTCTACTGGGTTACTTTGTGGGTGTCTAACAGAGCTGTGCGTAACTTTAATGCCAAATTTTCCAAAAAACGTGGTGGTCAAATTGCTCGTGAAACAAGTGCCTAAGTCACACTGTATTTCTCTGGGAAATCCCAATCTACTAAATATAATCCTGAGAGACTCCACTATTGATTCTGAACTGATGTCGCGAACGGGTATCGCTTCAGGATATTTTGAGGCCATGCAGATAGCAGTTACTAAATATCTATTATCCTTACTTGAATAAGGAAGGGGTCCTACGGTATCTACATTAATTTTCGAGAAGATCTCTTTAATCACCGGCACTAATTTTAATGGGGCTTTCTTCTTCTCCCTTGGTTTTCCCACTCTCTGGCACGGGTCACATGTTCTGACGTATTCTTCAGCATCCTTAATGCAGTTCGGCCAAAAATAATATCTCAATAGTTTATCTTTGGTTTTTGTCGAGCCTAAATGTGCGGCTACTTCTTCGTGGCATAACCTTAGAATTTCATTCTGCATTCTTGCGGGAATGACTAATTGTTTCCTTTCCTCACCTCGGTGATCTGCGGTTATCCTAAACAACAAATTTTTATCCACCCTATATTCCTGAGTTCGCTTTTCTTCCATTTTTTTCCACAGCGTACTCAATTCAGAGCATTCCTTTTGTGCGTTGGAAAACTCCTCGGGGGTTACTTTCAAAATCGCAATTGTATGCTTTTCAGCAGGGGGTAGATGAATCGGAACCTCGCGCTCCTGGCTATTCGATTGAAGAGGTGGTTTTTCGCTAACGCAGTTGGGGGTTTTGAGTTTCTCCAAACTCCTTGATCTTTTGTTTCCCCTGTTTTGACTACGCGTAACGACAGCATTAACTAAATGTGGGTTTTTCTTTGCCTCCTCGAGCAATTCTTGGGTCGAGTTCCCCAGGAGATAATGGTTCAATTCTACCGTTTTATCCACTACCGCTGCTTTAGTGATTATCTTGCCGAATTTTTCACTTTCTAAACTAATTGTTGCTATCGGTAAACATCGGAAATGATTTTCCAGAGCCTGTTTCAACCAAACTGTTTCTCCGGTGTAATCATCTGGTCTTACTAAGTGGTTGGGAGCTACGTCCAAACTGGTTCCACTATCTCTCAATATCACGGTATTTATCCCATTAACTTTAGCCTCACTCAGATAAGGGGCAAACGAAGGTGCGAAATTCTCCTCCATTTTTAAATGATTCACGCGTTCGTGATTCGGGTTTCTCCTTAATTCAGGGCATTGCGGTCTCAGATGATCCGTCGAATGGCATATGTAACACGCCGGCGCTCTTCGCCGTTCAAATTCTCGCTTCCTCCACTTTTGCTCATTAGGATTTGGATTCCTCCAATTCGAGCGTTCGCTCCTTTCTGGCTCAAATTTCCTCACTACTGCAGGTCTGTTGTCAGGTTTTGGCTTATCTGGGAAACGTTTTTCTGGGAACTTAGCTGTGAGAGGTCTCCTGACAGTGCGTCTAGCGGCTTCATATTGGTCTAATTTAAATACTAATTCTTCGGGGTCTACTATGGCTGCCCACTGATCTATGAAATGCTCCTTAATTTCAGGAGAAACTCTCCTTTTTATTTGATCCGTTAGCATTAGGTTTTTGAGGTCCTCAAAACTTCCCACTCCGACTCCATCTAGCCATCCCTCTAAGTAACTCCTTAATTCAAATATTAGATCTTTCCAGGGCGCTCCTGATCGTCTCTGATGCTGTGTAAATTTGGTTCGGAATGTTTCCGGATTTAATTTAAATCTATTTAGGAGGGTACTCTTAACATGATCGTAATCTTCTGATTTTTCAGGGGGCTCTCTCATGATAATTTCTGCAATATCCATCGGGAGTAGGTAAAGAAGGTGAGTCACCCAATCAACCTCATCTATTCCCATCTTTTTCGCCTGTCTTTCAAACAAGGTGAGAAATAGGGCCATGTCTCCTTTTTCTGGGTCAAATTTCTGCATTACGGATTTCAAGTTTTTCGTTGGTCTAGAATTATCCGTTTGTGACGAACCTAAGCTATTTGTTTCAGCAGCTTGCGTAATTCTGAGTTTTTCTAACTCGAACATTCGAATTCGCTCTTCTCGCTCTTCCGCCTCCCTAGCATTTCTCTCGGCTATCTCCCGTTCCTCTCTAGCATTTCTCTCGGCTATCTCCCGTTCCTCTCTAGCATTTCTCTCGGCTATCTCCCGTTCCTCTCTAGCCTGAGTGTCAGTTATCTCCCGTTCCTCTACTATAACCTGCAACTGAGCCTTCACCCATTCTTCGTCGTATTGTGGATGCTCTGATATCTTTGTGGTTATATCTAACACCCTATCATTAGGTCCTAGGTCGATACCTAACTCATAAGCGAGTTTCTGCAAATCTGCCTTACGTTGCCTTGCTAAAAATGCCATTTTAAAATTCTCCTGTCCCTTACACACAATTATACACACAATAATATACTAATATATGTGACCAATACTTAAAACACAATGCAACACTATAAAACAATGTACCTTAAATTTCAAAACAATCTTAACTCAAATTTCACAAAATATACTAAGCGTAACTCTACACAGAATACTTCGATAACTTTTAGATTACAACAGTACTTAATTTCAATAAATGACTTTTACTCTAATTTCAAAGGAAAGTTCTTCCTGAATTGATAACACAATAGTTTTCTAAATTTTTCAAATCCAGCACTTTGCTAAATGTTGCAACCACTCAATTACACATACAATATAATTTCATTAAGACAATTTTAAATTCCTAGCACATTAATTTACTACAATTTTTGCCTCTAAAGTAAAATCAAGCCTTACCTGCTGTCGTGCTGCACAGGATCTCGTCACTTTCATCTACTTCAGATCAGGGTTATTGGTCGGTCACTTTCCACACAAAACTTGGTCTTCTATTTCTTTTTCGGGACTCGGCGTCTTCCGTAACTGTATTTCGGACCAGGCGTCCTTTTCTCCGGGACTGGATGTCGAACGAAGTCGCTACTTCTCCGGGACTGGAGGTCGGTCGGTTCGATACTCCTTCAGAACTGGATGTCGAACGAAGTCGCTACTTCTCCGGGACTGGATGTCGGTCGGTTCGATACTCCTTCAGAACTGGATGTCGAACGAAGTCGCTACTTCTCCGGGACTGGATGTCGGTCGGTTCGATACTCCTTCAGAACTGGATGTCGAACGAAGTTGCTACATCTCCGGGACTGGATGTCGGTCGGTTCGATGCTCCTTCAGAACTGGATGTCGAACGAAGTCAATCGGTTCCGCTACTTCAGGACTGGGTGTCGATCGCTTCCGCTACTGCTTTACGACTGGGTGTCGATCGCTTCCGTTACTTCTTCACGACTGGGTGTCGATCTCTTCCGCTGCCACCAGAAAGTTAACTAGTCTGTAACGTCTTGATTCAAGGGTAGCTAGACTAGTTACCATTGAAAACATCCGATTCTGGACTAAATTGGTTTATTTTACAATTTGTACAAAAAGTCGGAAAATGAATGTAAAGTTCATTAATATTAGTTCCTTGGAAGGTCCAAAGTTCTATCGAGGCGCTTAGGGCTGCTGGCGAGCCTCACAATTTCGCTCGGGGAAGTCTAACGCACGGCTACGGGTGAGCCTATTCTCAACACAAAATTACTCGAGTGAGTACAGAGTTCCAAGGCAGGAAATCTCAGTCTTTCTGGACAGGATCACTACTAGGATGAGCAGTTACACGGATCTCTAGGGAGGGTTCTCCTTTACGGCTACGGTCGAGCCTTTCTCACTAAAATACTCCGGCGAGTATAGGATCCCAAGGTGGGATAAATGCACAACAGTGAAAGGATATTCACTTAAGCTCCAACAACGGTCTCGGTTGACCGCTTCTCTCCAAGCTCTCTGATCCTCTGTCTCCGTCTCTCCTCTCGTCTTTCCTCTCGTGATCTCTCTCTTCTCTCGTGATCTCTCTCTCTCTCTCTCTCTCTGATGATATCTCCAAACACTCTATATGTTGGGTGCTTATCGACTCCTCCTTTCCGTTTCGGGTCCGCCTTTTAGTCGGTTCTGGATTGGGTGTTGAAGATTTCTCACGTTCTTGATTGGCTGTCTCACGTTGGTCTTTCCCCTCAACTTTTACGACAGACTTCGGCGGACTTGAAAGGGTCCATCAAACCCTGTCGGAAACTCATCATCATTTATATCAATCTTCTTGGTCTCGAAATGTCGAAGAGAGCGACAGAAAGGCGCCTGCCCTTTGTTTTGAAACCACAGCGATTTCCGACCCCTGCTGGCTGGCTGTCGTTAAGAAATCATTAAGATGTTTTCGGGTGGTCGTTATGGAGTGTGGGCTTTTCCTCTCGACACCTGAGTCAACAAGACTTTTCATTTTCCCACGTTGTCGTGGTGATCGTTTCCCTAGCTGCCGTTACAATAGTAAAAAAAATACTAAAAAACCTGTAAGAGTAAAAATATTTTATACATTAATTGGAAACTTTGCAAGACCCATACCATGTTTCCTTGCACATTTGAAGTAGTGAAAAATAGTTTATTAAAACCATTTGTCCTTGAAGTTCTAAATAAAATGTTCTTTTTCTTTAATGCTTTTTGCAAACCACACATTTTACTAAATATGAACTTCCTTTTATTTAATTGAAAACCATATGCACACCGTACAGTTTAAATTGCACAGCAAAATACCAATACTGTACGAAGCTATGAAGTATTTTACAAGATACTTTGTACTGTTTTCTTAATTTTACATGTAATTCATTGCTACGTTAAATGGATAGCATGTGGGTTTTCTGTTTTGAAAATAATGTGGACATTTATGTGCTGCTAAGCAAATTAACTTTTGCCTTTTGTCGATAGTTAATGCATAATTTAAATATTTACTCACACCGCTGATAGTTTTACCAATGAGTAATATTAAATTGCTTAAAATTTAAATATTAATGAATTTTAAAATGAACAAATATTATTGAAATAATGGATTAAATCTGAATTCTATGTATTCTTAAAACAATCTCTGCAAAAACCATCACAGGCAATTCTTAAATAGATTGAAGGAAGCCCATGGAAACAAAGTTAATTAAAACACTTTTTATAGAAAAATATCATAATTCATATATTTTACAAAACTAAAACATTATAGCAAAAAAAGAACTTTATTTTTTACATACTTGCATTTTTAAAAAGACGCATATTTCCGACAAGCCAATTATTTTTGTGATGACCACATTATAGTTTTTGGATATCTTTGTTGCTACTTAGAGCACATAGTGCATCGAATGTGGAACACCTATATTGTTCCAAGCTGATGTTCGGAAGTCAATGCATCTAAGCGTCTCTTCCACACAACCACCTTCGTAAACAACTAGGTACTGAGTGGCCCTCTTGGTCTGCTCGTACAATTCTAAAAGCTTTGAGTCTAGACTTTCTAAGGGAGCACAATTTGCCATGTCATGGGACAGAAATGAAGTGCACATACGTAATTTTTAAGATATCGCACAGTTGTACGATCTTTAGCACTAAGTTTATGCTTATAAGACAATAAGTTAAAACGAATACTTGAAACTACTTGCGATTTTACAGCGATGTATGCGTATTTACGTACTAAGAAACCTTCTTGAGTCTGAAATACATTAAAATCCACAATTGCACAGATATTAAGCATTACTATTGAAAAGTGTTAGCTGTTCTTGGAAAATAATTGTAAACTGGAGGCCACGAAAAACTGGACTATATAACACCATACACTTACTAATCATACTAATCAGTAAAGTTAAAATTTATCTTTTGCGTTCCATAGTTACTCACAAAAGATAAGACAAAGTGAAGAATGTACATACTAAGAAACCATGTGTTTGTGATAATGCGCGAAATAAAATTTTGTGTTGTAATACAAGAAGATTTTAACGAAAAGATATACTTCAATGTGCGTGCGTGTGATTTTTTACTCTACCACGTTTATGCGCTGAATGCAATTCAATTCTATGACTAAACTTGAGCAAGAAAAAAACATAACCAAATATAATTTATAAGAGAAACGTATTTTGATTTTCTTTAAAATGAGAACTTTAAAGTATACTGAATTCTTTTGATTCTGCAGTTTTATTTTTTCTAAAATTACATCAACAAATTGAATTATTTATTTGTGGACACACACAAGTCTTTGCCTTTGTTGAAAGGAAACTAGTATTTTTGACAAGTATCAGATTTTTAAAAATTGATTAAGGGAAGAACCTTTTTCATGGGATTTAACTCAATCTGCACCATAATTTTACACTTAAGAGTAATAGAGCATAATATAGTTTTAAGGAAAACGAATAACCATTATGCAAATTGGAAGTCAAAAGTTCCAAGCATGTCTATGCGCCTATCTACGTTTAGAGATTGGCCAACGCACAGACGTTGACATTAGGGACCTAGCCGAAAACGGATTGTATTATACCGGTGTCTTGAATGTGATCAGGTGCTATTGGTGTGTCGAAGGGCTTGAAAATTGGTAAAAAGAAGATGTAGTGAGACACAAACACAAAGTTTTATCCAAAATGTTTGGTAGCCCATAGATGAAATTGTACAGGTGCTGGATGAAATCAACAATAATACCAATGGTTTTATAAAAACCGATGTATAGCTTTACCCCTTATACAACGACAAGGACGAACGACTTTGTAAAATTTGCAAGGAATCGGAAATGAATGCTACTTTATAGCCTTGCGGTCATCTGTTGACATGCATGAGATGTACGAAGAGTCTCTCAACGTGTCTTATGTGCCGAACCAATATTTTACATAAAATTTTAAAACGTACATTTGTTACTAAACAGTCTATTTATTAGTACATGTAGTAGATGCAATTTCAAGTGATATACTGAACATGGTGTGGAAGAAAATCCAATTGTAAAAGTGTGGTATTGAGTTGAAAGCTTTTAAATTGGCAGAAGTGCTTCAGTAAAAAGATTAGTAAGGAAGTTTGAGACTCTAAAACCCTAAGACTCTTTATTAAGGAAAAAAATCGTAAAGGAAAGACTTATACACCCTTATAAATATATTGACTATTTGAATTATTAGTCGTTTGTTCATTACATGTTAAACCTATTTACTAAAGAATTTTAAAGTGCCTTAAACAGGAGTTACTAAATGCTTTAGGAAAGATGTATAAATGTACTCTGTAATGCAAAAAAGAATGCTTGAATTAAATATTCATTTTAGTGTTTCTTTCTTTTAGTGGGGCTTATTAAAACTTTTGTTAAAGCATTTTAAAATATTTCACACTTTAAAAGAATTATTTATATTTATTTTTATTAATTTTTTAAAACTTTTTTACTTTACTGCTTAACTTTTTTTATTGCTACTGCTTAACTTTATTTTACTGCTTAACTTTTTTTTACTGTTTAACTTTTTATGTTTAACTTTTTCTCTAACTTTTTTTTACCGTTTAATTTTTTCTGTTTAACTTTTTTTAATTGGTTTTTACTGCTTAATGCTTTTTCTACTATAAAAATAGGTCTATAAGATTATTCAGGATGTTTCGAAAATTCTTGTGAAAATGAATGTTACAAAAATGTTTGCTGAAAAGAATGCCTGGATTACAATATAGTAATTTTAAATAAAATATCATTTGTATGTATATCTATGTCCTATGATTATTTCTCCTTAGGTTCATTACTCGAAACTTAGGTAAAATATATTTTGATTTAGAAAAGTGAGAATTCGAAATCACCGAGGATAGGAGGAAATTACTTGTTTTTCCTTCCTCCCATCCTCGGTGTGGAGTGCTTCCTGTTACACGTTCTAAATGATACTTAAAGGATTTTACGCCAGCCTCCCAAAGTCCTCCAAAATTTGAACCTCGGGGAGGAACAAACTTCCACTCAATAGCTTCAGAAATAAGGTATCCACTCAAAATTTCATTGTGCACTGTTAATAATTTTACCAATCTTTTTACCTCGGTATTTGCACCTATAAAGTTAGTCGCGTTGTTACTAAACAGTTTTGAACATTTACCTCGTCTAGCAAAGAAGCGTTTCAAGGTGGCAATAAATGCATCAGTTAAGTCAGTCACAAGGTCTAAATGCACAGCTTTTATAACCATGCACACAAATATACATGCATAAACTTTTTGTAAAGTACCCTTCCTTTGGTTTTTATACTTAATCCAAAATGGTCCACAAAAATCAACTCCTGTAGAATTAAATGTAAAATCTACATTGATTCTCTCTTTAGGAAGATCACCCATAATTGCATAATAAATATAATAATCATCGGATCGTTTGCACGCGCTGACAAATACGTTTGAAATAGTGTTCAAATTTGAAGTTCCGGTGGCTATAGCTACAATTAATCTCGATCTACGAATAGCGATTTTCAATGTAGAGATTATCCTTGAAATTAACAGCAACTTTAACATTGATTATCTCCGGATATAAAGATAGTAAAGTCATAAAAATTTCATATTTAGACTAATTTAACGATGCAGAATCTGATTATGCATCAAAACACGGTGTTACTATTAGAAATTTGTTGTTAGCACAAAATTTTATATGAAGACGTCCCCTTATGCAATTGGTTTGTTTTGCATTTGAATTTGTAGAGGACGTTATTCCCTATTGAATGATATTTTTGAATTTGCTGTGCTATGAATAATGCCCGAAAGAGAGGAGTGTTTCGGGGTTTTTTTCCGCGACTTACTATATTCAATATAAAATGAGGGACAACGGTAGTCCTGTAGGAAGAGTAGCGGATTAGCAACTGGAGGGTTGCGAGTTCGAATCCAATCAAAGACCGTCATATACAAAGGGGGCTGGTGCACGTTAAATCTGTCGTGGCCTCAAATGTCCTCACGTTGGCGTGGTGTGGAAGTTTGGAGAGTGGGGTGCCAGCTCAGGTGTTGCCTCGTCATCTGACCGTGATTCGAAACTACATGGTGTTGTCTTCGGATCTTTCCCTTAGGAATTGATTCAGAACCATCGCTAATAGTCCGTTGTGTTGTTCGTAATTCAACTACCCTACCCAATATAAAATAAAATCACATATATGTGCTTCGTCCAGTTCTGGAATCGCCCCCTTTTCAAGCCCCCTCTCAACTGGAGTACATTCTGTGTACTGTCTGTTACTTATCAATACGCCGCACCTCCCCTTCCATCCGCAGAAGTAGAATGGCATACTATTATACAGTGTATATACAGTGTACTACTATACAGTGTACAGTACTATATATACTACATACTATACTATATAGTGGAATCATTTTGAAATTCATACTTAACCAGCATTTTTTGTTAACAAATTGTTAGTATTAATCTAGCTGCTAAGCATCCTCAAGCCAACACACGACAGTGCGGAATAGGAACAATTGACCGTTTCTTTTCAAATATACTGACCAAAGAATTAGAAATATAATCAGTGGAGGAGGTAAAATAAATTCTACCTTTCTCGTTATATAATAACGCAATCGAATTTAAATTAAACATGATCGGTGAGATGAATTCTGTTTCTTAAAAATATTGGGTCAAATCATGTGTAAACGAGGATAGCAAATTACCTTGTGCCACTAATAGTATACAATTAAAAATTAAAATTTTTTTGTGTAGATCATGAGCGCAAAATTATTTTTGTAAGTAAATATACCATCAAATTCAAATTTAAATTTGATTAAGGAAGCCGAATTCTATGAAAGTATGTATGAAAAATCGTAAAAAAATTATTTTGTATGATCAGGAATGGCAAAATTTCTTTTAGTTTTGTAAAATGAATGAGTTATTATTTAAAAATGAGGAACAGCAAAAATGTTCTTTTATTAAGCCAATACTGAAAATGTACTTTTATCTTCTCAATATACTATTACCAACAACTCGATGTTGCATTTTTTTTTTCATTTACAAGAAGTAGATAAAAATCAACTTTTCATCGATAGACAAAAATTGCTTCATTACAGGACAAAATGATTGATCCTTTAAAGTGTTTTAAAATACAAAAACGCCAAGTACTTCGGATTAATATTGAAAATTGGCGCATCTATTTTCTCTTAGAACCATGTGGCCAAATATGGCCTTTACGCCATAAAAATCCAACCAATCAACTCTGAACTATGCCTCTGCCTTTTAGGTATAAAATCTTGTTTTCAATTTTCACAGCCGGTTGGCGCGTTTCCCAATTTTTTGATAAGGGACATTTTCTCTTCGATTTGTTTGAACATCAGCTGCCATCTAGTGGTTAATATCCAGACTAAAGCACAGTTGTATTACTCAGTACGAGTGGTACAACTATGCTGCTCGAAATTTTGATAATGCGAAGTAGAAGTAGAGCTAAGAATTTAAACTTAAGAATAATAATTTTGAAGAGTTTTAGGAATGTTATTCATTTAAATGTTTCTATGTGAATATTGAATAAGTTTTTGTAATAGTAAACCAATCCTTTTTCTCATAAAATACAGTAACCCCTCGATGTATCGCGCTTCTTGGGATCAAGAAAAAAGCGCGATTTTTCGAAAGTCGAGAAAAAATTAGAAAAGAATGTCTGACAAAGTTGGCCCATAGGTGAGTATAACATTTATTTTAGAGGAGGAAGCTGCTTGATGAGAATTGCATGGGGCAGTTCATACTCAGGAACGGCCCTGGACGGCAAGTTAATGTAAGTTCAATACCGTGTTGATAACAATCGTCTTTGCGAGCTAGTACGATCGTCTTCAATAGGTTTTACGAGGTGGGCAGTTCTTATAAGGGCTGTCCAACTCATAACCCACGCAATTTAAAAACCAGTTTCGTATAGTCTAAGCTTAAATTCTTACAGCCAAAGCAATAGTTAGCGATTCCTGAAGCAAATGGCTAATAATGATTAGTATAATTCTTCAGGCTGTCAATGTCAGATAGCAGTCCTACTTAATGATGATGACTCTCGGGCTCTTTGTTGAATATAACCCCCTATCATAGTCAACGTATTATAAACTAATAAAAGTAATAATAAGTGCAGTTAACGTTGACCAGTTTGTAGAATTTCTGCAACTCTTTTCCGCTAAAGCGAAATGTTATTCCGTTATTGTTTCGAGGAAGCCAACTTCTAACAAAAACTCTTTCAATTGTTTTGCTGTAAACTTCCAATGAACAATCTTTCCCTTTTCCAAATTATTTAT
Organism: Meta bourneti; assembly: GCA_933210815.1. Classification (NCBI taxonomy): domain Eukaryota; kingdom Metazoa; phylum Arthropoda; class Arachnida; order Araneae; family Tetragnathidae; genus Meta; species Meta bourneti. The sequence goes on along the minus strand of OW119934.1, from coordinate 13,318,141 downwards.
GAAGCAGCCTGAAATTTGCATAATTTTTCTTAAGTGGAGAAAATATGGAAACATCAATCGATAAGATGATGTGAGCTAATCAAATTCCATTTCCACATTTATACATAGCGCTGCTGCGTCAGATAAAATTCCTTAATTCCTGTGACTTTTGAGAGCAATATGTGTTTACTGAACCCCACAAACTGAAAAGTAAAAAGATAATCCCTACCCATAAGGGTAAACAGTTTGTAGGATTCTCGCTGCAGAAATACCAATTTTTAAGTGTCAACTATCAGTAGTAGAACATCGCTCGATTTTAACTAACGTGAAGTCGAACAAATTTAGATAAATTCTTTTCTTTTACCGATAATAGTCTAAAAGTTTTGGCGCCATCTAGTGAAAGCACCAAGAGATATTAAGACAGAATTGACAACTAAACACCCATTTTTAACGATACTGTGCAGGAAATAAAGGGAGCTTTGCATTGTACAAATCAAATCAAACTTTGATTTCCTGGAAAGGCATTTTGTACTTGAATTACATTATACAACTTGAATTAAAACTTGACCCAAAGAAATAAATATCCAATTTACTTAAAACAAATTTTACTCAGGTTCAAGGAACTTACAAAATTAATTGTTTCAAAAATTATACATTTCACGTCCTTTTAAACATTTTATAAATAATGAATGAAATTTTATAGTGTGATGAAAGAATTCATGAAATTAAAGGAAGATTGTAAATTTTTATACTGGTCATGTCCCAATTTTTTTATTCAAAAACATATACTATTTACTTTTACTGTAATGTACAGTGGTTTTTACTAATTAAGTATGGGAAATTATGTACATACCACTACAACCAACCTTCCATGTAGTCAAGCGGTAAGGGCTCTGGCCCTCTGGTCTTGGATTAGAATTTCAGTCCATGCATGTATAGTCCGAATTGGGTCCTACATGTAGAAAAAACAACAATAGAACGGAAAGCAAAACTTAATATTATTACTACTGTGCATGAAATTGCACCAAAAGAAACTCACTTAAAAGAAATCTTTAATTTGAAAGAATGTTTTCCACCACTCTTAGTTCCCAATTTTATTTCCGTCAATTTTGCATAAATGTTTCATTTCGACTAAGATGGGTAGAAAAATAATTTGTTTCGACAAAATCGATTCTGAATAAATATGACGTACAATCTACATGTACAGTCGGGGAAAAAATGAACCACTCCAAGTTATTTCGGGCACTTAACAGAAGAGCAAATTCATAGGTACCATTCAATTGGGAATAACGTCCTCTGCAAATTCAGTCCAAAAATTGCATAATGAGCAGACTTCGTATATAATTTTGCATAAACAACAAAGTTTCCAATGGCAACACCAGATTTTGATACCTAAAACAGATTCTACGTCTTCAAATTAGTCTAAATATGAAATTTTATGAATTTACTATCTTTATATTAAATTTTATGAATTTACTATTTATATTCAATGTTAAAACCGTTGTCCATTTCAGGGATCATCTCCACATTGCAAGTCGCTATTCGTAGATCGAGATTATTTATAATTAATCAGAAAGTGCTCATTTGATACTTGACTGAAAGAAGCCTAAAGAAAAGTTTATTCGTGACATAATATTCGTCTTCAAATGCCTAAAAATTCAGATTGGCTGTTATTCCGACAGTAGTTTAAATAACAGAGTCATTACGCAAAATACCCGTTAGCAACTACTATCGAAATTATTAACAGTAACTGTTATCTGTCGATTTCTAAGTCAATAGCAATTGTTACGTTTAGTTGCTAACTGTTTGCGCCACTTGCTGTTAACAAAACTTAATATTAACAGCTAATAATATCTGTTATAGCAAATTAGCAATAACAATTAACAGAGTTATGGTAAAATAACAGTTCTGTCAATCTGAAAAATTATTAGCTACCTATGAAAAAAATTAAAACTAACGATTGAAAACTGATTCGTGAATAAATGAATTTTAGCATTAAAGTGCCTAAAAGCTTTGAAAATATGCAACATTAATGACTAAAGATTATATATAGTTTGTTGTATGTACAGCATTTTTGTAATTGGAATTAAAACACTCATTTTAGCCTAAAATCTGAGCGATAGTTTTAAGTTCTAAAACCATATGTATTAAGAAAGAATCACAAGAAGAACGGCAATATGTATGGCAATTATAAAATGACATCGTGAATCTAAAATTTCTGGAATTTGTTGAAAAATTGAACAAAATATAACAATTATTAAAAATACACTAAGCAATACAGTTATATGTTTTCAAAGAATTAATAGGACGCGTAATTTCCGTCCTTATCAATAATCTCTTGAAGTCTACATAACATGAATTCTAAGAGCCGATTAACAATATCGGGATCTCTTCCCATGATCTTGAAGCAGAACTGTATACATCGTCAGATCCCCTCGAAATTAATGAATTTTCCACTGAGCCATACTTTTTCTATCGGGTTCAGATTTACATAATTATTTGGCCAGTTTAATACGTAATGAATTGTTCTTTAAACCACGTTTTCACCACAGAACTGGTGTGAATGGATGGGGCTGTTGTCCTGCAAATTCTGAAAGCAACTTCCAACGTAAACACATGAGTAACTAAATTACAACACCAATCCTGACACAACTACATTTGTGCTATGGGGTTTGAGTATACGTTTTATCTCTAGTAGCTTGCCATATAATGCTTAACTATAGACAAGTAAATATAATTCTTACACCTCCAGTCACGTTTTAGGGGTAAATATTCTGTTAGTCGTTTTGCAAAGAAAGCAATTTTATGATACAAGAAAAAAAATCAAAATTTGAGCCTATTAAGTATTAAGTTTCCTTCCTTTTTTCAATATTTTATCTACCACAATTTTTTAGAAATTTTCAAGGTGTTAATGAGCAGCATTACGATTGATCACACGAATTGGTTCGATTTCTGTGTATTATAGTAGAAATTGTAGGCCTTCTCACTATTGAGCTCATTAGTTGAAATAAAATAAGCGCTGATATTTACGTATTTCATGCAAGTTAGGCTATTACAAATTAAAGTACTGAGCAAGTGCGTGAGATCCACCCAAACAAGTTCAGTGGTAAGAGAACTGACAGTTATGTAATCATGGTTATATGGTTTCTTAGTTAAAAAAACGAAAGAAATAATAGTAACTAACCTGTTTACTTGAGAGGGGCAAAACGAAAAATTTATCACTTTTAACAGATAGGAACTGCCAAGTACTTCAATTTCTATTCTTACTAAATTTAATTTGATAATTTTCTATAACAATTTCTAACTGTTAACTTGTAATAACACTGCTATTTTACTGGCTATCGGAACAGCAGTCCATCGCTAATGTTTCGTTATTAAAGAAATTAATATGTATCCTTTTATTTTAACAATAAAAAATCTGTCTAACAAACTAAACTATTGACGCATTGCTAACTACACTAAACTTTCAATCTTTTCTTGGCACGTTGCCAATTGCGTCATCGAACTTATAACCCTTTTCTTTCTTGTAAGAGTCGATTCCTTCCAGGCGCGCGAAATGAATTTTCAAAGGCCTCTGTCTTTTGCATTTGGATTAATTCGTCTACTAGAGCTAGGCGCTATAGAAGTACATAAAAATAGTCCCACTTTTAGTTGGCATTGGCGACGAGCTAAATAAAATCAATATTTATTACCTGCTGGAAGAGGAAGTAACCATATCTGAAGTGGTTTTCAGGACATCAGGTATCATTACTTGCTCTAATATACTACATCAAGAAGCTGCTTTAAATCGCCCAGCGTAGAATTCCAATGCCTTGAGCAGACTTCCAACTCCAAGCCGAAACACATTCTTCCGTTGCGATGAACATTTTGAGTACACCTCTGGTTAAACTATAAACTTTTAGACCAGGGATGGCAAACCTATGGTACACGTACCTGGGTTGGCACGTACGAAAAACTTTTGCTACCACGTCAACGATTTACAGATAATATCATTTTATAAGCTTATAAATTATTCAAAATTTTATTTTAATTGTTACAATGTACAAGTTTAAGTTATTTTGTACGAAAGAAACTAACCAACAAATACATAGCCCACTCTAGGAACAAGGATCGGCAGCTGAAAACTACAGCTGGTGTTAAGAACATATAACCATTGGCTGAGGGGCATATTATGATTCAGCGCCCTTTGCTGGGCAGCATCCGTCTGGGAGGCTCGAAATCCCCAAAAGCGCGATAAGCGTACGTGTACGATAGCACGGGCGAAGTGAAGGAGCTCTCAGAAGATCGTCCAGCGTCTCGCCATGCATCCAGTGTAGCCAATTTGGCCGATTTTCCTTCTTATCTGGCTTATTTTTGTGAGCTCTGGTGGGGAAAGCTTTTCAGTCTCGCTGACGAATGCAAAATGGAATAAAATACTGTAACAAGAAAAGCCATTAAGGTCATTTAACGCTATCGACAAGGATCCCCGTTTGACTCTTCACCTCCTTACCCTGATCCTGTGTTATTTTCTCGATGTTATTTTCGTTTTGAGCACACTAGTGCCTAATACTAAGCTTTAGGGCCAAACTCGTCCATAAAATCGAACTTCTGGTAATCTGGCTGATTTTTACATTTGTTTGAGATGAATCGCTTAACTTTCAGTACGTTTTGGCGGAATCTGTTCTGTCCCATCTGGTAACACATCCACCAGTAGGCAGAAGTATTTGCCAGCAGTGACAAGTGTATTATTGTTGCGTATGTGCACTGTTTGCTTTTGCTCGAGTTTTTGCTGTGAGTGAGAATCATTCATCTTCAATCGTGACGTTGTTTCCAATACCTTCAAGCATTTTTCAAATACAAAAAAATTTTGCAGATCAAGAACCTCATGAAAAACCAGATCAAGTTAAATTGACGCAGGAGTTATCTGCAGTTAATCAGTCAGTGATCAAACGAATTTTCTTCAAGATTTACGCAGTTCAGGCAGTTTGCAGAAACATCAAAATTTATTTTACATCCAGACACAATGTCAGCAAACGAGCTCAATTTGGAGACTTTTGAGTGGCTGAATTTGGATGATATAGAAATGCAATTAATCGATTTTCAGTCCAGGTCTATATGGAAGCAAAAATTTGTCGATTTGAGAAATGTCTTGGAAATAATTGAAAATGATCGATTATTGGGCGTAATTAAAAAAAATTGCAGAAGTGGAAATAATGAGAATTTGGAATGCCATTCCTGAAAACTTTGGTTGTTTTAAAACACTAGCGAGATGTACAGGGTGGGCGAAAAGTCCATGACACATTTCAAAATTTAATATAAAATCAATCAATTGTCATATGAATGTACGGTTTTCATTAAATAGCTTTACATGGCATCAAGTTATTTTTTGGCATAAACAAATAGTTCAATTGTTTGCACATAGATGGCGGTATTTATATAGCACTAGCTTAGTAAGGTTAGCTTGCAATCCGCCATTCCAGCTGACGACTCCAACGGAAAGAGCAAAATGTGTAGGTTGGTATTTTGATACAAAATCTCTTATTTTAGTTCAAAGAAATTTTCGTCGCACGTTTAATAAAGCTGATCCTTGTCGAAACAGCATTTTGGCATGGCACAAAAGGGTTTTAGAGACTGGAAGCGTGTTGGACAGAGAAAGAAGTGGCCGGTCATGCACGTCAGAAGATGATGTCGAACGAATCCGCCAAACTTTTGTTCGCAGTCCTACAAGGTCAACACGAAGTGCTTCACGGGAATTAGGAATTGCGCGCACATTACGTAGAATGCTTCATAAACGATTGCACTTCCAAGCCTACAAAGTGCAGTTATTGCAAGCTTTATAACCTAATGACATAGCGCGCCGTAGTGACTTTGCTATTGATATGCTTCAACGTATAGGCGCAGATGCCGAGTTTCTACGACGTATCATTTTTACCGACGAAGCAACTTTTCACTTATCCGGCAAGGTTAATAGGCACAACATGAAGGTATGGGGGTCGGAAAACCCACATTGTATAGTTGAAACCATCCGTGACAGTCCAAAAGTTAATGTGTGGTGCGGTTTGATGGCTGATCGTGTATCATAGGCCCTTTCTTTTTTGCCGAGTCTACTGTGACAAAGGAAGTTTATCTGGATATGTTGCAAATTTTTGCCATTCCACAAATCTCACATTTGCATCCAAATGTCCTTTGGCAGCAAGATGGTGCTCCTCCACACTGGGGTAAAATTGTGCGAGACTATCTAAATGGGGAATTCCCTGGCCGATGGATTGGGCGAGATGGTCCACTGTTGTGGCCACCTCGTTCTCCAGATTTAACCCCCCTTGATTTCTTGTGGGGATATTTGAAGGACAAGGTTTACTCCTCGCGGATGGCGAACATTGAAGAATTGAAGCATGAATCACGAAAGTAGTCACCACTATTCCGCAATCCATGTTAGCAAATACGTGGATTGAAATTGAGTATCGGTTAGATGTGGCACGAACCACAAAGGGTGCCCATATTGAAATATGGTAGCATATAGTGACAAAAACGCTCTAATAAATTCTAATATGTATTGTAATTATTTGCGTACAATTTTTATATTGTTTTTCGGTACAGTGCCATCTATGCGTTAAATTATGATTTTTTTATGCCAAAATAAAAAAAATTGATGCCATGTAAAGCAATTTTGTGAGAACCGCACTCTCATATGACAATTGGTTGATTTTATATAAATTTTGAAATGTGTCATGGACTTTTCGCCCACCCTGTATATTATCAATTTTCTCCTCTAATTATGTGGGCCGCGGTGGCCCGGTTGGAAGAGTAACGGATTAGCAACCGGAGAGTTGCGAGTTCGAATCCAACCGAACACCGTCGTGTACAAAGGGGGCTGGTGCACGTTAAATCTTTCGTGACATGAATTATAGCCCGTTATAGCTAACATGGTTCTATCGTGCTGTGTATATGGATGCTTTTCCAAATTTATTAAAGGTGGAAACATTACTTTCACAGGTGAGAGATGTACTTGTATTTTACATTTGTTTTGTGCTTTTCAGTATTTGCTACGCTAGTATGATAAAAATAGATGTTCTAACTTTGGAATTCTTAATACATGAACATGAACGAAAGTACATAATTTAAACTATTATTTCTTGCTGAACAAAATTGTTTAGTATCTACCCATTTGTGTAATTACATAAGAATAACAATTAATAAAAGATAAATTTTGAAACTTTTAAGAATTATAAAATCGATTTGTTAAAAATAGGATTAAATCATTTCATAAACCGTAGTATAAATGTGAACCACATTTATGCGCTTTATGGAACCTTTTTGTTCATGTTTCAAAACATGTAAAATCTTTCATTATAAGATTGCGTTTGATAAAAGAGCTTTTCTTTCAAATAATTTTCCTTGAACCTATAGCTTTCTTCTGGAATGGCGAAAAACAAATTGCCGTTCTCTTATGTGAAAAACAAAAACAGTGTTTGAACAGAAATTGAAATACTGTATCTGTTTTGGCGTATTTTTACTCTTGTTAATGAAGCATACAATATAGCAAATTGTGAAAACAAACAAAATAGAGAACGAAATGGAAACGCTTAAGGTATTGTCCTTCAAACTATAAACATAATGTTGTATTTATGATTTTTAGAACTATAAGTAAAACAATTTATATTTATTTGTAATAAGAGCTTGTAAAGATGTGTACCTGCTAAAAATCCATTTATTCAGTTCTTATGTATTTAAAATTATTTTGTTCCATTTATTAGTTTTGCCAAAGATGAAGAAAGAAGATGGATAGTTAATGGCTACATATTTCTATGAGTTTTATTCAGTGGATTTAAAGTATGATGATGTGACAATAAATTTTATAAGTTTAATCGTTTCTTATTTATCTTTCGTATTTATAAAATATTGATTTCACACATACAATAATAGAAATTAAATGTCCTGCCAGTACTTTTATAAACACTTAAAATCATAAAAATTGCCAAGAGTTATTTACATGATCACTTTGATAAATTTAAAATATAGATATAGACACACGGGTGCAACTTATTTAGTTTTCGAATCAGAAATAAAAAATTGGGCAAAATAGCTAAGAACTTTAAGTATATGGTTAAAAAAATTACCTTCCATCTTGTAAAGATTGTATGTATAAGTTTTCATGTTAATATTTTAATGCGTAACTGTCCTAAAATCAATTTGCGTTTACGAAAACATAAGCAATTAAGGATCCACAATATAAATGAAAGCTTTCAGTGATGACCTTGAATTGATTTGAGTATGCAACTTTATCTATTTTAACTATTTTTTATTTATGTTTTCACTACATTTATTATTGATTATGACTGCATCGACAAAATAATTATTGAAGCAGTCATTTCCAAACATGCATTTATTTTTCAATTTATTCCAACTTGTGTTAACCTCAATAAATTTAAACAAGGAAGTTTGAATTATTTTCTGCTATTAAATCTTTTAGTTAATTTCCCCAACACCTAATACAGGTAAAAGAAAAAATATTTAATGTATTGAATTAATTAAAGAAAGTCAGGTTTAGAACAACTATCTTACACAAAATTTTAATTAGTGACGAAATACTTGTGAACATCCCCTAACCCCTTTGACATGTACTCTTAATATACAATAGCAAAGCTAATAGTCGAACGATAAATCAAATCGGCACTACTGGACCGATCTCAACTGTGGGCCTGGTAAACCTGTGCGGAGGACCGTATCTGAACTGCAGGCTGGTTAAACTGATTTGGAGGTACGGATCTGATAAAAAATATTTGGACGATGTATCTGGATTGCGGGCTAGGTAAAACTATCCTGAGGTCCTTATCTGGATAGCGGGAAGGTTAAACCTTTGGGGTATATCTGGTGTGCGATCCTAATAAAAATATTTGGATAATCGTATGTAGACTGTGGGCCAGGTAAATATGTCCCAAGAGTAATGTTTGAACTACGGAAAAAATTTGGAGGGCCGTATCGGGTATGCAGACCTGGTCCAGGTCTGCATACCAGAAACCGGGTCCAAATCTATCCGCAAGACCGTATCTGAACTGCGGGTTGGTTAAACTGATCTAGAAGGCCTGGCCTGGTCTGCGAGCCTGATAAAAATATTTGGTGGGCAGTATCTGGACTCCGGGCCTGAGCTCAATCTATTCGCTACAACCTATGTATCTTACGCGTAGGGTTTTTGTAGTACGTACTAGTTAAACTTGATCCCAACGAGTACTTCAGCTAATTATATAACAACTCAAATAGCTAAAAGCATTAAAAAGTAACACAAATTCAATAAATATTCAGTAATATGCACATTTGTATTGCCTAACAATGTTAAAACGTAACTCAAATTCAAGAACTATTCAGTATTTACATATTCGCATCGCTAACTTTTTATAAGTAAATGTTATGGAGCCAAGAGAAGCGATAAAAAATGAAATCAATCAACCAAGCTGAATTTTCGCGTAGCAGTCACGTGACTACTAGCGACATGTTGCTCCCACTTTTTGAAGCTCTACTCAATGATGCTGTCTACTTATATTTCACGTCTATGGAATCAAACCCGATGGGAAAGATTCCGAGGACTGCACCATATAATTTTGAAACACTGGTCTGCTCTTGGAGGAACTTGATTCAGTTCTTGTTAACTTGTTAACTTTTTCATCTCATCCACTATCAAAATATTGACCCCAATCAACTATCATACATCAATTAGAAATTTATTCTACGAAATATTTATTGGCGAAGTGCTGAATCGGATTAAAATAACTAGTCAACTGGCTGACTCGTACTTCAAAATCCGTACCGGAACTCGTATCGCCGCAGAAACACTACTGCCATCTATATTTAGCTTGACAGAAAATACCTCTCATACGAATATATATCACTGTCTTTTTATAAAACTGGCAACACGATTGGTTTATTTATTATTGGTTTTACTGTATGTTATGATTTCGTTATGGATCGACAGAGATAAACTGATAAAGTTAAGCAATAACACAACTTCAGCTATTTTCCCTACAGATTTGTAAGTCTAATATATCGTATTTAATTATAAAGTATCAATTGAATTTCTGTTTTTTACAGTCAGTCACTAATTTGTATCAATAAAGGTTATATTTAATTTTATCCCATTATTTTGTACAAACTTTTGTTTTGAAATTGAATAATCGTGTTTTCTTAGAATATTTTTTCGAATCCCATTGTATTTGCAAAATTTTTGGACATGTTTTCGTTTATAATATAACGAATATGTGTGAAACGTGCTTGGTACATACATGGCCATAGTTCGAAGTGTTCATTCATCCATTTTAAATTATGAACCTCATTGTTGACTCGTTTTTCTATAGATCTAATTATACAATGTCTACTTTCTAATGAAAAGTAAAATCTTATTTGACAGTTCGATTATTATATTATATCTAGGTGCTCGGTTTTCTTAAATTTTTAGTTGTATGTTATTAACTGCGGAAAAAATAATTTTCTAAACTAATATAATACCAAATGAGCATTTATAACGATTTCCTAAACTACACTCAAAACATGACTAGGGCACAGTGGAAACTTTCATGCTCTTAACGATCCGAAGGGTAGTCTATTGGAAAATAACTCAAAATTTCAAGTTGATATCACATTAATCTTGTAAATAATACTTTTGTACTTAAAATTTCAAAAAGTGATGAATTTTCAACAGCTTTATGGTTTGGAAGAATGCTATGATATATGTGCTCAGATTTTGTCAATTATTTTCAGTGCCAAAAACTTTTGCCTTGATAAAATCACCAAATGTTATGGTAAAATAAGGTAAAGAGTAAAGTAAGAAACACAGTGTCCACCTAATTAATTTATTCTAGTTAAACTAAGTATAAAAATTGATAAAGGTCTAGGGATAAGACATTAAACATTTCCATTCGTATCCATCATAAACAGCTTCTTTATCAACTCCTTTTTAAAAAATTCAGAAAGTTCTAGTTCTGTGTTCAGCTTAATATTCTGAGCTGAGATTTAAAAACCAATCTATTTGCAATATCCTTTCAAACAGTCATTCATCTCTGGCAAACTAGACACATTTTAGGTCTACTTTGCTAAAAAAAATATTTAATATAATGTAAAATTTTTTAAAACATTGAAATTAAAATTTATCAGTCAAAATTTTAGCAGAAAACTAATAACCAAAAATATTGGAGAATTTGACTCAAAATATTTCTCACAAAAGAAATAAGAATTCACTAATAAGAATTTCAGTCTTGCAATTCATTTTAATTGAGCACTGCTACTGCTAAATTTACTAACAAATATTTAACAAACTAATGTATGGTTGTGTAACTGAAGAAGGGAAGAAATTTTGCCATAAAACCATAACCATTTTGCTAAAAAAGTAAGATTAAAAGGCACCGAGCCTATAAGCAGATATCATAGGTGTATATAAAATTTTCTAAAGAACCCTTTGTGTGACAAGATTCTTTGGATAGATGCTCTAAAGAATAGTTGTAAAATGTTAACTTAAATTTATATTATAAATTCAGAAACACTATATATACACATGTCATGTATTTTGCAACAACTTATCTGCTGTCTTGATGACTCCAGGATCTACAAATAATATGTTGAGCCCAATTCTACAAATTTGACAAATATATTTACCCTCATTAATAATAGTTACCCTCACAAAGTAGTTTGTAACCATCAGAAATCTTCTTTGATGTCTGATATAAATTTCTTCAATCTACCTTTCTTGATCTTATGAAATACTATTATTTTTCTCCATTCCTTTATCATGTTCACCACGCCCATTTTTCTCCATTCTTTTATCATGTTAACCATGAATCTGCAAATTCATTTTTACATTAAAAGATTTTGTTCTTTGAGAAAGATTGTGTTGTATTGAAATGTAATTGTTGAAAACTTATTAATTTAGGCTTCAAATCAGAATTCATGCCTTTAAAATATGGCCAACTATATGAGTTTTTTGGGGATTTTAAACTATCTTTTATTTGTCTTTCTTTTTTTAATTTGTTCACTTGTTTGCAGTTTTCTGACCTGTTTGAGTTGAAGCTAAAAAAAATATCAGTTTGTTTTTTGTTAATGAACTTTTTAGCTTCTAAGGAATAGAAAGATGTTAACTTCTTCAAAAATCATCTATCATTATGGAAATTTCATTTTCATTATAAAATAGAATTCAAACGAAGAAATTAAGGCAATAGCAGGCAACAAAATTACTTTTTTAATCTTATAAAATGTATTTGTCACAATACAGTTATGAAAACTTGTTAAATTCTATTTAGAAAATTATATTCCTATATTTTAATATCAATATCTTAAGAATATAAACATTTATCCTACTATATTTCATTAATCCCTTCGTGTATGTTTAATATAATTCTATTCTCCTAGAAACTGCACTGTCACTTGCCTGTCTAATGTTCAACGAGTTTAAACTTATCAAAGTAACAAATTGATTTAAATTATGAAAATCTGATTTAAAATCAATAAAATTAAATTTTTTAAAATAAATCAAGAAATAGTCACTGATTTTACATCTTTTGTTGTGCATCAGCTGTATGTATACTTGCATTAAGTGTACCATTCATAGCTTAAAATATTAGGCAGTAGCCCATAGTTCCTTTCAAGTTTCAAAAAGTTTACTTAACTGCATATTTTATTATTTCTTCCTTGTATATTATTGCTCATTCCACGTGCAGACTGAGGACGATTGTTCTGAGTGCTTCCTTGTTTTTCTTTGACCGAATTCTATAATCGTCAAAACTACTTATGTCATCCTCATCTTGGAGAGGTTCATCTCTTAGAACCACTTCTCCAAACAAATTCTTTGTGTCCAACCAAGCTTCTATCTTCATACTCCAGATTATATAATTGCTTTTATTCAACTGCTCAATCTTGGTTATTTTAAGATCCATTTCTTTTCTGAATAAATGGTTAAGTTTCAGAAGGAAATATTTTTAAAACAATCATGGTAGTAGTTAGGCTTTGTTTCCAATTTGTTCTTTTATCTACTGTTCATAAAAGTGCTCTACAACCATGCTCTACTACCAATTTGAAGCCTTGGATTACCAATAAAATATTTATTTTAAGAAAGCAAAATAATATACTTACAATATTTAAGACAAATTATCACCAAGGAAAAAAAATTCTCTGTTCTATAGCGTATCATTAACTCAATATAAACAAATCCTGGAATCGTAATATTGAGGGGAAATTATCGTTTGACAATTAGAATTGAGTTGTTAAGTAAATTATTTAAAATGTTCATCAATATTTATCAACTGAGGGCTACAGGTTTTATAAAAAAGAGCAACATTTTAAAATGATTTAATTTGTATTATGTCATGTAATTAGTTGTATAAAAATCTTGTGAATCTCTGAATTTTTAGATTCATTTGTCTGGATTTGCTGTTCCATTTGCTTCTAAATGCATATGAAGCCTGATTTTGGTAGTGGCGAAAATTTCCGCTGCTGTGTTTGTTTTCACGTTCGTACTGGTACAATAATACTTGGTATTTGGCATTTGGTAAGTTTCTTATTCATAATCTTACCAACTAAAGAAACCGTGTATACTATTGATGTGCTCAATTAATGTATCTGAAAGAAAATGTTCTTTAGTAGAATTAGTTCTCTAACAATTAGTGTAGAAAACAATATAGAACTATTAAAAAATATCTGATTTGGGGTAGCTAAAAGCTGCTGCTTTAATCTTTTATGTTTCATTCAGTTTTTATCATTCATATTTACTTGAACATGCCTATGAATTGAGAAAAAATGTATTTCTTCCATTATACGGAAAAACAAGAAACATTTTATGTATGCAAATCAGGATTGGGAATTAAGATAATTCAAGAATACAGGACAAAGATGGAAATATTCTGTCCTCAACTGACAAAATCAAATCACTGAAAGATGAATTGTACATATGGTTCTCTATGGTGTCTGACACTACTGTAGGTGTATTTTCACTTTGTTACTGTAATTGATAATAAAAAATAATACTGATTTCTGAGCATCTTTAAATATTAGAAAACTGTTGAGTAATATATTTATAATCCCTGTTTTGAATGTAATTACTGGTCATTCAATTGCTGGAAGAATCAGTAGTATTAAGAAAGGATGGTTATTTAAAGTTAAGGCATGGAAAGTTGCCGTTGCTGAATTTTGGATAGAAATAAAAATCAATGTTCCCATGTTGCAGAGAGAAAACTTATGTTACTGTTTTCTTTTCCTATTTATGCGAAAAGGACTTCTGTACTTACATTACAAATTATCTGAGTTGCATTGGGCATTAAAATGGTTTATTCATGTATATAATTTCCAATGATTATTTGTTTTCATTCAACTTTATAATTAGTACAGTAAAGCAATATTTATATGTCTGAAGGGACCATGTGAAAAACTTATAAACGAAACATGAATGAAACATTCTCCATCAGATGACAGCATACTAAGAATCGAAACTTGAAAGATCTTTATAAATATAATTCATACTTTTCAACTTCCAGCAAACAAAAATATTTTCTGTGCTGAGAAAATATCAACTTACCTAATTACTCACAGGAATAAAAATATTTCATTAAAAGTCATTATTTTTCTCAAAGGAACTACAAGAAAAAAAATCTGCCATAATGGTTTGTCATTAGTCTTCCTTTGAGTTTCAAATAACATTTTCAATTGAACTAACTGTTGAAATGTTCTTTGTTCTATTTCTTAACCCAAAAATAATTACATAAAGTTTCCACACAAGGAACAGCTTTCTGAAAGTTGATAGAGGGATCAGAACTTCAGTGTTGTTGGGTCCTCACTGCTACTTTCATTTTCTAAAACTTTAGAAGCAATCAACTTATGAATGGTTAGAACATCAGACGTAGAAAACTGAACATCACAATATGCATACTCTTCATAAGAAAAATTGCAATTCAAACTGCTCCAGTTAACATCTACTGGATTACTTTTTCAAGAATAGAGGACTTTTCCTCCAGGAAAAAGAAGCCAGCTTTAATGAAACAATGCTCTATGGTCTCCTGCTGGACTTGATTCCATGCAGATGACATTAAAGTCATTGCCTGCAGAACATTCTGTTTCTATTTCAATTTTAGGTTCAGATGTTAAATTGTCGAATGTTCGCTGAACCAACATTTTGCAAGTCTTCAAGTTTTTTATGATTCCCAAATATAAAGGTTGCACATAATTCGTACAGTTAAAAGGAAGAAAACAACTTGAAAGTTTTTCAGAATATCTATCAGGTGGATGAGACAGTCAATTATTCATTGATTACTTTCCATGTTTCATTTTAGCATCCAGTTTCATCAACTAGTCCAAGGAAACCTTTCCATCGTGCACGCCTTTTTATTGACTTCATACAATAAAAGCAAAGTTACATTTTTTAAGCAATGTAGGTTTTTGGATTTGCCTATCACAAAAGAACTTTTCAGAGCCATCTGAATTTGAGCAAAGTAGGAGTGTGAAATGATCTTTACTTTTATTTCCTCCATGACAGAACTCGCCTTGCATTGCCAGAGGTCTTGAAGGCAGCATATGATAAAACAATTTAGTCTCATTGCAATTAAAAATATGTCTGTACTTGTATTCAGACAGTTTTCCATGAAGTTTATGAAACTACTCTTCAACTGTTTTTTTATAAATGGATTTTGAACTTTTGCTCAACATTTGGCATGTGATTCCATGCTGCAGTTTAAATTTATTTAGTCATCCTGCAGAAAAGCTACAAGTTCTTTTCTGTGATCTGCATTTTTACACTAGTTTCTTTTGCTTTTTCCATCAGCATAGGACAGCTTACTGGAATGTTAGCTGCTCAGCACTGTTTGAAAAACTGCAATACGACATCGTCAACTTTGCTAAACTTTCCGGTTTGCATATGCTTTCTTTTCAATGAATTTGAACCATATACATAATCGTCAATCTCTTTTCTTTTGTAGATTAATGTCTTCAGTGTGGAAACAGGAATATTAAACTTTTTTGCTAAGTCCACTTTTAGAGATAAAGCTATTTTCATCCATTTCTATCAAAATTTTAAATTTCTCCTTCATAGCGTTTCTTTTTCAACACTTGTTTCTTCAAAATCCATTCGCCAAATGGTGAACACCAATCAAGAAAAATGTGGTCTTGGGAAGGAAGATCCCCTTCCAACATTCTTTTGTGCGATGGGGGTAAGAACAATGAAATAAAATGGTCAAAAAGGTAGCCATATCCCAAAACATGTGTGGCAATTGCCATGGATGATACTGCTATTACTTTCAGCACCAACTAGAAGTCAAAATCTGCACTAAAGACGCCAATCATAGAAACACTTTGTTTACTTTTAACCCTTCCCCTAATTTAACAAATAGGCTCATTCTAAAACACAGGACTCAAATCTTCGACCTTCAAAGTCTGTAGAAAGTCAATGATATGAACAAAATATCAATCTTCAACTTCTAATTCAATATAAAGTGTTTCATAAAATATGCCTTTCAATGCAAAATTTAAAACCCACATGTTTAATTGCAGTGTTGCTATATATTGTATCAGAAATAAAGCTTTGTCTGAGGACTGATTCTTTTAATTTGCCCTTCCATGTATTTATACTATTTATCTTTTTAAGGTATTGCATTTGCTGGCTTTAACCCTCTTATTCAGTGTACTAATTCATCCAGAAGCTAGAAGTCGATTTACTGCTTGGGCAACATCTGGCACGGCAACACCACATGATGTAAATGGTCTTTTGACTTCAGAGTATTACAGTCCTCAGTTGCCAGACATAAGTGCTGGACCTGCAGCAAACTATGCATTTGGTCATGACAAACATCAACTGAGTACGTATATGGCCATTTAATAATATTTTTTTTTCACTTTTCTATTTCAGGTTAAAGCCTGTCTAACTACAAAATTTTATCCACATATCAATAAAGAGATTTCAAGTTTGTCAGATGAAAGAAAGACTCACTAAGAATATGTAACACAAAATATTCAATTGGATTTGAATTACAGATATAAAATTTATACAGACAGTGGAATTTGTATAAGTTAGATTATACAAATGCAATTTTGAAAAGAAATTGCAATTTTTCTTTTCAGTGTTAAAATTTTTTTTACTAGTTTAGTTACAAAAATATATTTTGTCCTGCACTCCTATTAACAACTTAAAAGTTATAAATGATATTATATACATTTATAACTATTCTATACAAGTATGACTACTGTACAAGCTATGTTCTTTTAGAAAATTAAAAACCAGAAAACAAAAATGCATTGAATTTACTCATAATTATGTAGTCGTTTGCATTTTCATTTATGGAAAACTTTCTTGCACCTTACTGCATCGAATTCAGTACTTTTTAATGACCTGATAGCTAAGGTCTAACACTCTGACCCTCTGGTTCAAATCAGTCTGGACATGAACATTCTCAGATGTTTGGAATTCACTTTAAGCTTCAGTCTAATTTGCAAAAAATTCCAGTTACAACTCCCCTCTTGTTTTTCTTACAGTAATGTCATGGTAGAGGAAATTCCCAACTTATTTTGGAAAAATTCAGAATATATTATCTTTGCTAAATAGTAAGTTTTCTAATTTCTTGAGGATTTGCCAAAACTTCAATATATTAAGGGTTTGATTCCTGTAACTTATGTCCCTTACATTGTCTGCTTGTGTTTGGCACATCTTGACCAAATATGGTCCTTGTGCCATAAAATCCAACCAACCAATATAATGAAAATTTCAATACACAGAATTTCATATATATGGTAGTCTAGCTGTATTTTATAAAAATGAGAGCTATCTTGTGAAAGTATATAGCATTGTATAATTGCAGCAAATACATCTGTTACATATTTTTACACCTGGATATACTTGAAAACTCCTGGAAAGGAATTCTTTTCGAAGATCCTTGGGAAACTCCTTGAATTTACTCAACTTCTGGAACACCAAAATGTACCACTGGAATTTTTTTAATTTCAATTTTGATTATAAATCACAAATGTATTTAATTTTCCAAATTGATTTTTAAATCCGTTTTGGAGAACAACGAATTGAAGGAAAGCTAGTTCAAACTGACTAATAGGGCACTCCAAAGAAATTGTTATCATACCAACTTGATGAAACTTGAAATCTATTTATCAATCTTATAAATAACTAAAATGATAGATGGATGAATTTTATGGCTCAAGGTCCTAAGCAGGACAAGCTATGCCATAATTAAAATGAAGATTTGCAATACATTATCTACTAACTACTAGGAAAAGTATTTCTGTTACTGAGACAGGTAGACCGGTGCCAATTTTTGAGGATGAGGGAGAAGTGCTGAGATAAGTAAAAACCACTTTTCTCTTGATATTTTATTTCTTGATATCTTATTGTGTTGTAGTTTCTGCATTCTTTTTTATGTAATAATTTGGTGATAAACAAAAATACTGGTTCCTATTTTTTAAAGCTTTTTTCAATGGTCTTATGGATTTTTCATACTCTGGGCGGCCCTCGACTTTTGCACATTCTACTTTCGCACAATTCGCTATTTCGTACATTTTTAAAAATTCAATTTTTTAAAGATTTTTGCTGCTTGGCGATTGAGAAAGACACAGCATGTTATATAACTCTTTATCAAGAAAAGAAAAAAAAAGGGTGGTATTCAACTAACTCTTGACAAGTTTATAAAGAAAACACACCTCGTTAACTTAATTATGTATATTGATAAACAAATATTTGTAATATATTATTGATAAATAAATATTTTAAAATACAATGTTTGATGTTTTTTTACTTCCCTCAACTTGCGAACATTCAACATTCGCACACATTTTCAGGAACCAATAATGTGCGAAAGTCGAGGGTCGCCTGTATTGCATTTCAAGCAGATATGAGGATTGAATTAGATGTTGAAAACTAATTATATGACAGTAAATATGAAATTTCTGATAAATAATTTTTTTTAACTGGGAAGTGTAATCTTTTAATGAAAGGATGGTTTTGCTATTTATTTTTTTGTAAATGATAAATATATGTGATTGCAGTTAAATTGTGATACATACTTGAAAATACAGGAAAATTCCTGTAATTCACTTTTCAAAAAAGTGTACGAACCCTTGTTATAGTATACAAAAATCTTTGAAGATATGGCGTCCCTTGAGAAATGTTTAAAATGCTGATCCTTTGTTTCATTTATTAGTATCATTACTCTTTGATGTATTCAAACTTTAAATTAGGTTTTTAATATTGATTTTGATGTTTAAGAGAGAAAATAAGAATATGTATTTCTAAATTTTTTTATGTAGTCTTTATTGAACTTTATCAGAAACGTTTATTAAAATTAATTTATACATATATATGGTTCCAAATTTTTGCATATGAAAAGTGCATCTTCTCTTACAGAAGACGTTCATGTGGGATTAGCAATAACAGTCTGCACAGGTGTTCTTACTTTGTTTTTATTATATGGAACAATTAGAGTAAGTACAATATATCACATGAATTATCTATATTTCTTGTGTCAAATAATTATATTTCATTGTTTTCAATTTCTCAAGGAACAGGATGAAGTTATTCTCAGTTTTCACCCTCAAACGTTTCAAAATTCACACTTAGATTGTTTTCTTCAAATAAACTTGTTTATAATAAAAAAGTGTTTATTCTTAGCATACATTTTACTAAACATAGTAAAACCTCTTAAGCTACTATTTGCATGAAATGATAATATAGATAATCTTTCAGTTGTTACATTCCTTACTATCTGTTTTTCCTAGGGCAAACCAAATTACTTGATGCCATTCTTCAGTCTCCAAGTGTTTGATTTCATAATCTCCGCATTGACAGCTGTTGGTTATTTTTCATCAGTTCCTGATGTCCGTCGCATGCTTGAAGAGGCTTCAGATTTGCCTCTACAAAAAGAGTTGTTACATTTGAATCCTGAATGGCTGTGTGCTATTCTGATGATAGCTGTTGTCATCTGTATGATGCTGAAAGTATGTAGTTAATAAATTTTACCATAATTTCATTAACCTAAATTTTAGTTTCATTGTTTCGAGATGGTCCCTCTAATAAAATTTGGTTTGAAGATTCAACACAATAATTCAAAAACTTCAGAATGTGCTCATTGAAAGTTCAGGAACCCAAGTTTAAAATTCAAGTATCTTATAACTAAAAAAATATTCATATTTAGATTCTTAAGATGTGATTTTTCTCAAAAACTTGTTGACTTTTGTTATTATATCTATTATTGCAGCACAAAATAATATTCAGATCTGATTTAAACATTGTTACTAAATAATCTAAAAATGTTCAGGTATGTATTTTTGAGTTGAACCTGTCATATTTGTTTCATGGAAATATTAAAAATTTAATAAGAGAATTTTTAAAAAACTAAAAAATACCAGAAATCAATATTTCCATGAGAATAGTGTTAACCAAGAACATTTAGAAAAATGTAGAATGTAACAATTAGCAATAATTTTAGTGAAATAAGTAAATTTGTGCTCTAATTTTATTTTTAAATCATTTTTGTCAGATAAGAAGTTATGAATAGTCCCAATAATCAAAAGTTGATTACAACTAAATATTTAACAATTATTTAGTATGACTGTTTATGCCTATAATATGGTTATAGATTAGTATATTTACTTTTAGCGATTTCATGTATGGTGAAAAAGTAATTGTTTACAAATGTCTTAGCAGATATGTCTGAGACAGAATATGTTCTATTTCTCACATGTTCAAATGAAGAAAACTGAGTATGAAAATGAACCTTGTTTTTTGAATTCTGTATAATATACAATACTGTTTGTGAAAATTGCAACACTATGAAAGAATTATCAGAAATAAATGAAATTTATTCCACGTATTACTTATAGTGGTTTAAATAAACGATCAAATTTACAGAGCAATAAAACAAAAATAATGAAGGAAATCAATATCTTGTGCAGCCGCCACGCGCAGCGATGAGAGCCTGTACGAATCATACAGATCCTGAATGTCATTCCAGATGGCCTCTATCTGATGCCAAAGTTCAGCCATACTCTCTGTCCGATGAGTGGTACGAGCGAGTCACCGTCCGATGTAATCCCAGATGTTCTCAATGGGCGACATATCCGGGAAACGTGCAGGCCATGGAAGAAGTGGAACCTGTCGTGCACTGAAGAAGGCTTGTACATTCCGAGCAACATGTGGATGGGCATTGTCTTGTTGAAATACAGCTCCGGGAATGCGTTACAGGAGGGGTAGGACTTCGGGCTCCACAACTTCCCTGATGTAGCGCTTGCTGTTCAGGGTCCCCACAATTTGGAGTAGGCGGGATCGCCCATGATATCCAATAGCACCCCAGACCATAACGCCAGGCGTTTCGTCCAGTATGACGCTGAACACGACGTTCACCTCTGTAGCGTCTGAAGAGTACACGTCCGTTGTTATAGTCTAGATTGTAGCTGGGACACATCTGAGAATATGACTTGTTGCCAAACGGCACGCCATTGGCTGTGTTGATGAACCTAATGTAGCTGGAGGCATTTGGTTCAGGGTCAAGGGAATCCTGCGCAGCAGATTTCAACGAACCGTGGGGTCAGACAATGACACACCTGCAGATGTGCTCCAATGTGCCAACGCACGAGGACGCTGTACGGTCCGTCACCGCAATGCGGATGAGATATCTGTCGTTCCGTGGCGATGTCATATTGCGTGGCCCAGTGCAGGGGTTGCGACTTATCCGGTTCTCCATGGTCCATCTCTTCCACACACGCATCACTGTAGTAGCATTACGTCCCGTGCTAGTGGCGATTTCATGATACGAAAGTCCACCCTCACGGAGGACGATCACATGCGGCCCCGTTCGAACTCTGTTAGTTGCTTGTATGGCACTCTGCGTTTTTGGCGAGGCATATTGATTTCTAATCAATCATTTACAGCAGTCAAACGACGATATACACATTTTAACGCACCTTTAGTGCTTTTTATACACGGCTCACTTGGAAGTTTAGAGGGCGTTTCGCTGCCCACACATGCGTGATCACTTTGTAATTCTAATCATTTGCATATCCTAACCTGTTTTGTATTTCCTGCAAGTTTCGTTTAATTTGCTTGATTCCTTCATGGTGTTGCAATTTTCGAACTGTAGTGTATGATGGTATACTTTACTGTTCTAGCAGCTTTTTTATATGAATTTAGTTTACATTTTCCTATTTATGAACAGTATATCATTTTATTATTTACTGTTAAATTTTTTTACCTATTTTGTAGTTATGATTATATGCAGAGTATTTACTTTTAGATTCAAAAGCTTATCCAATTTGAGGTTACGAAGATAAATACTTATGGAATTTTCTGACCAGAAATAGATACACATAAATAAGTGAACAGTTACAGAAAAAAAATCAAATTTTCCCCTCTATTTGCACATCATTCATAATAGAGCCAATTCATAAGTACTATTCAGAGGGGAATGTCTTGTATTAATTCACATACATAAAATTTGCATAAAGGACCATTCTCATATCAAATCACATAAGCATTTGCAATGACATCCAATTTAATTCTAAATTTCAAATCTATCAAATCATAACCTCTTAAGTCATTTGGTCCAGCCTTTCCGAATTGGGTTTGAAAATTTGAGTACTTGTTTAATTAGCTTCCCTGACTTATTTATGTAATGATATACCCTTCCTATCAAGCTGAAATTGTTATTTTTAAAATAATAAATAAAATCTAAGTAATGTTTCTTTTTAAGTTAATTTTTGATATGTAATATTAATTATGAAATTAATATTTAAAAAATTTTGAATTACAACCTTCATATATTTGATGGAAATCAATTAAGGACCTTTTCTATGACAATGAAAAACTTCAGATAATTTCTCCTGAGTTTATTTACAATTGAATATTTGCTGTTTTTAGCCAATTTATGCTAAAAGAAATGACTAATTTATACTTGGAAAGAACTGAAAGTGCTTCTGAATCAATTTCTATCAGAATTTATGAAGGTTGCTATTCATAATTTTTCTAATTAGTTTAATTAATATTCCATATTCAAAATTAACTTAAAAAGGAACCTTACAGATTTTGTTTGGGTTCTTTACTAGTAATATGAAATCTTCAGTGTGATAGGAAGATTATTTCAAAGATATGAATTAGTCTAGGAAGCTATTTAAACATAAGGTGATACAAATTTTCTATATTCATAATCTAGAAACTAGATCAAATGATTGAAACTTGGTATAGAAGATTAAATTTTGATATTCTTTCAAAATTGGGTGTTGTCATTTAAAATTATGAAGTTTATGAGCAGTTTGATATGAAGACTGTCCCTTATGCAAATTATATGGATATATATTTATAGAAGACTTTATCCCTATTGAATGGTATCTTTGAATTTGCTCTATTATGAGTGATGCGCCCAAATAAAGGTGCGATTCAATTGTACATAAAAAATGTTTAGAAACAAAAGTGACACCCTTTTCCACGTATGAGATTATTTCATTTCTTAAAATCAGATGCAAATTTGAAATTATAAGTTGAATTTATTAACTTCTAGCTGAAGAACATCGTTTTCAAATGTTTAATTAAATGTTTATTTTATAGGCATATTTTATGGGTGTTGTATGGTCATGTTATAAATATTTAAAGCTGCTTCATGTTGCTCAGATAGTGGGAAGTTATATTGAAGCTGACAATGAGGTATGAATATCCTTTTCAATATTTGTTTTCATAAGTATTTAGTATTTCTATAGGCTTTTTTGTGTGCAAGATTAATGATTGTGCCAGAAATATTGATATCACCCAATGTTCCCACTTTTACAGAATTTTTTATATAAATTCAAGTGCTTATCAAGAACTTCCTAAAACAATTTTCAAGGACCCCACAAAAATTGAAATTTAGTGTAGATGTTTTAAAGTAAATAATTCAATTTAAGAGTATAGTATAACAAATGTATTTCTTTTACTTCAATTTGTAACGAAAAGAATATTTTAACACTAGCAGTTTTTTATTTAAAAAGAAGACAAAATGTCACATTTTTACGACTTTTATCACTATTGCAAGTAAATTTAATGAAATTAAATTATTAAAATAAGTAGTATGCAAACTAAGGGGAAATGCATAAATTGAAAATGTTTTGGTTTATTTACAAATTTTGTTCAAAATAAAAATCCACATATAAGTCAAGGGCTGAACAAAATTTTGTTTTCAAGGACTTTCCAAGATGACTTAACAAGATGTTTAGATACAAGATAGCATGTATTCGAGTCCCTGTGATAAGATTAAACTAAATTGATGAAAAAGATTAAACTGTCGAAGCAGATAAGAAATTTCTGTAGTATTCTGTATTTTATCACTGCTAATTTGTATGAAACTTGTAATTTCACACAGCTTTCTATACAAAAGAGTAACTTAATCCAGTGTCGTATTTTTTCCCAATAAGCATGTTTTTCTGGGCCTGACTATATTGCACTTTTTGTTTTTACAAAGAGGATCCATTATAGATTTTCAACTTTTATTATGGCGAATATCGAAATTATGAAACATCTCAGTTAATTATCAAAGTGTTTGCTAAATTGGCAACCCACTGCCTTTTCTTCACAAAAGGTTGCCACGTTAGTATTTTATACACTGCCTGACAGAAAATGCCACACCATGAAGATGCGAATGCAGTGCCATGCAAATTAGAGTGGATGCACACATGCAAGTGATTAAAGTTTCTGGGCCAGTCACATGAACAGTGCACATGATATAAGCAGACAACCAGCAAGCATTACTGTGTCTGGAGAATGAACAACCTTACAATGATCTATCGTCTTCACTTAGAATGGAACAGTGCAGTGTTCGGCAACAAATCCAGTTTGTCTCACTAATGATCATTGAGAGTTTGGGGCAACATGGCCATCGTGTGGATACATCTGCCATTTTGGAGCTCCACACAGCCCATCAATGTGGAGTCATGATTTGGGATGCTATCAGCCCCAACAGTCATACGTGTTACGTGCACATTAACTACACACCGCTATGTTGATGAGGTGCTGCTGCCCATGGCAGTACCATATCTGCAGGAAGACCCAAACACAATTTTTTCAACAGAATAATGCTCAGCCACATACAGCTCATATCAGCTTAAATGCTCTGCAAGGTGTGCAGATGCTTCCTTAGATCCTTCCTGTCCCCCAATCTCGCCAATTGAAAATCTGGGATGCGATTGGGTGTCAGTTGAATTCCCCCTCCGAAATGAAGATGAACTGTGATCAACACTACTACAACATGGTTGATGATACCCCAGGACATTATTCAAACACTCATCGAATCAATGCCACATCAGGTTACCAAAACACAGTGCAATAAACGAAATGTTTTTCAAAATAAATGTTTAAGAATTATTTTAAAGATTTTTTGGCCATACTACATTTCAAATGAAGAATTATTAAATAAAGCATAATTTAATGAAATAGGAAATTAAATGAAATTTAGAAGTTAGACATTTACAGGACACATTTTAAGAATGAACAGGGACAGTATTCGTAATATAGCATTGACCTGGACCCCTGCTGGAAAGAGAAAGCGTGGACATCCCTGTTTGACCTGGAAATGCATGATGGAACAAGATAGAAGTGAGGCTGGATGGGCGAGCTGGTATGAAGCTAGACTTGCTGCATCGGACAGGAAACTTTGGCGATCTAGATAGAAGGCCTAATGTGCCTTAGACACTAAAGGATTTATGATGCTGAATATTTGTACTATTTTTCCTAAAAGTGGTATCAGCAACTAATTTATAATTCTTTATTTTTTAAACACTAAGAAATTTGAAACAATTTTTGAAAATAAAAACATCCTATTTTGAAATTAATCTTTAAAATCCCTAATGAAGTAAAATAAGTTGAAGCAAAGAAATAATTAGTGATACTGGGTTTTTGACTAGATGGTCTTCGAACACTTGCGGGTATCAGAATGGGAATAGAATTTGGGGTTTTATGGCACAAGGTCCTGCTGATGTCAGCTGTAGAGTATAAATATTTCGAACTGAAACGTTTATATTTTGTGTTGTGTATGTATTTAAATTTTATTTTTTATACATCAGTAGGAAAAAATATTTTGAAAAAAAATTATTAATTACATAAATTTTCTGTTGTGAACTTTCACTCCAGCAGTTAATTTGCTTGATTTTGAGTGTTAAAGTAGCATTAGTTTAATTCCTTTAATTGAAAAAGTATTAACATAAAATATGCAGTTCATTCATACAAATTAAACTTTTATTGTATTTTCATATGGAATAATTTTAGTAACCATGTAAATATCTTTATTAGGCTCTGCTTCCACCGGATTATGACACAGCAACTAAAACGCCACCTCATGCTGCAATGTATGCACCACCACCTTATGTTGCTGATTTCCATGGAGTATGAGTTGAAAGTTCTGCACATCTCTTTGTAATTTTCATAAATGTACGCATTTGTTATAGCTAGTCACTGGTTTTCCTTTTTTAGATTAGTTGTGTGGCCATTTCTTGTCTAAAATATTTAAAAACTAAATTTGGTTGTTCAAATGTGTTCACATTTAATAAAGCAGAGGAATTCAGATATGCTATTCAGATTTTAGGATTACTCAGTATTGCATGAGGCAGTTAATGTAATCTTTAATAATCTAGTATTTCTGCAAACAATAAAAAATGTTTAAATTATCAATTACAACATTTTACATAAATAAAAAGACAATTGTGTTAAAATATTCCAAGTGCAATCTAAAAACTGAAAATGTGTTGGATTTCTATAATTGGTATGTAAAATAGATAGTTTTCATAATAAAGCAATTCGTCTATGGAAAATTTCTTTAAGCTTATTTCACCACTAAGTTACAAGTTTTCAATTAGAGCTATTTAAAATTGATTATCAATGTTAGATCTTTTTTAAGGTCAGGTCGCTATTTAAATAGCAGCTTTGACTACACTAGAATACTGATTATCTTTCAACACTCCTGCAATATATATTAACCATTAGAAAAGCTTTCAGATTAGTTTTTATTTTCAATTAATTTTATAATCAAGAACAAATTACGTATTTCTGTGTTAATTATAAACCAAATGTGTTATTCCTGCTTATACAGATATTTATTTGTATTTAAGATTTGTGTGAAATAAATGTTAACTTCCAGAATTAAACTTTTATTTTAAACAGGTCTTTCATTTATTTACTACTATTCATTACTTCTATTTGAAATTTTAGGTTTAACTGAATTGCTTTGTATAACATGTTTTCATCGATTAATTTCCCTCTGCATCTTTTGCATATATATTATTTTCATTACCTTTCCTCTTAAATGAAATTCTCAAATCGGTAGCACTTTTTCTGTATTGAGACCTAGGACTAAAAAGGATTAAAAAAGAACATTTTCCTTTAGTTATCAGTAAAAATTTAAATCTAAAAGATAATATTTTACTTCAAGATAATTATTCTTCCTTTTACAGTTATAACCCAATTATTCAAATTATGACTTGCTTATATTTATATTATGTTGCAATTAACTGATTGATAATTTATAGAAATTCCAATTGATTTTGGAGAGCATTTAGTATGCTTCCATTAATTGGGTTTTAAGTAATTTAAATCCTGTTAATAGGAATATTAAAATTATAGATTTCAGACTAAGATAATATCTTGCATGCAAACCAGATCAAATTAAGTACATTACAATTTTGACAAATTTATTAATGCTTCCTAAGTACTATGGAATCAAACTTAGTATATTTAAGACTTCAAAATCTAACTTAGAATATCTTTTAGGCAAAAGTAAAGGCTCTTGAATGTTTAAATGTATAAACTCCACAATCTTGGAATATAATTTTGTTTCTGGTGATTCAGGTTTGCAGGTACTAAGGTGATCTGCAGGAAGAGCATAAAACTCTCCAAATCCAGGGTCTAAAAACAAAACACATGTTTAGACATTCAAGTTTAAATGAGTTGTTAAAACCTACAAATGCAGTATTAAAGCTTCATTATTACTGATTATCCCATGCACAAGCAAGTTATTTAGTACCATTTAAACAGGTCTACAATGTTATATGAATATTCAAAATTTATCTAACACAATAAAAATAAGTTTCTTAAACAAATCGTCATTGGTGATGAAATACAGGTTTGTACATCATTGCATCAAAAAACATTGCATTTATCACCATAGGATGAGGGCCGCGGTGGCCCGGTTGGAAGAGTTCGAATCCAGCCAAACACCGTCATGTACAAAGGGGGCTGGTGCACGTTAAATCTGTCATGGCCTCAAATATCCTCACGTTGGCGTGGTGTGGAAGTTTGGAGAGTGGGGTGCCAGCTCAGGTGTTGCCTCGTCATCTGACCGTGGTTCAAAATTACGTGGAGTTGTCCTCGGATCTTTCCCTCTGGGATTGATCCCGGACCGTCACCAATAGCCCATTGTGTTGCTCCAGTGTGATGTTAATTGAAAAAAATACCCCCCAAAAAAGTAC
Source organism: Meta bourneti (assembly GCA_933210815.1). Taxonomy (NCBI): domain Eukaryota; kingdom Metazoa; phylum Arthropoda; class Arachnida; order Araneae; family Tetragnathidae; genus Meta; species Meta bourneti. The sequence goes on along the minus strand of OW119934.1, from coordinate 13,289,746 downwards.
CATAGGATGAGTCAAACGAACCAACATTAATAATTTCCAAACGAAGTTGGGAATCAGATACTTCCTCTCTTCCCCTTACTAAAACTGTCCAACATCAATTTAAACAACTATGCCAGCCTACCTGTTGCTTTCCCCTTGCGAGGAAGTTGTAGTGGGTGTTATCACTATTTCTATGAAAATACTGAGGTGATACAAGCAGAAGGTAATGAAAGGGCCAAGCAGTTAGTCAAACTAAGTGCAGTCTTACAGATGGCACCCCAATCTGTTTCAAAGAGAACTTGTATATAATTAGCCTCTTTACTAGTCTTCAGATAAGCTTTCAACACCCTTTGCTTTGTTGTATGGAAAGAAATACTGCACTGACTTCGATCTGTGCCAACATTTCTGATATGATCATTTGAACCACTCGAAGATAACAAGCCTATTTTGACCATGTCTGCTGTTTCAATTACGAAAGGGACAAAAACTCAAAAGAAAAATGTTTCGATCCTTAGGTGATGCAAGTATCTATTAAGACTGGAAGAGTATATGTTTAGTGACTCCCAAAAAATTATTGAAACATTCCATGTAAAATTCTTTTAACTGGTGTGAATTTTGAGAATTTGCAGGCTTGCAGAATCCCCTTGAGCACCTATTGAGAATGATGGGAAGGGCAACACTAAAAGTACACAGGATATAACTAATCATTTATGAATAAAGATGCATATAGAAATGCAAATAGTCTTTGATTTGTACTCAAAACATTGCAAACTTTCGAAATGATGCATTACTTTTTCCCTTATAAAAAATAGAGAATTATAATGCTCAACCTTCTCAAAACTAGACATATTTTTCCTGTTTGGATCAATTTGGCACATTGGTACAACTTGTATTAAACTTGTTTATAAAAATTGTTATTTATAATTGACATTACATCTTTCACTTCATTTGTGCTTTACTAGTATCATGTGCATTGGACCTTGGAAATTATTTTTGTATCACGTAGTAGGAACTCTACTCTTCAAGCCCCTTTGACTTTCTGTTCATTCTGTCCCCAACTTCCTTAGAGACGGTATTTAGTAAATTTTTGGGGATATTGTACATAGGCCTCATACAACAAATGCATTACAAACAATATCTCCAAATACAGATAATTTTTAATTCTCTCACTCCCCAAAGTCATCTCAAGTTCAAAATAAAAGCATAGGAGACTTCTTTCTAGCCAATAAAATGCTGACAAGAAACACAGCATCTAGATAGTACCATCTCTATTCTCTATAATATTCTACACGTACTGCAGTTCTCTAAGCAGCATATTCTATTTCATCAGATTTTTAAATGTAATAAAATTATAAGAATTAATTTTTAAAGCATGTGATTCCACTTGAGAGAAATTGAATCCAGATTGGCCGTTTTTATCCAGAGGTAGTGCAGTGCTGTGTTCAGAAGTGGGATCATCACTAGTAGAAGTATTGCATCTACAGTTAACATCCTTCCCATAGTGAAGATGCCATAAAAGTTGATATTTTATTTCTGACATTATTACTTCTTACCTGATGAATCTTCAGAAACCAACAATGTTACGGTTAAGCCCCATCTTGATTTCTTTGTTTCTCCAAAACTCAGAACATTAATACCATTTCGATGAACAAGGTCCTTAAAATTTTCATGTAAAGAAAGTAATACTGGAGATCCTAAATAAATATAAGAAATTACTATAATTTGAAGAACTATCATTTGAATTTTACTGTAGCATTTTGCATAAACTTAGACATGAAAAGATAATTTTAGGATTACCATAAAAGTAAATACTTCAATTAGACTAAAGTCTGAGATAAAAGTTAAGGATTAACATGAAGGTTTGATTGACTGAAGTACCACTGAGGGGGGTATGTTATACATTCAATGTTTATATCATAATTGGGTGTATCTTTAATCTTCCAGACCTGTTGGATCAAATCACACATGAGATAGGTCAGCTGTTGGAGCATATCAAATCTAAAGTTTTCTTTAAACGTTTCATTAAGCATTTAATGTCATTGAAATAAGACATTTGTTTCAGATAAATTGGGAATATTTTTTTTATTTGAAAGTAATTCTTTATATATATACACCTAATTCTGTTTTAGCGCGAACCTTTTTTACACAAATTTTATTTAACACGAATTCAAAATAAATATTTCATTGTCTTTTTACGCGAGTCATTTTGATTTAACACGAGCGGTCCAATCCAATTTCTAACAATTTTTTTGCCTAAATTCTAAGAAAACAAAATTTTATTTGTGGCGTAGTAGATCATTTCTATATGTATAACAGCTAGTGTGTGTGTTTTGAAACGTGTGCTTTCCTCTAGATACATTACATAACGTTCATTATCATTTTGTCAAACATGACCCTAATGAGGAACGCAGTGGGAAGTTTCAATGTGAACTGAAGTTGTTGACAGCCTCTAACAGAGAAGTATATAACGGCCTAACCAAAGCACGAACACAACGGTTAATAACTGAATTCGTTCGTAAAACCAGTGAAACATCAGCACCAGAGGAAACTTGTGCCGATTTTGCTCAAGGGATCACAGAAAGAATTTCATTAATAGAGGAAGAAGACTGTCCACAACATTTCTAGTGATAGCAGTGATATTCCAGTCATAAGCAAACGTATGCACCGTTTATTGTCAGAAAGTGAAAATGAATAAAAAAATTTATGTGTAAAACAGACTTTTTTGTTCATGAAGAAATTTTTTAAATTTTTATTACATATTATTGCACGTGTATTTTGTTGAAATAAAATAATAAGCTTAAAACGAATATTTTCATATAGTTTTTTAAAATTATTTTTACTGATTTTTTAGATCCGGAACCAATCTTTTCTTCCATAGATACAATGTCTTTTCTTACACAAATTTTTTTACATGTATTCAGGAATGTATCTATCATGTAAAAACAGAATTAGGTGTATTTGAGTATTGCACAAAATATGCATCAAAACAACTTGGAATAATCATAAATATCTTTGTGTTTTCTATGAAATTTTTCACAGTAACGAAACAAGATGTGAAAATAGTATTTACATTCACCAAATACCATCATCCAGAGTATTACTCTTTGATAATTTGAATGAAATCAACAGTGGCATAGCATCCATTGAAATCCAGCATCCCCTAATTAAAACTTAAAATTCAGTGTCAAAAAATAAAATTGATAAAACCTGAAGCAAAAATGACAATTTCTTTAAATGTAAATCTGAGCAAGACGTCAGTTTCTATTTGAATGTCTTTCTTATATACCACAAAAAGCCAGCCAGGGACAGCTGATGCCCAATGCTGTCAGCCTAAAATAGTTTCTTGCTATGATTGGTTAATGGTGTTTGCTATGCATAATGGTAGACTATTCCCCTACCCCATGCTTCCTTCTGATCTAAACATCCTGTCTAGTTAATATGCAGTGGGTCCTGGTGCATGGTCTATTATTCTCGCCTTTGTCCCAACTGCCTCAAGTTCTAAGATAGAATTGGGATCATCCACACAGAGTTGCCATGATTGGGTATAATTGAACCTTTCGAGCTCCTTTTTAACAAGGTTAAAATGATTTTTATATGGCGTTTTTAGATTTAAAATGATATGCTAGGCAGTATTGGCAGAATGAACTTAATAAAATTGTTTCACACGTAATATACTCCATTGGAAATTTTCTATTATAATTGTTAAATAATTACCCAAACAATAATTGCACAGCATCTGAGGTTTTTATTTTTGAAATACTGTTTATTTTGAAGGAACCCACAGGAAGACTTAGATAGTCAAGATAATCTGCAAAAACAGTTTTGATTGGCTTGCCTGTAGCATTATGTACTCAAAAACAAGATTTAATTAGTCATTACCAGTGCAGGAAAACATGAAAGTGTAACTCACCATGCTTATACATTTCAGTCTATCACACAAATGTGTTTTGAATGTAGATCTATTTTATTTCTCTGTGATGTGTTTATACTCTCTAAATGCAATGTGGTGGAATTATGTATGTGAAATATTATGTAAGAAATAAGCCCCAAAATTTTGATAATGTAAAATAGAAGTAGAGTTAAGAATTTAAGCTTGAGAAAAAGAATTTTAGTTTTAGGAATTTTATTTATTTAAACGTAATTATGTTTAATAAATAAGTTTTTGAAAAATAACCAATTGCCTTTTCTCTTAAAATACAGTAACCCCTCAATGTATCCTGCTTCTTTGTGGTCAAAGAAAAAAGCAACATACCGAGGGGGTGATATATTGAGGGTCAAGAAAAAATTAGAATTAAATGTCTTATAAGGTTAGTCTAAAGGTGAGCATAGCATTTGTTTTTTTCCTTTCAATTCAATCCTGGTATCTCCAGTTATTGATGTGCTAAGGTACTGGAAGTCAATTAACTAATAATCACAACCATTCTATGAATTTTCCACTTTGCACCAAGTGCATGGCCATTCAGGCTTCGCCAGAGCACTTTCTTTCCTGTTTTAAAGTCACTGGGGAGAATTTCTTAAAAAGTCTGGAGTCTCTCAATGAAATCAGGACTAACTGTACTTTGGACCTGATTTAGCAAAAACTGCCAAGCAGAATAAGGGGCTAACCATCATCATGTTTCATACAAACAGCATTGGTGGGTTGGTTGTTTTGACACAAGGGCCATATTTGGCCAAGATGAAAGCAAGTAGTCAGTAAAGTCTGTACACACCTAAAGGGGATGTACACCCTGAGGGCACAGCATTGGTGGGAAGAGCAATTGAGATTGAATGAAATTTGGCTGTCAATACTGGAGTTTCAACAATACAGCTGATGTGACACAAAGACCATGGAATATTTTCTAATGCCAAAAATTATCGCATATATCAATGAGATCAAATCTGTGCTATGAGTATGCTTCACATCAAATTTGATGCAATTTTACAAGGTTAATACCATTATTTTTATTAGAAAAATACAGTATGTTATGAATTTTAAAATGTGCACACAATTATTTATAGGTAATAGTAATGTATGTTTCATTCTGAGAACTCATGCTGCAAAAGAAATTACATGGTGATATTAGCTTGCAGCGATGCTCCTGTGAACCTCAATCAAAATTTTGAGTGCATTTTTAGCCACACCTACAGAAATGAGTACAATTCAAATAAGGATTACTCACAAGAATATGTGGTATGAGTAATGTATACGAATGTCTTGGCAAGTCCTTACACCTTTATTTCCACAACAGTTAGTCAGTATATACTTACAATCATAAAAATGTTTTAAGTGCAATAACAATTAATCTGATAACAGTTTTAAATTAAAAGATGTCTAAAATTATGAAATTTACATTTTCAGTCCTAAATTTTGAGTAACTAAATATTTCTTCACCCATTGAAATGGAACTTCATAAGTTTGATTCTTTATGAGCAAAATTCAACAATTAGAAATGCTTGTTTTATGAATTGAAGCATTTTTCCATATCAGCAAATTTATCAATGACCAAGCATTGAGGTGCTATATAAAATGGAAACTAAAGATTTCAAGAACTTTTTAAAATTTAATTTAATGGCAGATTTGGGTTTTATCAGGATGTCCCAGAACATACTTATAATAATTTGCTTAGAAGTGGGACTATGTTTGCATGAACTTTGTGACATGCAATGCAATTTGATTTGTATGAAACCCTCAATTTTTCTCAGCACAAAATGCTGAAAATTTGATCTACTAAAACCTTGGTCAATTTTGCTCATAAAAGAACCATTTTTACAATTTTAAAATGAAAATAATCACTTTTAGAAGGTATCCTGAAATCTTTAGAAATAAGAAAAACTAGGGCTGAAGGGCTGCCAAAAAATGTACAACATAAATTGCTACCTTATTTAAACAAAAAATAACGATTGTGGAAACGAAGGTTATGTACTTTCCAGGACACCCTTTTTGTTCCATAACAAAGACAGCACAAATAATTTCATAATTAGCAAAAAATATACCTTTATGAAGTTGCTTCATATCAATAGATGGTTGAAATATATAAGAAGCAGACTGAAAAATATTAGCAAGATCACTTCCCTTGTGAGGCACACTAAAAAAAATCACACCTTTGGTGTTTTGTGCAATAGATTTAATATTACTTAGCTTGCTTTTTTCAGCCAGTGAAAGAATTTGCTTCACAAGAAGTCCTAAAAAGAAACATTTTTAATCCAATTGGAAAAATAGAAAATATTCAATACACAAAGGACATAATTTAATGTTAACTTGAACATAAAATTCATAAGTCAATATCTGAATGTATTCACATTTACACTGGTGTAATAAATTAAAAAACTTGGAGGATGGTATTTAACACACAATTATCAGTTAAAAATTCTATGAAAGCAAGTGTGTATGCTAATTTAAATTACAAAAACGTGTACCTAATTTAAATTATGTAAAAACATGTGCCTATGTCTATTCACAGAATGTACTAAGAATACAAGCAAGTAAGGTACAAACCTGTATTAAAATTTGGTTACATATTCTTGTTCTAGGAAAGTTTGCATTTTTTAAACATTTAGGTATTGTTAAAATCTGACATCATTTCGGCAAATGTCAGTTATGTAGATTGTTTGGTAGACCAAAAGATGGTCAGACATCTCCAGACTAAAATTTTCCACAAATGTAATCTCCGGGATATAGAGGGAAAAGTCAACCCGGAAATATAGTTGTTAAATAAGTCAAGATTGCCTTTGGATCTAATGGTATCTGCACATCGAAGACCACACAAAAGTGGCTGGAATTCAAAATAACCCAATGCATTGTGCCGTTAATCCTCCAACTGACCAGTTTCTTCAAATCATCATACAAGCTAAGTAGCCCAGCAATGATTTTTAAGTGATGGGGGCATTTTTGCAGTACAGATGTTGATTTTCTGTTTATGTAGCTTCATCAACAAATCTTGCTCTGATAAAGTTAACATTCTCGCAAAAACTTGTTCATTACACTGAGTTTATTAATGGATCAAATGAAGAATCAACAAAGCACTCAGCTCTTTTATAACAACCACATTTGCATATTTCTAGCAGTTGAATTGGTATTCTATCGATGGATTTTCTAATAATTATTTTCTGTCAATAAAAATCCACTTTCCAGACACTAATTATCATGCAAACTGTACTTCACTATGACAATATTTCCTTTTTTATGCATTTTTCAAGTTTTGACTCATCCTGAAATTACAAATACAAGGAGTTTGGGTTATCAGTAAGAATACTTTAAATCAAAAATATTTTTTTAAGATTTTACTTACCACCCATAGAATGCGTAATCCAAATGATGGGTTTTTTGCCAATATTTGAAATTAGCAGTTTATCTATCAAATGTCTTGCCTTGGCATCTAAACTATCTCTAAAAAACAATAGCAAATTAAGCTTTAGAAAATAAAGAGTATTAAAGGGGTAAGAGATAGTTAGAAAGATACTGGTTAATTTGGTCATTAAATAATTGAAGTACCTATTTATTAGAGTCAAATCTTGATACACAAAAACCCAAGCAGTGATTTTTAGCTGGTGGTGTGCATACGATTGGTAGTGTGTGATGGTCTGGTTGTGTGTGGCAAAGTTTACTGCATAATAAATTTATTGCCATGAAAAGTTAAACTTAGTCTACCATAGTTCTTTGCAGAATTTAGTAAAGCTTCAAATGTATTATAAAGTTTTCTCTATTTTTCATTCACTTTTAAGTTCCAATATCTATTCTAAAGCCTATAATCTACATTTTCCAGCCATTTTACTGTTGACAAGAAAGATAAATCTTTGGTACATCCAATGATTTTAAAGTTTATTTTTCCTCCTTCCTCTCTAGGAGGGTTCACACAGCTCATAAGATGATCAAGCAATGCCATTGAACAAAATACAAAAGCTTTGGGGTGCATTTACATTTACATTGAAATAACAATTGCTGTAAGAGTAATTGCTGTTAAACAATTGTTGTAAAAGTAAACATGTAGTTTACTTTTCAAAATTTTTAGAAAAGAGGAAATTATAATTTCTTGAAAAATTACTCAAGAGCAGTAAAACTGTCATATGAGGAAGAATGTTCTTCAAAATTCATTAGAATGTATTTTTGCAGGTATTGAATAATCGTTAGATTTGAGTGCAGCATTAAAAATGTAGAATTGTCTTGAACTCAAGCACAGAAGCTATGTTATCTGGAATTAGTACACTAGTTACGTTAAGGATATGGAAAACATATATACACCAGTACAGAGCAAAAACTAATCAGAATGTTGCTAAATTTTCAATAAGTCTTAATGAAGCCATTGGAAGGAAATTTGTGGCAAAGCAAATTAGTTAAAAAATCACCATGGGTAGGTTTTGGCTTGTATAGTATCAGATATGCAAATTTCCTTGTCTTAAACGCAAAATGACATTAAACTTATGAGAATGTGTTACTGGTAAAATTGTTTTTACCAAAATGGGGATTCAGTATCAGCAGCTTTTCAGATTTAGGTTGTTGAAAGGTCTTTGAAAAGGCCCAATTTCTCAAATGGATAATGAAAAGTTATCCTAAAAAAGCAGGATCAGTGAAAGTGGAACACAGAAAGGGCCAAAGCCTGTTGCAGCACAGGTGGTTAAAGATATAGTGACAAAAATAGAAGTATCATGACAAGGTAGCAACCTTGGCAGATTCTTAAAGGAAGCATATCACAACACATGCTAGACATGCTTTTTATTCAACAGTTGAACATGCTATTCTGAGAATTCAAAATGGTAGCAGATTTTGGTGGTCAACATATTGAAAATGTTTTAAATTGACTGTAACCAAATTGCCACTGATCGGAATAAAATTGTAAAACGTTCCAGGTGGTGATTTTGTTAACTATATTTTAAGATCTACTAAAAATTTGACATACTGATAAGTAGTTTTTGCTGCAGACTGCTTAGGTGAACTTAAACTATAGACATCCTGTATGAGGACCGGGTTGACAGCACAATGAAAAGATGCATGATTAAACACAACATTTAGTTCAGTTGAAAAAATAGCATATCATTTTCAGAATGAATAGAAAAGAATAAACACAAAAAAATGATAAAGTAGATAAATAATTCAAAATAATATTGTCTAAAGCAAAGTTCCGCTCTTTCTGCTAATATTTTTTGTTTGTAGCACCAAATAAATAATCTGTTCTTATATATATTTATGAATAGATTTCAAAGTATCTTTATTCTATCTTTTAGAAAATGTAAATAGCAATGAGCAAGTTTATGTACTGATGTGTTGTGTAGACAGATGTACAGCACGTTTTTGAAACATTATGATCTCAAGATCTTGCACAAGCAAAATGCTATTAGATGGACTCATCATCTGCAAGTTTTTCTGTTAGAGAACTGGAACTTGTTATGTTTTACTTGTATGTGAACACAACATTATGCTGCTACATTAAAGGAAATTTTTAGTAATATCGCAAGGCAAACAATTATAAGATACAAAATTAGTCAACAAAACCATAAAACATAATGGTTTATATAATGTAGCTTTATAATTTGATATATTGCACTTTATTACAAGACATATCACATACTTTTCTTCCTCTTGTGGACATTGAGCGCCCCATTTACTAATACAAGTACTGTAGTCAATAGAAATAAGACGAGTATTTGGAAAATCTGCAGCTAGCCAATCCTTTTTTTTTCAAATAAAACAGAGAAACAAATAATTTATAAATAATTTATGATTAAAATTAAAAGATAAATTACAACAAAATATTGTAATATAAAATCAATGTATAGATTATTTGTAAATTTATTTTATGTATAAATTTATCAATAAAAAAGGACAGAGAAAGCATATTCTCAGTTTAAAAAACGTTTCCCTTAATACACTAAAGCAGATGCAGGGAACTCTTAATAGTAAAAGCTATTAATAAGAAAAGTGAAAATCGAATATTGATTGTCTTATATTAGATATGTTTATTGGATAGTACACTAATAATACAAAACGAAATTATAAATACTAATGCTTGAATTCTTCTAAATTTATTTATTTGTATAAAAAGTTATGAAATAATTTCAAAATTTTTATTTATAATCCAGTAAAATGTTTTAAGGTATTCGTTAACGCATATTAACTAATGTGAGAGAATAATCACTACAAGTATAAAATTACCTTGATAACATTATAGTACACAAAACAACCTATATAATTTAATTTTTTTTCTTTTCTTACCAAAGCAAAGAATCAATTATTTATATTTTCCCACATCTCTAAGATGTGTTTGGAATGTGTAACAAATGAATTCTAAGATTTAAGAATAAAAAACAACCAACATTGATTTTTAAAATCACATGTTGTTACTGCAACTAAGAATTAATTTGCATAATCCATCAAGAAACAATTTTCTCTTTCGTTCTAAATGAATAACGTTTAGAAATTACTAAAATCAGTACCATTGATAAAATTCTGTCTAACCTAGTGACCATATATATTTACTATTCCAACGTTTCAAAATTAACTTTGAATTTCACTTTTTGGGGGCAGTGTCTATTTGCCAAACTGCTAGGTTGACAAATCCTAGAACTAGAGCAACCAGTGCACTGAAATTAATCAACTCATTGATACTCTTTGGGGTATCTGTACAATTATGTTCAGGCTCCAGGAATGCACATTATCATTTAAGTCAAATAAAAAATACTGAAAATTCATTCTTTAATGAAATAAATACAAGAAGCAAAAATGTCAGTTCCAAGACATTTAAAAGATATGCACTAAAATTTCTTATAACATAACTCCACAGTTCATTACTTTTAAAGACATTTCAAGGTCAAGGCCATTTCTTTGTCACCTGTGAACATGGTATGTTGTCTAAATGCTGAGCTCACTATTCTTCCATTTGTGTTTGTATTCCACCTTAACTCTTGACGGCCCTAAATTAGGCGAAATAACTTTGCTGCGTAAATCACTGCAAATGCAACCAAGATTAAAGTAGAAAAGGGCAAGGGAGCATGTTAACTTGAGGTGCCTAATTAAATAAGTATCAATCACATGTAATTTGTTAAAAACTATATAAATTAGGAGAAACCTACGACCTGTTAATGATTTTTAGAAACCCTTTGGTAATGAATTTTTAGGAACTAAATGGTAGTAATGTAAAAAATGTATCCATAAATTTCAATGCATAAACATTGATATAAAAATACTTCACTTTGAAACACAATTTTCCAGAAGTTTTGATAGTGTCCTTGTTTGAAAAAGAGGACATACAGGTAGGGTAGAATACAAGGTTCCCACTCTTCAATCAAAAGAACAATTAGGGCCCTTTTCAAGGCTATTTCTTCAAGAAACTTTCATGAGTGCTATGTTTGGGACTCACACAACCATTTTTTAAACATCAATTTTTAGTTAACCTATAAATATTATGCCATCAATTCTTGAGGCCGTCGTGGCTCAGTGGGTATGCCCATTGCGCTAGCAACCTTCGAGTTGTAGGCGGCGCAGGTTCGATTCCTGCCAGGTGCATTCCTCCCTGGGTGTATTTCTCTCCTCTGTGTCAGTAAAGCTTTCACTGTGTGTGTGTGTCAATTACTTGTTATTGTATTGTGTCGTTTATTGGATATTGTAATTAGGAAGAATGGAGACAAAAGCCTGATTCTGCAGCTATAAGTCTCAAGGAAATCAACCAACCAAACCAAATCAATTCTTGATGATGCTTGACCTTGGCTTTAGAATGCAGGAGAAATAAATAATGCAATACACTTGTAAAAGCAAAGGCTTTTTTAAAAAATTTAAGGACTTTCAACACATATTAAAGCTTTTCAAATGCCCTTAAAAACTAAAATGAAAAGTTAGACCTTTTCAAAGCCCATGGAAACTCTTGAATATGTATTCAATGCATACTGAGATCACAAAGTCTTTCAATATGATTCATACATTTTTTTTATAACTGTAGAACCAGAATACAGTGAAACGCATTGTTTAATAAGTTCTTTTGTAGTATTTTATAAAAGGACAATCATAAAAAATAAAATTCCAAGCATATAAAACCAGATGTTAAAATAGTGAAATAATTGTTTTAAGTTTTTCTCAACACAAACTTTATATTTACCTTGGGCCAACAGAAAGTGTATGATTGAGATTTGTTATTTTCCGATAATTCAGCAGACTTTATAAGATTATAAGTACTAGGATCTGTCTCATGAGCACTGTAACATTTCTTAATACTATCATGCTGTCGCCAGGTCCAGAACGTAGCTCCAAGAAGACCATGTACAAATATAATATCAGCACAGAGTTCTTGCTTTCTTCGAAAAGAAAGATATATCAATTTCAAGTAGATATTTTTATCCATAATTAAATACAGTGAAACCTTGATCTTACTAACTTCATTTAACACATTCTGCATTTTAACAAATTTTCAATAATCAAGTCTCAATAAAAATTAGTAAAAACATCCTGATCTACAAAAGAAATGGTCACAATTTAACAAATCTCTTCATTCACATCTTGAATATATTTTCCTATTTTCTAGCGGCAGAACAGTCCCAATTTGAGAACTGCATTCTAGAATGTGATCTGACTTAGAACTATTGTCCAGAATAGGTTAGAACAATGGCATAGTGCCCATCATTAATAAAATCACTAGTTAAAAGAATCAACTGTTTTTTTTACGTACAGTTGCGGAAAAAACACTCCTCTTCATTCGAGCAAATTTAAGAGTAGAGAAGATTCAAAGATGGCGTTGGACAAGAACTAACGTTTTCTATAATTCAAATGCATAAAATCTGCATAAGGGGCTGTATTTATATCAAATTAAGCACCAACTTTATAAATTCCAATAGAAACTCCCTATTTCGACACACAATTTCGAATCTATATCAAAATTTAACATGAACTCAGACTTGTATGGATATCTTCCTAAATAATATTCCTACAGTGCTGATATTTTGTACCATGTTACTGTTAAACATCCCAAACAAAATCCACCTAATATTTTATTTAAAAAATAGTTTTTAGTGTGCAATAATAATTATTAAATTAATGTTTGTAAAATTTATGAATTGGAACCTTACTGTATATTGATGGGAATCGATTCAGGACTTCTACTATGACCATGCAAAATTTCAGCTCATTCGATCGTTAGTTTTTGCATTACATTAAATTTTCCTCGTTATGACGATTTTAGAGGCAACCAAAAGTTTAAAAAACGTCTGATAAACCTGATGAATGTTGAACTTTTTAAAAAATGGTTGGAAATTTCATTGATAAAATTGTATTTTGCCTTATACCAGTTATGTGTCATACGTAGATGACCTCTACTAATCAATGATCAATTGAATGACATAATCTGTTCACTTTTTGGATGATCGGAATATCAGTTCGATTGGTATTACATAATTGTAGGTAGGCTTTTTGGTTGCATACATGGAGAAGAACGCTAATTTAAAAAATTAACATTTATTAAGGCGAATCAAAATTATACAGAACATCGGTCAACACTCTATCTGTTTCGAATTGTTCTTAATTTCAAAATCCTCCTTTTATCACATTTTAATAAAGGTTATAATTCGCAATATTATCGTTTGAGCTTGTGTAATAAATATAATAATTCTCAGATCGTTTTCACTTGCATAATAAATATAATTCACGGATCGTTTGCACGCACTAACAAATACGTTTGAAATCGTGTTCAAATTTAAAATTCGGATAGCTATAACTACAATTAATCTCGATCCGCGACTAGTCATTTTCAATGTGGAGATGATACCTCTGAAATTGACTTCAACTTTAACATTAAATATCTCCAAATATAGATAGTAAAGTCATGAAATTTCATATTTAGACTAATTTAACGATGCAGAATCTGATTAAGGCATCAAAATATGAATTTTCCATTGGAAACATTGTTGTTTCTGCAAAATTTGATATGAAGATGGCCCCTAATGCATTTTTTGCATTTGAATTTGAAGAGGGCGTTATTCCCTATTGAATCTTTGAATCTGCTCTATGAATAGTGCTCGAAATAAAGGGAGTGGTTTTTTCTGCGACTGTACCTAACACATAAAACGAAGCGAACTTTCAAACTTATTCAATTCTGTCAAATAATATTAAAACACTAGTGATTTCTTTAAGTGGTAATTAATCACAGCAAAAATGATTTTGTGTCTGAATTAACTATAGATTAATGGAATGATGAAATCATATCACTTTCTGAACAAATCAGGAAATAATTTTGAAGTCAATGCTAATTACGTTAAATTAAAAAGAAAAGCTTGTAGCCATAACATAAAAAGACACTTAAATATCAGAAAAATTCAAACAATAAGATACAATAAATACGTTTTCTGGTGTTCTTTTTGCGTATTAAATATATGTGCCATCATATACATGCGGAATCGAAGTGTCCACAAGCCTCCAAATCAGATGGCGCTGAACTCTAGTTCAACAGAGACAGACATTGTCTGGTGCGGAACAAGAGAGAGAAAAGAACGATCAACTTGACCACATGTGCAGGTGTTGGCGGAGACTGAAAAATCAGAAACTAAGAAGAGCGGCGCGCGTAGGTGTCCGCTGGATTCTGGGGACTTTGTCCAAGCAGTGCGAGAAGGCACTTGCTGATCCTTGAGCGGACTATAGTTTATTTTTATCCCAATTGCATCTTGATGTTTTCATGTTTCCTGTCCGTTTTAGTGATTAAAGGTGCTGCTTTAGAAAAGAATCCTCATTGTGGCCCCTAGACAACACATAAATAAGGCCTACATACATACACTTTTAAAAGTGCAAAAAATAATGTTTTTAATTACAATGCAAAATAAATTATTTTTCCTTATTTTCAATAAAAGTAGAACAATAGAAAGCTCACCGAGTTCAGTTATAACATGTGACACAAAAGTTTCAAAGACAAATTTTAGAAGAAATTTTTAAAATGCAAGAAATTTTAAAGCGTATTTCTGTAATAAAATTAGAACTGAATACATCAAAGTCACTGCCAAATTTGTACTATCTAAACAATCAGTTCAATAGTAAAAGATGAAAATCAGTATACCTTTGCCGGCCATGTGGATGAAGAAGATAAATACCATTATCATAGTAAGAATGATGAAAATCATCTCTGTCTAAATTTGCAAGAGCTTTAGCAGCTGGAAGACTGACTTCAATGTAAGGAGATTTTGACCATGATGCAAGAATTCCAATCCATCCTATATGCATATTAAATAAATGTTTGAATTATTTTACTTAAGCTGCACAAAGATGACTCGGGAAAACAATTTTGGAATTTTGTGCAATATCATTAAAGCAATATTATTGTACTCTTTCAATGGGCACACCCAGAGTAGGGTGGGTTAGGGCTTAAGCACCCCCACCACCTGAAAAAAAGCATATATCGTCGTTTATAAGTGAAATAAGCTAAGCCAAAATTTTCAAAGTGAGTTATTTCAGCTTTTCTAGACCAAAGAATGTGATCTTCAGACTAGTCAAATCCACAGAATTATTTTTTGGATGAAGGTTAGATTTCTTTTTGAGAAACATATTTAGTGAGTTTAGCATAGCAAGAACTTTTTCCCCTTCGTTTTCTCAGAACTAATTTTGACTTGTGTTTCACTTGCAAGTAGATCATATAGTTTTTTAACTCATGGGTACTTCAACGGGAGAACCCATGAAAAAGCACATATTTCCTTATTTCATTTATTGAACTGTTCTTAAATTAGGGTTTAAATCATGATTTAAATCAAATTTTTAATTTATTTTCTTTCTTAAAGTTTAATAGTCAATTGGAAATAAAATAACCTGGGAGAGAATGCATAGCATTTTACACAAATAAGATTAAAATTTGCTTCTTTTCAGTAACATTCCAAGAATAACTTTTTAAGCTGAAAACATTGGAGAAATAATTGGGGCATAAGAGAAATACCAATTGCTTCATATATAAGTGTTTCAGAACTCTTATTTTGTTTCCATAGAAAATTATGAATACTATCAGTATATTTAATAATATTTATCTCGCATTAGAGGAACTGGGCTCAAAACAAAATTATTTGGACCTAAGGTGTTCGAGTCCCTATGACTTGATACCCTTTCTAATGAAGCAAACTCATAAGTGACATCGAATTATAGCATATTTGGTTACCAGCATTATTTGTTATAATTATCTCTATGTTTGGGGGTCCTAGACAAAGGTTTTAAAGGGTTCCAAGGGGGGGGGGGTCGGGCAATTGTAAATATGCATCAAGTATTTTAACTGCGATTTTACAAATCACGATTTTCACTTTCAACACTTTTTTCACAGAAATCACTTTTAACAGGGAACATAGCAAACAGTTTTCACAAAAGAAAATGTGTTTGTAGGAAAACTTTTTTTGACTTTGAGTTGTAGGCAGCATAGGTTTGATTCCTCCATGGGTGTATTTCAATCTTTTGTGTCAGTAAAACTTTCCTTGTGCATGTCTATTACTTGGTATTGTATGTCTTGTGTTTGGCGCAGCATGGATAAATGTCACCCTTGCACCATAAAAACCCAACCAACCAGATTCCTATTGTGCTTATGGTCACTAATTTAACTGACAGGTGCAAAGTTGCTATTCATTTTAATAAAAATGTAAGCCACAGTACGATTACTAGGTTCAGAACTAAATTTTAACCATAACAGTTCCAATTTAAGGTATGAATTCGGTTCCACCATGATTCCCTAAATTATTTTACTGTCATGAAAAATACTTGATCATAGCACATTAACCTCAGGATTCCACAGCACTAGACAAAGGGATCATGACATTTCTGTCTAGTCATTTGCAGTTAAGCTTTGCGCACAATCCGGAATATGAGATTTTAAACTAGTTAAATATTACTGACAATTGTTTCTTTTAGTTACACATTTATTTTTTAACTGTTCAATATTTTTTGCACTGGTTGTTTCTAGGGCGATAAAAGGTAAGTTTTACTTCATTTAATAAACTGCTTAAGAGCGACAATTAAATCTGGCCAGGTGGCAAAATGTGATTTGTTAAATTTTCTTTAAAAATTTATTTGTTTACCTAGATCTATATGAAATCTGAAAGCTGGCAAGATGCATTTTATGACATAGTTCAGGATAAAAGAAAGTATTGTACTATAACTACTGCAAACTATTGTACTTTTTTTGGCTTTTTCCACCACACCTAACAAAATTTAAAATTCCAGTGTTGAAAAATTAAAAGGTATGTACCACATGTTGCCATCTGATCAAAGAAATAATATTTTTTTCTTTGAGGGTATCGATATTTAGTGATTAAACTATGTTCCTACATTTCAGACCTATTTATATCTCTGCATTTTCAGGATAAGAAACCTTTAGAAACAGTTAATTGTTATGAAGCAAATCTGAAAAATCAATATTGTGAATTCCTAAAAAGTCCTAAATAATGGAATTGCATAAATTAAATAATATTTTGAGAACAATATGAGCACAAAGATATTTTCTTCATTTTAAATTATGATGGTACATCTTTTGAAGTAACTCAACATCTGATAGTTTTATTGCAGATTTTAGTTACACTGATAAATTTTAAACCAATTTTTGCAAATTGTTAAGATTTGTATATTACTATTTACACTTTTTAATTTATTTTTCATATGTATACAAAATTATTATTATATCATGAATTATTCAATCATAAATTACTGAAAATCCTTTTGTATTGATTTTTTGTGTCAAATAATTTTTTAGTATAAATTATACTGGTAATGTTTTTTAATAAAATATTTGTGGAGCAATTTGGAAAAATTTTATTTGTTTCTTTTCTGATCTTGCTCTTGATGAATAGTTGTGCTTGAATACCAAGTTATTTGCATTATATTACATGCTTGACTAAATGATACTAGACTTCATTGCATGGCAATTTTAACAGGAACTGAAAAATATCACGTGGTTTCATATAAGAAAATTTCCTTAAAGTGGATAGTTTTTATATCATACTCTGCATCAAATCATTTGAAAACTTCAAAAAATTATTAGCCACACACAAATATTGAGGTTTTAGCATATCCATCACACTGCTTAGCGAAAAACCAGTGATTTTATTAGTTGTCAGTATTACTATTATGTGAATGCTGAGTAGAGTAAAAGAAAACAGAGCACATAAAATCAGTTGCCACCATTGACAATAGCGAAATCATTAAAATAATCATATTTTTGAGAATATTAAATTAAATATTTTAACTTAGAAATGAGCTCATTAGTAGGACCACGTGAAAAACATTTCAGCGAAATAATTAAGATCTAGTTACACAACTAGATTTCCTTTCAATTTAGAATATGCATTTTAAATGGCATACTTGGCCAGAATTGACTTGTATCCAGCCATTTTTTAAGTTGTATAAATATGTTGTCTTATATATACTCAATAGATAATTGCAATCATTTATTAATGTGAATAATAATTTATTAATGAAGATTGATAAAATACTAATTAGGATAACATAATCTTATTGTCTTAATAAAAACTATTCCGACGTTTAAAAAAAATAAGTTTTGTTCGCAGACAAAGGGCGGCATATCAGCATCATTTGGTCCGGTTAAAAAAAGTCTAGCCATGCCACTGGCAACTCATAAGTTGGTATGCTATTCAGTAGAATAAATTAAATTTCATCGATTTCTCACTTTTCTCCCTGTATGTATGTGCTTCAAAGAATTTAAAAATCACAGAAACCACAACCTTTCATATATGTAGTTAATCTGATTTAACTTTAATTATTTCCATTCAAGTCTTCCTTAATTCCCCAAAAGAAAGCGCTTACAATATCTAGGTAGGCCTCAAAATTAAATCTAGGGTGTGCCCCTGACGCCTTCAAACTAAACATATGAATCACTATGTTGGCTACACCCACTTCGAAAGTTTATCAATAGATATCACAAAAACTAGAGGTTTTTTTTATTTTTTAAGTCAACCACTGACCTCTTTGGCCTTTGGCACTACAAGGAGTGAACTGACAGCTACTTGTGAAGGAGCACCCAGTGGGAGAGCTGCCACGTTACTTCTAACAGAGGCAAATCACCAACAACCATGCACTTACAAATTTACTGGGTAGGAAACAAACATTATGGTTTGGGTTCTATTAATTCTTGTGGTTATTAGTTACTTTTATTAGTTCATGATAACTGGTTTTATTAGTTATTGAATTATGTTATCTGATTACATAGCTATAAAACTATGCAATATCTATGGTAAATATAACTTATTTTCTATAGCAATAAAATTTACGTAATCTTTATTTTTACTGCCAACCTAGTCATCTAGCAAGAATAATTTAATTTAAAAACATATTTGAATACAATTGTAACAAGGAAAGTTATAAAATATCCAAGATGCATTTTAAAATGTATATTAAACAAATGGAATGTCTAAAAGTACAGATCTATATTCCAATTGGTGACAAAAGTTGGATACGTATTAAATTTAATGATGATAGAATGAGAAAGAGAATATTGCAGAAAAGGTTTAAAAGATTATCTCTGAAAAATAATGATATGGATAGTATATTTTAATTACATCTGATTTGATTATCTGACCTTGTTTTTTAATGAAAACTGTAAATACAGAATATCATTTCTAAACAGTCTGAGTATGCAGAAGTCTGAGAGGTAAATATTAAAACTTTTGCAGCAAAAAATAAATAGCTTCAAATATCAGTTTAAAACATTTTGAGTGTGGCAGGCCGAACATTTTTCTATTTTCTTGGATATAAATTTCTCAGAAAAAGGTAAAAATTTATGAGGGACAAGAACCTAGCAAGCATAACTTCGGAAACGCTGAAGTAACTATTCAACCGAACTCAACATAAATTCTAATACATTACCACTTCATCGCAATAGACATAGGATGAAAACCCATTTAAAGGGAAAGTATAAAATGATTTTATTAGCATGTTGGCATATACTTTAATATAGGGACATCACCAGTATTGACTATTGCAAATGCCCTTGTCATACTTTCAAAAGTATATGTATTCTTTAATAGGGCATATAACATTCAACAATATTTGAAAAAGTGATTTAAAAGATAATATGATTGCATTAAAGATAGCTCACTTTTTAAACAGAAATAAGTAAAGCTGTTACAAATCTTGCAACAGATTACAAAGGTATAATAAAAAATATCAGAGTAAGAGATTGAAACAACTGAGGTAGAGCATGAGCAGAGTACAAACAGATACAATAAACCTTTGTAAAGTTCCACTCCTGCAAGTTAGCAGTCAAGTCAAATGGTTTTGAACAAGTTTATTAGTTAAATAAGGGGACTGGTGGTAACATAAACAAATCGCTTGCACAATTGGAATCTTTAATGCAAATTCTAGTTCTAAGTTTATCATTCGGTTTTAAAAGTGACGAGTTGAGGAGGACAGCCTTCTAACAAGCTTTCAAATGTTGTTCACACTTTTTCAAAAATTGAATGACCCAAGGTTGACTGCCTTCTCATTGGAGCCACACAATAATCCCATTACCAAAGGGAAATTATAAAGGAGTTGCAAGCTGTTTTTCTCACAGGATAAAATAGCTCAAGATAATGGATGGGGCCTCTTTCTTTAGATCTCATTTTTCATTCAACAAACCTTACATTTTGTGCCTTATGCTATTCAAATTTTTAAAGTTCAAATAACAGTATTTAGAAACATGCAGAGGCAGTAAAGTAATGCAGTAAGAAGGATCCCTCGCTTAAAGTGCTAGAAGGATACTTTTTTATTCGATAAAATACCACTTCATTTGTGTTTTAATCATAGTCAACTATAGTATTCCGAACAAGCCAACAAACTCTGAAAACTAGAGTTAGTGAATAAAAGCTTCTTTGAAGATAACTATTTTAAGTTATTGTGTGTATTAAACTGATTTTTTCAGTTCACATAAAATAAAATATTGAACCTCAGTAAAATTCAAGATGGGGCCCCATTCAAATGTAGGATATTAGATGTTTTCAGCTGATTTCTCAGTTCTCGTAAAATAAATACTGAGCCCCCTCTAAAAATAGATATTGGATGGAGCCCCACTGAGCTCAGAATAATGAATGGGGCCCCTATTTTCTTTCGACAACTCTCCTTACAAACCTTATTTTTAATTCATAAAATGAAAAAATTTAATGTATTACTTACATTTTATTCATTCCACAATCATTTTGGGGCATTCAAAGAATAGTACTTACAATTACATGGAGTTAGTAAACTAGGATAGTAACTATGTGACTCTTGTTTCTATATGAGCTACCTAAAGATATCTATTTATTCAATGACAAAACACTTTATTCCTGTCATCGCATAACCAAATGTAGCATTTCTAATAGTCGACTTAAACTAAAACCTCCATAGTTATTGAATCTACTCTATCTCTCTATGGGTGCATTAAGTCACTAAATAATTAAGATAAAAATTATATATAATAATAAATGCATCTTTTCTTGATTTCATTCCTGACAGGAGAATCAATGGAATCAGCCTAAGGCTGGGCCTGATCCCAAATATAGGGCAGTAGGCATTAACGAGTCCTTCATTTCACAAATACATATAATCATAAGGCAACATGAAGTATGACATGTCCTTTTTAGAGAATAAAATAAAAAATAATATACCAAAATCTTCAAATGCCTGCAAACTGCATTAGTTAAATAAAACTGAAAACTTCAGAGATTAATAACCTCTAGGGGCTTAAACCTTAAAACTCCTGCTGCAGGTGTGCCTGTTAATAAAAAAATGATAAATGATTCAGGTCTTGTCATCCCAAGACATATTTGCTTCAGCAAGTGTGCCTGTTAATAAAAAAACGATAAATGATTCAGGTCTTGTCATCCCAAGATATACCTGATTCAGCAGGTGTGGGGGTTAAGCCTCCAAAGCCCCCTCCCCGTGGGTGCACCTATGTGATAATCTCCATACTTAAACAAAAAATATCATTGAAAAGATGTGAACGATTCTGATTATCATCTAAATTTATATTGAAATTTAGATGTCCTCTTTATCAAATACCTCTAAACAAAAACTGTCTCAGAAAATAAAGATATATTACCAGTACTATGTAAAGCAGCTTCATACTCTTCTTCTAATGCAAAATTGGCAAGGATTTGTCCAATCAAGCTCTGAAACTCTACATCATTTTCATGATACTTGCAAACAGTGAGAAGTAACTTCAATATGCCTTTTTCAAACATTATGATTCTGTGAGATCCAATTGAAGAATGGAAAAGAAGAGCTTGCAAACTCAGTTTCTCGAAAGCAAGTGCTGCTTTCCTCTTACGTTCTGAATGATAGATATTAAAAGAATCTTCAAGTTCAGAATTCCATTCTTCTTGCTGTATTTTAAAGTATAAAATGTTAATTACTCTCACTTGAGATGCTCAACTGTATCCAATACAAAACTTTGACAAAAACATTATTGATTTCAAATTAAAATGGATTCTTAAACACTAAAATTTTATTCATTTTAAAAGAAAACTCATATAAACTAATTAAATTAGAAATAATATAAATTTCCAGATTTTTCTAAGATAATATAAAGTTACTTTCAATAGACACAACATGAGAAACTTGGCCAGAAGTATCTAAACAAATCTTAAACTAGTGCAACATATTTTAATTAAAAAACTGTTAAATTATTCGTTTCCAACATGAATATGAAGAAAAAGCTACATACTTTTTTCAAAAAGTGATCAGCAAGAGATTTTGCACGTTCTGAGAAAAGTTTGAGACACAAATCAACATCTAGTGTAGGCAAGAATAATAGCATCTGAAGAAGATCTTGTTTTAAGTGTTCCTGAAAGGAAAATGCAGACTACCGTCTTAAAATAGTTTTAAAAACTTTTAAAATTATGTGAATTGTATTAGATTATATTTAATATGCCACATGCTAGACACTGATTTTAAGAGTGCAGGAACAAATACATATGAAGTGCTAAATATTCATAATATTGAAAAGCAAAAAATAACATTAGTTGTTAGCATGATGTTACGTCAATGAAACTGAGATATTTACCATTTATTCAAATGAGAGATGTAAAATCTAATAGAGAAATTAGGCATTTCACAATTTTATTTCAAATGTATACAATTCAGTAATAAAAGGGTGTTCACATGCCGTACTAACAACTTAATTATCTGTAATAGCTAGCTTCTGATTTTGTAATGTTTATTGCTCTCACAAAGAAATCTCACTTGTGGATTACTCAGAACTGGCCAACCCAAAACTCGTTATTTTTTCATCCTGTCAAATCACAAAAGATAAAGTAAATAGAAATAAAAGAGAGAACTATAATAAGAATTACAGTACAAATCACACACATGTCTACTATGACAAATTTTACAACATAGAAACCAAAATGCGTAAATCAAAATTGTGTAACCTTTATTTTAAAGATCCATGTTTATATCTAAACACAAGAACAGAAGAAATTATAACTAATTTTGTCATACTTTCAAGCAGTAGCTGTTTAATGACAGAAGTGTTGGAAGTGAAGTCAGAAGTTATGCCTCTTTTTCTGCTATAAAAATTTGAAATACTATTCTAAATTTGTTAGGATTTGGAAGAGTTACTTTTTCAAAATGAAGTAAGAAAGTTTTTGAAAACAAACACCATAGTTACTATTGACGATTTAAAAAGTGGAAGTCAAAGAAAAGCAAACACATGGAAAAATTTATAAGATGGATGAATGAAATTAATTTTAGATTTTTTAAACTATTTCATTTGCAACCCACAGAAAAATAGTATTTAGTTAAATTGGCTCACAGGACAATTTGGGTTGACCAAGCCTGGTATTGTTACAAAAAAGCTTATGCATATTTTAAAATTACAATGCATTTGAACTAGTAGTGTTTGAATTTACAATTTTCAGAACATAAAATGCATCTCCCAAAGTGACACATTTATTATTGGTATATAAATAGGAAAAACAATTAAAAAGTTGCTATGAATAATTCCAATAAGCATTTGAAAAACCTTTTAGAAAATTATCTGAAATCTTTTTAATGCTTCCCTCCACTTGAAGTAAATTCAAATTAATCCAACAGTTTTACAATGAAAATAAAACCAATAACAAAGGAAATTATATATAAAACCAAACTAAGCTCATATACATTTGTCAAATCCTTGAAAGGTGGTGGAAGAAAAAATGATGAACTGACTTCAGGTGATCTTGCTAGACCAATAGCAGTACGTGCATCACAAGCTTGAGCAATTATCCTATGTTGCCATTCTGAAATGTACAAAAGAATACTTTCATATATAGCAGCAATTAGAAAGTGCTTCAAATGTAACTATGTACCTTAATACTGTAGCCAGCTTTCACAGCTAATAGATAAAACAAATAGCACAAAATTTAATGGTAAATTATGTTTTGAAAATCATAAAATCCTTAAAATTATGTTAGCAAAAACAATCGCTAATTTTTTATACTTTCTGCCACTTCCTCACACATATTGTATTTATTCTCAATGTAGGTTTTTAGATACTCAAATCTAAATTCCCTCAAACAAAATCTAAAATATTGCTTCTGGTTAAATATACTTACTACTCATACATTTATATAATCTCATAAAAGTTCAATAGCATAAAATGTAAGTTTATTCACAGAATTAAAACATTTGATTACTAAGGACGATTCATTATGAAGTGACAATAAATGCACCATTTATTATCGTTTGTGAATACTCATACAAACTGTTAAAAGTGCTGCAAAAAGAACAGGTGCAAAATATACTTCAATTTATTGTAGTAAATTAGTCTTACGAGTTTAGTTTGGAAATTGTACATAAAATAAACTCCAACTTGGCTGATTGAAAGTTAAGTGGAGGATAAGCAATTGGAATATATAATGGATAAAACAAATAAAATTTAAATTATAAATGAAACCAACTGCAATTTTGAGCTAAAAATTAATTAATATTAATATTAATTCATAAACTGTTTCAGCTGCATTTTGCAAAGCATAAATGATGCTTAAAAGAATGTGGTTAGCAAGTTATTAAAATAATTAATGTGTAATTTAAAATCAAAACAGTAAAAGCACATAAATTTAAAAAGCCTTGTAACACAATGTAATATAAATTATAAATTGAAATTATTCCATTGCTTATTATATCAGTTTATAAACTAATATTTATAAACAAATTTTATTTATTTATAAACTAATTGATATATTAGATATTTATAAACTATTTAACCAAATAGCATGGTTAAAATTTATTGAGTTAAAAATTCTCTAGTACATTAAACAAAATATCTAACATAAAGTTAAATATATTAAAATTAAAAACAAGAATTAATAATTTAAACTGAAGTGTTAATTTTATTATTTTTTCTGAACTTTAGAAAGTTTTTGGTTTCAGCTGATTAAGTAATTTTTTTTTAACTTTTAACACACAAAAAATACTTTCAAATGTTTTTATTTTTCATAATGTAATATATGACAGGAGGAAATGTTCACTTTTCCATTATAATTTTCATTACCTTGAAGTGATTTATATAACTGCTACATAACTCAAAATCAGCAAATTTTGACATTGGCCTTTTTTCTACCAAGGTAGATATTCTTGACATGCATGACACATATCAATTAATTTTTAGTGATATTTTGTTGGTTTGCATACATACATGAATATTTGAGGAGTTTAAGACTTTTTTAAATGTTTGTAAACAAAGAGAATTGTAGACTAAATACTTTTTAGTGTAGTTGCTTGTGTGTAAGAACTGTGGTAGATAGCTTTAAATGGAGTTACATATTATTACATTACTAAAATTTAGTAGAAATAGAACACATACATATATTATCTTGCAAAGATAAAATAAAAAGGAAATGTTTTTAAGCAACATGTTAGAATAAAACAAAAAGCACTCAAACTTCAGATACATACTATCTAAAATAGGTATATCAGCAAGAGATTTAATAGTTCTATGTCGAACCCAACGTTTCTTTGATTTTGACAACTTTAAAAGATTCCAGTGAATAGAAGTGCTGCTTCGTAAGAATGGAAGCTGAATGGATTGTTTGTCATCAAAGCTGTCTCTGCCTAGAAGAGGTATAATAAAATCACAGAACAAATGTTTTATTTATGAAAAACTGATACAAAATTATAATTGCAATATATTTTATACATTGTTAAGTATACATAGGCTGCAAAATATATTAAAACATGGAAGAATATAAGGTACTGGATAAACTTCAAATAAAAACTCGATAAATCAAAAAATAAATTATTGTTAAAACAGGTTTTCAGTCATTTGTCCACATATACATGGCATCTAAGAAAGTCCTTACACAACCTTTACTTAGGTAACTATTAAACAATTTTAACTTCCAATTACAATTTAAATAAGGTAACAATTCATTTAATAAAATTTTCAAATCAGAAACAAATGGAACAAATGACAGGCATTTGACTTTACATCATTTGCCACAACTAAATCAGAAACATTTGTTTGTAAAATACGAAACATAACTTTTTACACTCCCTCAGTCTTAAATTTTCCAATTACTGAAAACTAAATACATTAACATGTAAAATTCTAAAAGTTTTCAGAATGTCAATGTACACTTCAGAGCTTATGGTTTGAGACACAATAACTTAGAGATCAGGTCTTATTGATGAAAAATAACTCCATATGAAAATTCAATCATCACCAAACACCAATTTCACTGTTGAAACATAATCCAACAAAAGCTGTTTGCCGAGATGTTGCCAATTACAAAAGATCAATCAGATTTAGAAAAGCGAAAAACATGATTTTGCCAATTAACTTTTGAGTCACCAATAGTCCAATCAATGTTTAGAATAAACAGTAGTGATGTGGGGCTTGTGGGTCATTACAGTACTCTAATAAACCATAATATTTAATTCAGCAGGTATTAACTGATACACCACAAACATTTTCTACAAAAGCAGTGATGGAAAGAGGAAGATTAAGATATTTTTAGTTCTTTTATTAGGACTCATTTGACAAAAACTAGAATTTGAGGCATCTTCAATTTTTTTACTGTAACTACATCATTCTGCTTCCATATCTTCACATCACTTACTGTTGATTTTAAAATGTCTACTTTTTCTGCAAAAATGTTCCATGATGAAAACATTACTCGAATGACTCCTATGACAAATCAACACCATATCCAATTAAAAGTTACTGATAACACAAAAAACACATCAGTTTTGTTACTTAATGCACATCTCTCCACATATTTTTGCAGCATTTATGTAAATTTTTAGTGGTGTCCAAATGCTTGTAGTAATATAATATGAATATCTGCCAATATTTATTCTCTTTCAACATTGGCATGATGTTGTATCAATCACATGAAACAGGCATATGATAGCAGCAACCATACTCCTTCTGATGAATAAATGCAGAAATTCAAAAATATTCTCTTTTCACAATTTATTCATTTTGCATTGCATTTTTATAAAATTTTCTAATTAGAGAAATGCAGAAAATTATGTTTTGTGTATTTCATTTTCTAAAACAGAACGAATTTAAACAGAACATAATAAAAATATTGTTTATAAAAATTATGGGCAAATCTAGGGATTTGATGAATCGAGATTTTTGGAACACTGGATGTGTGAATTGTGTGTAAAATCCTTTAGCATGAAACTAAATGTCCTTCTGTTGTCTTGGCCAGGAAATTTTTCATGTGTGATTCCAGTTGGAAATGGGTAGGAGGTAATGATGTGACAAAAGGAATGATTATTCCAAAACTAAGCTTATTAAGAAAATTACGTCTGACACTAATGTCACTTACAGACGCAGGAGATAGTCAAGCACGTAGTGATAGTTTTCAAGGCGAATAAACTTTATTAGCAGCCTGAAGTGGCCCAACAAAATATTTAACATGCTTCACGAAACATGTTAACATACACGTTTCACAAAAATAATTAAATGTGGGGTGGTCACTATCAAATCTGTATTTTTTATTATTTTCCAATATTCAAAGTCATTAAATGCTTTGTATTAACCTTGTAAAAATTGAATAAGCATTTTTATCTTCCTAATTGTGTCTAATAATTTGGTCTGACATATTCTGATGTGCATGCGGATATCATGTCAAAAATCTGAAGTACCATAATACTGCGACATCTTAGCGCCCAAGAGTCTAGGATGGCAGGCTGCAGACCCACAAGTTTCCTGTTAAGAGTCTTTGACTACTGCGCTTGCGCATGCGAAGGGGATGAAAAACAGTTAGCTCATGGACTCCATCTAGTTGAGACGTCTTCGTACAATTCGGATAAAAATAAATATGAAATTAAGCAATTTGTTTCATGCGTCCATTGTCAATCCATGTTTTGTCTGTGTAAAAATAAATGTAATTTTTTAATGTCCAAAAAAAGTTTGGATTAATTGTCCGACTAGAGTTTTGGCGTCCTGGAAGTGGAATGGAAGCAAGAAAGTAGAAAATGCAGGTAGGCCCACCCTTGTATTAAATTAAATTTGTTAAGGTTCTGGTTTACCGGAATTAGTGAGGCAAAGAGCCTAAATAGTTTTGGTTTAAAAAAAGAGAAATAACTACAAATCCAATTTTATTTAGTGGTTCTTTAAACTATTGTCTTTATGGAAGTTCATAGAATTTGATGATAAAGTGCATTTGCATGTTCTGTTAAGTAGATATTGTCAAGTTGTGATAAAGTTACGGAAAAAAGTGCCAAATCGAAAGTGAACAAAAATTTAAATTTCGTTTTGATTTTAATGAAATTTTGTATGTTTGTGTATTTAATGATTTGACAATAATCACATAATTTGAGTTACTCATGGTAATTACACATTAGTAAAAGAAAACTAATATATAATCGCAATTATTTATATTGCATCTGTGTATTGTATATGCTACGATATAGTTTGATTCTTTTCTATTTGAGAAATGTATGTTTGGTATTAAATCTTATCTAGAGTATTTGAAGCTTATTTGGTAATGAGTATATTTTGTGTAATCACATAGTTTATTAGAAAATATTGATAACTATTTGTGATAACAAAATTGGAATTGAAATTGTTTTACTTTTGGTTTTTACCTTTTTGGCTCACAGGGAATCGGAATCCATAAGGTCGTTAAATTCGAAAATTTTGGATAGGTTTCCCTCAGTAAATCAGATTTAGACTGAGAAATAGCAAATCAGATTTTGATTGTTTACTAACAAGTTGTTCATCAATCATGACTTTTCTTTCTCATGGGAGAAAAGACCTCCTCGAACTCGCAGATGAACTTGGTGAAAAAGTATCGGATAATTGTAAACTAGTTGAGATAAAGAAAATAATCCTAACCAGTGAATATTACTGAATGAATACTATGGAGAAGAGGAAGTTGAAATTTCTTTAACTCGTATTATGGAAGATAGGATAAAGAGAGAGAGAAACTAAAGAAAAGGAAGAATTTGCCAGACAGGAAACAAAAGAAACAGAATTTCTCAGACAGAAAGAGAAAGGGAACAACGTATTATTCGAATGGAAGAAATTGCTTTAGAGAAGAAAAAGCTAGAAATGCAAGCTGCAAGTGAGCGAGAACTATCTAATAGAGAACGGATGCTAAATCATAAAATTGAGCTCATCAAAATTACTCCGAAATTTGACGAAAAGATAAAATGGGTCTATTTAATAAATTTTGAAAGCAGAGACAGCAGGTGTGCCTAAAGAAGATTGGGTGCCATATTTACTAAGCGTATTGCCCTCGGAAATTTCAAGCATGATGGCTTGAGAATCGCCTGAAGATGCAGAGTTACGATTATGTGAAAGATATTATTCTCAAGAGGTACAAAATGAGCTCTGAGAAATTGAAGCAGATGTTTTACTGTCATCAAAAAGTCCAAGATAAAACATAGAGGAGTTACGCTCATGAACTTACACGCTACTATGATGAATGAATGCAGTGTTCTAAAATCTTAATCTTAGTGATGATGTTGAATTTGGAATACAGACTCGTAACAACAAGGAAGTTGCTGTAGATGTAACTAAATTGCCCTTAGGAACAGTGATATTTGAGGACGTTGAAACTGAATGGTTGGTGAAATAACTGAATGCAAATAACAAATCTAGAAGTCGTTTGAAGAAAGCATTAAAGTTAGAGATGCATTTGATATTTTCTTGCATACATAGAAATATTTTATTCAGTGTACATTGATATATTTACATTACAAAAATATGTTAGATTTGAATTGAAAATCTGTAAATATTTTGAAATTGAATTGCTACTTTAATGAATATTAATGAGCAAAATTTTGATTATACTTGGTTAAAATTATGATACATTTTTTAAAATTAAAGTAGGCGGTACAGCCAGGATCTTTAGGGTGTATGGTCTACTTGCATATTGCTTGGGCATGAGATGCTGCCTTCACGAAAATTCTGTTGCTGCTGTTTTGTATCTTTTTTGTAGGTATTTGTCTCTGCAGAAAAAGAATCTTGAGGAGGGAGGAATAGACTGTGACATCTTAGCGCCCAAGAGTCTAGGATGGAGGGCTGCAGAGAATTTTAAAAAATGATCACTAATATGGGAGTTACTGGGGAAAACGAGAGTTGGCTCTTTAATTCCACCTATCTTACATATCATAACTAATCACAGGCAAAAATCATCACAAGTAATGCTTATATCACATATATATTTATTTATTCAAAAAATTCAAATACACATTTAAAAAGCGTAAGAGATAAAAAATGCAATGTTTTTTGGACATTATAAATGGCATTTAATGGTGATCTCCGTGCAAAGTGTGGCTGACTGTTCTGATTGCTATTTATTTAATAATATGGGTAAGCCAATACATCCTTGTTCCTTTTCGTAGTGTTTTACAGTTCAGTATTGGGTTTTTTAATGTGTTTGTGCTTGTTTTGAATTTGTGGTGTTTTGATTTTCTGATTTTAACTCACGCATGGACTTTTTGCTTGATTTGGGAGTTAATATTTTACTTTTGTTCGTTATATTGTTGGGGGGGGGGCAACTTTTGGCGTACCGCTGCCCACACGCAGAAGACACTATCTTGTGTTGTCTGGGTCAGGTTCCTCCCTGATCCACCAACAGCGCTTCAGTTTTTAAATATTCTTAAAAATTCCCTTTCTTTTTTTCTTTAATTTTTAATTTAATTTATTTATTTATATTTATATATATATTAAAAATACCTGGATTTTCTGGAAGAAGTATGTATGTAACAGGATCTTCATCTTGAAATGTTTTCTCATTTTGATGTGCAGATTTCAGGAAAACTTTTATATTTCTATTAGGCCATAATATGAGGTATCCTCTAAAATAAATAAAAATATTTAAATAGACATTCCAAGTGTTGTATAATAAAACTTAAATAAAACCAATAACTGAATAAGAAATTAAATGATATATTCAATATAGGTTTCATATTTCAATTCTATACAACTGTAAGAACCTCTGATGGGGAACAGAAAGCCATTTGATCACGACTCATTTCATACATTTTCAATCTGGAGTTTGGTATTCATGACCGATGTAATTTCTATATAAATCAAAGAGGAAAACTCATAACCAAGCTCCAAAAATTATGAGGCCATAAAAACACCAGGAAGTGCTAAGTAAATAAAAAGATACTCGGGCTGAGAAAATAAAAAGGAAAATTAATCCCAGCAGCACAGAGGAATCAGATGCTGATGTTTCTTCCAAGTGCATCAATGAAGATTTGGAAGATCTTGAATAAGAAAGAAGTCAGTTTAAAACCTGAGAGTTTAAAAATTTACAAATAGGAATTTTTTGCTAATGTTGGGTGCATGACAAAAATATTAAATAATATGATTAGGAAGAGGCAATCTTATATATAGAGCAACATTAACAAACTTTAACATTTGTTCATTCTAAAAATGAAGATCTATCTGTTGTTTGTGAAACAGATTTTGCAAAACTGTCCTTTTATATCTCTTCAGGTATCATAAAACTACACACACAATTTCAGGAGTTACGATATTTTTTAAATTTGATGTTTTTTACAAAAGTATAATCAATGATTTTTATATTAATCATCTGCATTGATACTTTATTTTATTGCACAAAATAATTCATTGTCCTTAAGAGATAATTTTAGAAAGTCTAACTACTCTTTTGATGTCATGTAGTTAATTGTGCTTACAAGATATATACGAGTGAAATAAATTTGATACTCCAATTTACAAGCAATTTTTAACTGCCTAGGTAGCTCAATACTGTCTAGGTTCCCTCATTAAGGAAGATGACCCATGTGAATGTGTTTTAAAAAAAAAAATTAAGTACATCGCGCATGTGCTTTACGGACTAAAACCATATTCAAATTCAGCATGAAATTCTACATATGTGCTATAATGAATTTTTACCATCTAAATAAAAATTGAAAACATTTGTTGCTCTGAAATATTGTTTCAACCCTTTACACATTATGGCCCAAAAGCAATGATTTTAGTTGAAGGATTCTTGTTATAAAATCAACCCTAACCTGGCATTCGTATTTACCTCACAGGAGCCTTTTTTCAACAAGATATACCAACTGATCGTAATTATTGTTGGATTCAGCAAAATGTCATGGATTTGTTTTGCTTCCTCATCCTAAGTGTAGTATTTTTTAATTGAAATTGTTTAGCATTTTTTAATTGAAATTGTTTAGCATTTTTTAATTGATTTACTGAATTCTAATATCAGCAACATTTAATTAGTCTTGAACATTCAGTTACTCAACCATGGGTTCAATACACCCTGAGGTTTGTATAGTAGTCTCACCAACAAATGCTATGTTGTTCTATTGACAGATATTTTTCAACAATACCACGAGTTCTGCATCAAAGGAAAATTTATTTCCCACCAAACCAACTTCTGGGATGACGTTCACATGAACTTAGGTAGTGATGTACTTTCAGAACTAGCACAACAAAGTATGCAAAACAGTTAACTAAACCTGGAGCTCTTTTACACATCTCTTGTATAGCTCACAGGTCTTTTTTACGAAATCTGGAGATGAAACAGTTAAGTTATTTGCACAGCACATTTATATGATCAGAAATTATAAATGTCTCATTCTGCATAAATTACCCAATAAAAGTTGCAGTTGACACAAACGTTTTTCTTTTCCACATCTCTCAAGAAGTCATTCAAATTTAAATTCCTAGGAAATAGCACAATAAAAATTATACATTCATAAAGCATGCACTAAAAATTTTATGTATAACTTTAGTTTTTCCATCTTATAATCTATTTAAACGAATATTTAAAAAATGAACATTCATTGTCAAATTAAATATCATAAATCATTTTATATAATACTTTCGTTAATAAATCTTCAAGATTTTTAAGTAAATTGACCATTTCAATTATCCCTGATGTGAAGTAACGTACTTTTAAGAATTAAAGAAATTAATTCACATCAAGAGCATGATTTCGTGTTTTGAGTATATGATAAATTTCTGACTTGTGTTTCTATTTCGTTGTTCTCGAGATCGGTATATAGTTTGAGACGAAAGAATGATCGTAGTTCTGGTTTTATGTTTGAAAATTATGTTTATCTTGATTTTTCTTTTTGCTTTTCTAGTTTCTTAAATTCCTTTCTTCCAGTTACAGTTACAGACTAAGTATTGTCTGTATGTATTGAAATTTTAATTTTATAAAGGTAGGCAATTAACGTCACACTAGTGCAACAAAACGGGATATACTCGGTCCGGGGTCAATCCCGAAGGGAAAGAACCAAGGACATCACGTAATTTTGAACCTCGGTCAGATGACGAGGTCAACACCTGCGCTGGCACCTCACTCGCCAAAATTCCACACCACCGGTTGTTAATCCGTCGCAATTAAAACTCGGCCTACAGCGGCTCTTTGGTTGGTTAGGATTTTAAGGAAGGTAGTGGTAGGTGGGTAGTTAATTAACGTCCCACTGGGGCAGTACAACGGGATATTGGCGACTGTCCGACACCACAGCAGCATGAGGACTTTTGAGGCCAGATTTAACGTGTACCAGTCTCCACGTGCACGACGGTTTTTGAATCATGTTTTGCACCCGCCGATCGGGCTATCGTGGCCCGGCTTGCTTTGAGTTAGGTCAGGTTTGGTAGTTAATTAACGTCGCACTGGAGCAAACCCTCGGGGTATTGGTGACGGTCCGGGATCAATCACAAAGGAAAAGATCCGAGGACAACACCACGTAATTTTGAATCGAATCATGGTCACACGACGAGGCAACACCTGAGCTAGCACTCCACTCTCCAAACTTCCATACCACGCCAACGTGAGGACACGACCGATTTAACGTGCACAGCCCCTTTTGTACACGACGGTCTTTGGTTGGATTCGAACTCGGAACCCTCCGGTTGCTGATCTGTTACTCTTCCAACTGGGCCACCGCGGCCCTGTGACGGTCCGGGATCAAACCCGAAGGGAAAGATTGAGGACAATACCACGTAATTGTGAATCAAGGTCAGATGACGAGGTCACACCTTAACTGGCATCCTACTCTCCAAACTTCCAACTTGAGGATATTTTAAGCCACGACAGATTTAGCGCGTACTAGCCCACTGGTACAGGATGGTCTTTCGTTGCTAATCTGTTACTCTTCCAACCAGGCTACAGCGGAATGGAAAATTTCCAAGGCCGGGCCTGAGATTTTTTTTGTCAAAACAAATATAGGGTAGGGTAGGGTATTTCAATTAACGTCACACTGGAGCAACACCAAAACAAATATAGGTGGCGATGTTTTTGTGAGAAAACGTGCTTCCGGTACATATACCGGATATGAAGTCACTTGGTTTGTTTCTCGAATACGATTTCAGCAAGTCGCCAATAGATATTTCAAAGAATGAATCGGTCAACGCCAATTAGATAGAGCCATTTTTTAAGGTAATTCTCTATATACATCATCTGAGAGCCATTGGGCAACAGGAAGTAAAATCCCGGTCTTTCGTTTATTACAATGAAAATAGCTCTCATAGGTAGGCCTATAGGTTCTCTTCGCACCAAGAGAATCTGGGTAAATTTGAATCAAAACATTTCTCTTTCCGGTTGCTCGTCGGACAGCAGACTTTTCCTACGGAAGTGCCACTCCCAAATCTTCGTCAGTTTCTACTGGATTTGGATTGACCCGGATTCTGTTGATAAGGGGCCCTTAGCACTAACAGAAAAAAGGGGAAAAGATAGTACTGCGGGTTGGTTGGTTTGGGGGTTTATGGCGCAAGGGCCATAATCGGCCATGCTGCGCCTGAAACAAGACAAGCACCAAGAATGACACACAATGAAAGTTTTACTGACACAGAATACACCCAGGGAGGTATGCACCTGACAGGAATCGAACCTGCGCCGCCTACAACTCGAAGGTTGCTAGCGCTGTGGACATACCCACTGAGCCACGACGGCCCAGAAAGTACTGCGGGAGAAATTGGACTAGTTAATTTGAAACATTGCTTTCTATTAAAAAGACAGTAACTCTGGGGGAAATATAGTTTAAAATTGTATTTTTCATTTTTTATATTTCCCGAGCTGATTCAAGGAGTCAGTCCGTCACAGTAAGAATGTTGAATTTTTCTAATTGAATAAATAAAATTTTATAGCCTGTTGTGACTAATATTATAGTATTTTGTTCCTATAAACGTTAAACGACATTTTACTCCTGTTTTGGCTCTACATATTTTGATGGAATCGAATCAGAACATTTTACACGTTGATTCAGAAATTTCAGTTTTCTTTCCAGTAGTTTTTGAACATAAGTTCAATATTCGCTAATTTTAGCCATTTGTTGCAAAAAAAAAGAAATGACGAACTTCTATTTGGAGGAAGGTTGCTATTCCTAATTTTTCAAATATTAATTTCATTTAATATTGCATATTCAAAATCAATCCATACTCATAATCCAGAAATGAATGGATCAAATGACTTTAAACTTGGTATCGGAGGTTAAATTTTGAGATTTGAAATGCATTTAATACGACGACGGTCTTATGCTAATTTTATGCATGTGAATATTTAGGTTATTCCCAATTGAATGGTATCTTTGAATTTGCTCTATGAACGACGCGTGAATAAAGAGGGGTTGTTATAGACCCCACACACAACTGTACAATTACTAGGTAAGAATTAATTAACGTCGCATGGAGCAACACAACACTAGGTAAGGAATAAACTACTTAAAACACATTAAAAATAACTCCTTCACCATTAAAGAAAGCTATCAAAGACATTAATTTTCATCTTTAGTCATTATTCCTTCTTTTAAAAATAATTATAATCTTGCTAAGCATTCTAATTAGCAATTCTGTAAATCGCATAAAAGTAAAATACCGAGGGAAAATTTTTCAAATACTGTGCAATTTACATATCAGCCGAAATTCATGAAAATTAGGAAACTTGTTAGTTTTAACTTTGGATGGAAAATACCAAAAATTTTAATTTCTTTATTAAATCGAAATATATCCCATTATCAGCTCATATCGTTTGTTTTTTAAGGTTGGCACTCTAGCCGTTACCTACTTGGATCTTTTTCCCGAGATCTCAGTATTTTTTAGTGACTTGCACTCGATGCCTTATTTTCCGGAAGTATAAGATTCAACCGTAAAAAAACTCAAATTATTTTTAAGTTTGGTATAGTAATCCTCTTTTTAACAAATCATGAAAATAAGATATTTACTTTTTATAGATGTGGTATTTCCTTACTTGTTTCTTGAATCTGACTCACGGCAAAAATTGCAATTCCTATTAGATTTCTGGTGGCATTATGCCCCATTGCTGACGGTATGTGCCACTACTGGCGTCATAAATTGATCCCAGATCTTAATAAAGCTAAAATAATGAAATACAAGAAAACCGGTTGTTTCAGTAACAGTAATTCTCAGCTATCTCCAAAACACCTGTAATTCATTACTATTTTTAAGAAGCCCTAGGAACCAAATTTGTGATGCACACTTAGCTCACATTTTATCTCAAATAACTGCCCTTAAAATGCGTGTAACCCCTACGTAGCTGCCCAATATTGAAACCCTGTGTGTGTACCCCTGAATAATGAAACCTATACAAAGAAAGGAAACTTGTATTTGGGTGGTAAAATTTAGTCAACACTTTTTAGAAAGTTTCCTCAGAACATGACTAGACCCCTTAAAAAACTCTGACAAGTTCTGATAGATGAGAACAATGTGAGTTTTAGATTGCAGCTCTAGTTTTAATCTTGCTTATAAGAAAAAGATATTTTTAGCTAATGCTTTGTTTTATCTAGAATTTTCCAGGATGTATTTTTTATGGTGAAATTCAAACTCTACTTTGGATAATTAAAAGTGTTTCTATCTGATGAAAAAGGAAAACATTAAGTCTAAACTAAAAAAGGTGAAGAAATGCAGTTAGAAATTAATGTATTTTACAAGATTCTAGGAAGTCTAATTCAAATCACAAATGAGCATGCACTTAACAGTCTATCTTTCTGCTTTCCAGTGTTTATTTAAATTTTGCATTCGATTTGTTAATTGCTAAAAGAACTTGAGATACGAGTGCCCCAACATACGTGTTTTTTGAGATACGAGCCGTTACTAGGTCGATTTTTTGCCTTGATACGAGCCAGAATTTGAGATAAGAACCTGCTTCGGTGACATCACAACCACCACTCCGCTCATATTGCCGAGTCTTCCACGCCGTTCAGTTCACATGTTTACCTCCCCTGTTGGCAGTTAACGTCTGTCACAAAAATCAATCAAGTTCTTAATTTAGTTTGACATTTATAGTCAACTGCCACTGAGGCCAGAATCCCTTTCCTTTTTCTTTTCTCATAGTCAATTCTAAAAGATGCGTCAATTCTGAAAACGGAAAAATGGGGTGTATGTAGTTATTTAGAGATTTATTTATAGATTTGGCAATGCAGCACGATCGCACAATATGTACTATTCTGAAGCAGAAGGACTTGGTAAAGGTTATAACTCCAGATACAATATTTGTTCATGATAAAAACATTATTATAAAAAATTTGGAGTGTTTTTTGGGGGCTGGTACGAATTAATCTCATTTTAATTAATTTCAACGGGGAAAATTGATTTGAGATACAAGCATTTTGACTTACGAGCTCAGTCATGGAATGAATGAAACTCGTATCTCAAGGTACCACTGTATTTTGATATTGAAGGTATAAAATATACATATTCACCATGCACATTTTGAGGTCACAGCACTCGTATTAAACTTTGCATTACTTAATACATTAATATTTGAAATCTTGTGTTGCAATTGAATTAATTTAAACAAATTAATATTAAATAGCTTATTGTTGTCGTGATTTGGTGTTGTCATTCTATGGTCATTTTCTGCTACAAAAGGACAGATTACACTGGGATCTAAGATTTAAAGTGGATTTAAGTTAACTTTTAAAGTGGTTAAGTGGACCACTAGGAATATTCTAATGCAAAACAAGATTCCAACCATAACTTGTTGAAATTCAAGCTAAAAATGTAATAATTTGAATTCTTTATAAAAATCATCTAGGTACAGAAACGTAACAAGAAAACATTCCTACCTTTCCACATTCATGACCAAGAGAAATATTGGCCAGGAATGTCAAAAGATAAATAAAAACCTCATGGCAGCTGAGCCATCCCCAAAATATTTGATACTAAACATAATAAAAGCAGTTGCTAGAATGCAGCATAAATTAAAGTTTTGTAAATCATGCAGGTGAAAACTGTAAACATAACTGAAAACAATTGAAACAAATCAGTAAACTAAGTCAAGACATGAATCCAGGAAAAAGATGAGACTGGGCC
The DNA here is from genome assembly GCA_933210815.1 of Meta bourneti. Taxonomy (NCBI): domain Eukaryota; kingdom Metazoa; phylum Arthropoda; class Arachnida; order Araneae; family Tetragnathidae; genus Meta; species Meta bourneti. Next base: position 13,251,119 of record OW119934.1, on the reverse strand, counting down.
ATACCAAAATATTTTTCTGGACACATGCCTGCACGTGCAAAACATAATTAAAGGTTGGAAGTTAAATGCAAAAGAAATGATACCTAAAGAATCATGAGAAGTTCTTGGAAGATATTTGTTTTATTTCTAAGCAGTGGCATGGGCCAGAGGGGAATACTAAGAATACCTCTTGGCTGAAAGGTTGAGGTAGAAATTTATTTTTAAAGCATCACTTTTTTTTAAATTTTTTTATACATTTATGGTAAAAATCCAAGTACAGATGATCCTGGAAAAAAAACAAGATTTAGATTCATCAGAATGAAAATCCATTTAGATCCTTCAGATTTAATTTTATTTCATTGTTCAAAATACATGGGGAATCATGTCTACCAGCAAACTTTAAAACTACATTAATTAAATCATACACAAGATTCTGTATATGAACAATGAGATCAAAGTCGACAATGTCAAACCCTAAGTCTCAAAGTATTAGTGGAATCTTCCTGAATAGCAGCATATAAAAATATTACAAGTAAAACATTTCAAATATATTATTCAGATAAAAACAGTAAAAGTAAATTTATTTCAAGTTTTGATTTTTGGTTTCATCAGTTCTTTTTATTCTACAAACTGTTGCTGATTAAATATGAAAAAAAGTTCAGATATGTTAATGTCTAGATTTATATTAAGTATTAGATGCATTCAAATTGGGTTTTAATTTCATCATCTCTTCATTTTCTCTTGTTAGAGTTCTAATATCACCCATTATTTGAATATTTTAAATTCAACTGTTTGAAAATCGTAAATAACCAGTTGGTTTTCCGTTTTTAAATTTTTATAACAATCCACTGCACCAGAAAAATAATACTAATTTAAGTTGAAGTTAGCACATTGTTTATTATAGAATATATATCAACATCAATATAATTTTCAATTCATATAAACTTTGAATAAATACTATTTACACTAAACTATTATTTACAGTGGATAGGACAAATACAATGGATAATCAAAAAATGCAAAGTGTTTTAAACACAATTGAGATAATACAAAAATATACAAAGTATAATCATAAAGAGGCTTTACCTTGAACAGTAATAAAAAAGATAGGTGATTTGGAGAATTGTGTGCTTAGAAATAACAATTAATTTCCAGTTCCATTTATTAGAGGTTCAATTCTCACAAAGAAATTTTTCATGCAAAAAATAAAGTATTGATAGTAGTGAGAAGCAATGGTAAACAGTTTCAAATAAAACAAAAAAATCAATGGATTTTTAATCAATATGAATTTTTAATCAATATATGGCTGTAAGAAAAGATTTAATGGCATGACCTACAACTATATCATTTTTTAACAAAATGCGATTATTTTTCTTTCAAAAAGAAAATATTTTGAATATTTTAAAAATGTATAATACTATATAATTATATAAGTACCATTGATAGCTACATTAAATAGTCTAAGAATCACTTTAGCCAGATAAACTCTGGGCCATTTCAATAACAGAGAGATGATTTTTGGAATGTCATCCTAGAGTTTTGTACTATCAATACTTCCCATTTCTTGACCAGCATTTAATTCAAACATTGATATACCTTCAATAAATCAACTGGACAAATTGAAAATCAATCTGATCTGTCAGTGTTTAAAAAATGTATCAAATCACCTATTTTCTCTTGGCAGAAGATAGAAGCCTCTTACAATAACAAACACCATCGACAATTATTTTTGGCTGCGCGCACAAAGGAATGCATTTAAAAATTCATTACGAAATTTTAGATTAAAAAAATTCAGATAAAGGATAATATTTGATTCAAATTCCATGATTAACCAGGACCCACATTTATATAAGATACTTAATTCTTTATTTTGTAGAAGTGCATCATCTTTTGCATCTGTAAGCTCAGGACATCTATCACTACTTAGCTCATAATTAGTCTCATAATCAGTATCTTGTAAGTGAACTTGCTTAATATTTGTATGAACACTTACAAGAGCACATATTTGAAATTGAGGTTGAACACTTTTGTCTAAACAAGCAATTTCAGGAAAAAGTAACCTTTCTTCAACTAGTACTACATGTGAAGGTGTAACAAAAACATAATGAAGCACACCATACTGGGATTTATGGAAAGCTTTAGACACGCACACACGTTGGCAAAAGATAATTTGCTTCTCAATTGAAATATTAGTTAGTGATGCAACAGTATTTATATTTTCGAATTCAAATGTTTTATTTACAAAAGGATTTGTCTTAAACAAAAATTTTATGTTATACAAGCGTTGACATTCACTTAAAAAAATATTTGTAGAACTTTTGTTGGTTGTTACGATTATCAGAGTTTCTGATTTATTATTAACTTTAACTTTGAGTTCTACATATGCATCACAGGTTCCGAGACTAATGGATAAAATATCATGTGGAGCAAGAGATCTTTCATATGAAAGTACTGGATAAAACTTAGATATGTGAATCATTTCTACTGGTACTTCATTAGTGAATTCTCTTATTTTAAGAAATATTATCTCAGTTTGTAACATGACTGCACAGATGGGTGTTTCATAAACAAAACTCTCAGTATAATTAAGAATAACTGCCCACAATATTTTTGCACTAGACATATCTTCAGAGATGGAACGTGGAATTTCTTTAGTGTCAGTAACATTTTCTTTTTGAAGATATGTTTTAAGCAAGCTATGTTTGAAATCTGAATGATTTAAATCCAAAAACAATAGCCAATCTGGAAATGATATCTCACAACTCAAAGTAAATGTTTTGATGAGCTGAGGAGTTACTTGAAGAGCATTTTTATCCAAGGGATAAACACTATGAAACTGAATATCATTTGATGAATTGCAGTTGTTTCTATGGACATTCTGCTCAGCAGTAGCCTGAAAAAATGGTTAGATTAAATCATTTATACAAATAAAATCCTAATGGATATGCTAAAGAAAAATTCCTTTAAAACTGCTAGGTAGAACAGTGTTTGGATTACGATGAGTGCATGATACCTGACTTTTGTGAGAACAGTATATATACTGTACAATCATAATTTACAAAATTTGTCAGCTTACAAATGGGTAAATACTCCTTATCATTTATATAGCCATAGGTTAGTTGGTTGTTTTCAGGGTTTTATGGCACAAGGGCCATATTTGGCCATGCTGCGCCAGAAGACACAAGACATACAATATCAAGTAATAGACAAACACACACAATGAAAGTTTTACTGACTCAGAAGAGAAATACACTCAGGGAGGAATGCACTTGGCAGGAATCGAACTTGAACCTGCCTACAATTCGAAGGTTCCTAGCGCAGTGGACATACCTACTGAGCCAATTAACCAATTGGGTGGTTTTGTTAATCCCATATTTATTTAGTATCATTTAATTTTTCTGAGCAATACCTTTGTTAAAATTTGAAAGAGAAAATCCCAGTGAATGAGAATTACTCAATATCCTTCAAATGACAGAATATTACTTATGTAAAGATCAAATTCACAAATCCAGGAATTTCTTACATTCAACATTATTATTGAAGTTAAATTGGAGAAGCGTTCACTTACATATCAATAGATACTTGTTCAGAAACATTGATAACAGTTTTAGGTTATAAGCAAATTTCTTCATATTTTCCTCCTGCACACAATACTGTGATTTGAATGAAAAATACGAAAATGTGTCATCTCATTCACAAAAGTTCAGTAAAAATCTATAAATGAAAAAGAGGATAGAGATAAATTTGACCTTTGATATCAGTGTGATATTAAAACTAAATCAATGAGGTGTCACAAATCATTAGCCAAATTAAGAGAAAGGAGGTTTTATGGTGAAACAAGTTCTTTGTATGTGATTCTTCAGATCCATTTTGGAGGTGAAGAAAATTTCCAAATTAAAAACAATTTTTAAACTGAGTACATGGGACATTTTAATAAAGAAAGAGCATTTGTGTAGTCATGGTTCCAGAACAGCAGCTTTCAACCAGTGGTACATGAAGTATTTAGTGATTATCAAGCCAGAAGCAAAGCTAGACTTCAGAATGGGGCAAATGAAGCTGAAAGAAGTTGCCTTTAAGGTTAAGAAATGTTGTTCTCATTGGTAGTTCACTTTAAAATTGAAGGAAAACTATTAATATTCAAAAGAAAAAGCGCAAACATGACACTTGTTATGGGACAAAGGAAGAGAACATTTGTTAATGGGTCTCCAAGGAAGAAAAGCCCATCTTGCTTTGTGCTCTCCAGACATTTGTAAGATAATTTTATTGTTTTGCCTCTTTCTTATGTGATTAGTCATATGATCAAATGGGGATACATGAAAATAACTAATTCTAAGCATTGGATATAAACTTTCTGTTACGTCCATTTAGGCATGACATTCAGTGAAAATGTAAGAAATATTATGATACATTTCAAAATTCTCTCTTAAAATGTGATAAATATACAATAAACATAAGCTTTAAACATAAGTTTTTCCTTTAAGCTTGAATTTTAGTAAAATCCTAGTTAAAATTACAGCCTTGGCCTGATCAATTTTTGTCACCAAATCAGTGCCAAATGGAATAACAGGAAAGAGAATGCCACATTGTATTACAGATGGAATTGGGATTTTAGGATTGTTATAAGTCACAAAGTTAGGAATAATTTTATAAAAATAGTCAATTTGGCGATCAAGAGTGATTCATCAAGTGAGATTTTCCGTAATTTCCCTATTTGCCATAATGCTGAAACTCCATAACAATTATGGAAAATCTGTAATGGTTGGCATCTAAGTCTGCATAGCCACCTCCCTATATGCTCTCATTGTACTGGTCATCTTTTAAAATTTAGGTTCGTTAACTGTATATGCTATTCTCACATTATCTTAAAAATAATGATACTATAATATTGTGTACTATTAAACAATTGTATGTCATAAAACAGGTTTGATTGGTTGGGTTATTACGGTGCAAGGGCCAAGGGTGCATTGGTCAATCTCAGCAGAGCACAATGCAAACATCAATAGACATACACGCAAGGAAAGTTACTAACATGGGAGACAGAAATACACCCAGGAAAGGGAGTAGTGACTATTCTGATCTTAATCTTCTATTTCTTGTTCACTTTCCACCTTTGATATTTTAATTTGTGGAGAAACAGAAAGGCTAGCACTTGTTTCTCAAAGCTTTCTTGGATTAAGATGTTCTTTTGGGCTATGACACCAAGCAGATGTGGTGAAAAAGATGCCGAGAAGCTAAATTATGAAAACAAATAAGGAACATAAAATATTTTAACAATTTTATTTTTCGAAAAAGGAAATAAAATGTAATTAATGGAGTTGTTTGCTGCAATTTCAATTACATTGCAATGCCCCGAGGAAAATTCCTTAAAACTACAAAAATTTGCTTTTCCAAAAAAAAAATGAACCTGGTAAATAGTTTTACTAAAGGTTTCAGCAATAATCTTATGTGGATATCTCACCCTTCCATAATATCTCTCTTCCTTAGTTTTTGTCCTGGTGAAATCTTTCACCTTGTTGTTCAGATGTTTTGGAAGTTCTATTGGCAAGTATAATTAATCTACCTACAAATTTTTTTGTCCATTATTCATATCAAATTTGTAAGTAGACAAACTGAGTGACCGCTTTAAGTAGTAAATTAGGTCACTATAAAGGTTTGATTGCATATTTATTGAAAAAGTATTTTCAAACTAATTCTCATAAATTGCACCCAACTATTTTGTCTGTTAGAGACAATTACTACTTTGCCACATCAGGAATTCAACTAATTTTTGTGGATATTTGACATTAAAATTGTTTCATAATGAAATTTGTTAAATCGAGGTTCATATAAAATCAAGGTTCAATTATAAAGAAAAATATGTTTCTATAATTGGACAAAACTTTAAATAAGATGTTGCACATTATGACATTTTAAAACAAATTATAATTTACCTTGTAGGATAAACAATGCATTTCATTTAACAACCGCAACCAATCACTTCCACCAATTTTCCGAAGAGTTTCTACTTGCTGACGAAATTTGGATGTGTCAAGTAAAGTACTTGTTCCCTTTGTTGAACTATTTTCTCCTGAAATAAGTGTGCTTCAGCATACAAAATTTAAAAAAACTATTTTATAAAAAATAAATGAAATTACTTCAAAGATGACATTTTTCTTAAATGCCATAATTTCATTCTCCATTGCAGTAAGTTTAATAAACATAAATCAAGATCATGAATTTTTGAATAAAATATTTAAAATCCATTTACAGAATTCACTATTCTTTCAAAAGTGATGGTTGCAGAAACTCAGAACCTTGAAAATAGAGATGTCAACCCAATAAAGATATTTTCAGTACCAAGGAAAAAATCAGTAGAAAATGTTTTTCAGGAGTCAAATACATTTCAATAATAAAAATTACTGAAGCATCACATATTAAAGCATTCACTTATAAATTACAAAAATGTATATTAAACTATAATACTAAGTAAGAGTCACTTTTAAAACAAGTCTTTTACCTATCTGTATATACACATTAAGAAAAACACTACCTACAAATGGATTACTATTTAGATAATGCTATCCATATAGTGTTTATTATATAGTGCTATCCTATACATATAGTGCATTTATTGTCATCAATATTCATTTCTATTTTCTCTATCAGAAAGATTTGTAGTTTCAGTGCCCAAGTTTGATTTGAAGTTTCTTTATTTTCTTATAAAACCGAAGATTCTTTTATTTGCAGTATTTGTATGAGAAAAAAATATTTGGCACTAATTTGAGAGCTTCAAACTTTTTGCATCTTTTAAGTGTTTGAATAGATATTCTTATCTCCAAGCTAAAACAATATGTGAAACTTCCTGAACTTCATCTTACCCATCATTCTGATAGTATGTAAACCTTATTTCTTACCCAAATGCTTATCAAATATAGAAAGGAAAATTGTTTTTATAATGAAGTTATAAATAAAATCATAGATCTCCACAGGTTTCATGCAGATTTGTTTAAGGACTGCATGTCCGATTTTTAAGGACTCAAAAAATTAAAGTGGTTTAGTAATGTTTTTACAAGCAGCACATAATTTTTCCATATGAAGTGATACCTGCAGATAATTAATTGTGAACTGAGATAATAAATTAAGGTCAATACTGGTTTTAAACACCATTTAGACATTAAGATGATTTTTTAACTATTAAAAATTACAGAAATAAAACATTTCAATGCATATTAAACTTGATTTATGTTGTGACGGACTAAAAACTTACCATTTTGATTGCTCAAATCGAAAAAAGTTCATCAGTAAGATTTGGATTCAACAAACTTTCGAGAAAAAGTTAAATCTATTTTATTAGTTAATTAAAATTGTAGAATATAACTTTTAAGTTTTAATTATTTACAACCTTAATATTTATTGAATTTACTTCATTTTATATCAAAACTTTAAATAAAATAAAGAGTAAATCTAAGACAAAAAAATTAAGGAATTTTAAAAACTTGTAATGCAATCTTTTTAATTAAGTGAAAGAACTTATTTTAATTTTTTGTATAGACAAAAACTAAAGTTACACACAAATATTTTAATATCATATTGTTTTTGCCAGCCACTAAAAACAAAAATGATTTATGATTCCAATCAGCTTAACTAATGACAGAACAATTTTTAATAGCTATGCAACTAAATAAAAAATGTGATTTTTCTTTCAGTATAATTATTAACAAAATTATGTGATGGGTAAATGTTTAAACACTGAAAACACATTAAAATGAGCCAAGAAAGGCTTTCTGCATACAGTATTGATTTCAAAATTACTTACCTTTGTGTTAGAATAATGTCCTCAGCTGAAGTGTGCACTTGGCACCACCAATTTGGTGAGATATTGTGTCAAAATAGTATCAAACTTTCGGAAACATTCATTTAACATATTGACATCATGAACACCATATTGTGCAAATTACAAGCAGAAGCAGCCAAAAGTTTTCACTTGGAAACAAATGAAAGCTGATAATAAGAACTTATTTTTTGGAATCCTAATGTTTTTCAAATTAAGTATTAAGATATATCAACTTCATTTTTTATTTGAAGCAAAAGCACGTATTTTTATTGGAAACTTATCTTTTGCTTTAAAATACAAGAGGAAGTTGTGACCATAACCAAAATTGTATCTTTAGTCTGGAGACTAGTTTGTTTGATACTAGTATATACCAGGAATGACCAGGAAGCGATTATTGGTCGATCACAGCCGACAATAGACTATTTCAACACGCAAACGCAACTCAGTCGTGACTCAGAAACAAATGGTTGTGGCTCCTTTAGTATCATAGTTGACATTGACAATTCACCTTCCGTGCCAGATGTCGAAAGAGTGAGAGAGCGGTGTCCTATGTCACCTGTCATCCGCTCGCTGTCCAACACACCATCTAGCGGGCTTCTCGGCGCGCTCTCTTTTAATCCTCGGTGTAACAATACATAAGTTGCCATTCCTGTGTTCCTTGTTTAATATTTGGTAATCACCATAGTGGTAACATTGTAGTAGCGTTTCTAGAAAGTGTCAATTTTTCTTAACAGTACACTACTACTGTGCAAAAATGTAAGTACCTTCTTTCTATGGTACTGGTATGGTTTTAAATTAAAATTGCCTATGTGTACTTTTGCATTTTAGTACCCATTAAAATGAGTATTAAACCAAAAAATCGAAGACTTATCATTTTCATGAAGAATAGGAGCTTGATTACTTTTTTACAATGATGAATGATAAATGCTGCTAAATATGCAATGCCCCAGTAGCCGTTACTAAAAAGGGTAATCTAGAGGCATTTTTTAACTTTACATAACAAATATCTAACAGATTATCCACAAAATAGTGACTTGAGAAAAATAAAATTAGGGATCTTAAGGCTCAGTTAAGAGCTCGACAAAATGTTTTTAAAAAGCCCATGTTGAAATCACGTGCAGTGACTATTGCATCATTCAAAGTAAGCCATATTTTAGCAAAAAATGTAAACCATTTTCTGACAGGGAATTTAGAAAAGAATCTTTCTTGGAAATGTCAGATTCACTTTTTAATGATTTTAAGAACAAGATTGAAATTATTGCTGCAATTAAAGATCTACAATTGTCTCAAAATACTGTGATGCAGCGGATTGAGAAAATGAGTGAAAATATAAGAGAACAGTTACATAAACTCACTAATAGATGTTCTTGTTTTTCCCTTCAATTTGATGAATCGACAGATATATGTGACACAGCACAATTGCTTCTTTTTATTCGTATGGTTTTAAAGATTATACATCTAACGAATTGTTGGGTATGATTTCTTTGAAAGAAAGGACTAGAGGACTATGTTCAACTCTTTTAAAAACTTCCTCACTAATTTGAAACTACCACTTTTTAAATTCGTTTCAATAACAGATGGAGCAGGAGGAATGATAGGCCCCATAAATGGATTTATAACTATGCCAAAATGATGACGAATTCCGAAGTTTTTTTAGCTACCACTGCATAATTCACCAAGTGTTAGCCAAAAAAAGATTAAATATAAAAGAAATAATGGACATAGCGTTCAAAATTGTTAATTCCATTCAAAGAAGTTCCCTCAAACGGCGTCTCTTCCCATTGCAACTTGATGAAGGACAGCCAGAATTATTATTACATACCGATGTAAGGTGGCTAAGTAGAAGTAAATTTTCGCAAAGATTTCGTGATTTATTAACTGAGATAAAAAAATTTCTTGAAGAGCAAGATCAAGAATGTGCAAATTTAAATGATGAAACTTGGCTCAGTGATTTAGCATTTCTTATAGATTTTACATCGAAATTAAGTGATTTAAATTTAGAATTGCAAGGAAAAACAAGACAATTGAAATGATCAGTAGCATTAATGCATACAAAACAAAATTTATTATGCTAATAGATCTCCAACAAAACAATTTGAATCACTTTCCAAATATGTCCGATCACCTACAAAAACATCAAAATTGTAATTATAACATTGAAAAATATGTTGCAGAAATTAAAAGGGTGATTGGAGACTTTGAGGTCAGATTTCATGGTTTTGAAAAAGTTAGTTATTGTGCAGCATCTGTCTTTTCCTTTTAAAAAGGATTTAAATGTAAAACATATTGCTGCAAAAATTTCTAACACATTTAATATTGAAAAAAATGTGTTAGAAAATGAAATTATAACTCTACAAACTGATTTAACCTTACAAGTCAGAGAACAAGGAAGATTTTTGGAAATATGTCAATCGGGAAAAGTATTCCAATATCAACAAATGTAGCGAATATATCTACTCTTGTTTTGGATCTACATACTTATGTGAATCAGCTTTTTCATATTTAAAGTTCACGAAGACTAAACATCGTTCCCTACTTACTGATTCCCATACTGAAGATTGATTATCATTATCTGGATACACACCAAATTATAAATGCTTAGTTGGAGACATGCAGACGCAGACTTCCCCCATTAATATGATAAAGTAAAATTTAATCTGTATTTTTTCTATGGCTATTTTTCAATTAATAAAATATCATGTTGGTTTAATATCCCCTGCCCCATTGTCACTTATTAGTACACAAGACACAAGTTTGAACGTGTTAAATGTCAAGATTTTAGTAGGTAGATCGCGACACATTTTTAAGAAAAAGTTGATCATATATATACAGAAGTTGGCCACCCCTGATATATACCCTAACTTGATCTGTCTTTCTACTGTAACATAAATTTTATTACTTATGCTACCTTAAATACAAATGAGCTTTAATGTTTTTTCTATAAAAAGGCTATAAAGATGAATTTGAATCAGTATATCTTTAATTTAGTGACTAAATTATACTTCATAAAATACATACCAATACTATTCACTTCACGAGATGTTGCAGGAAACGAGAAGCTATTGCACACACTTGTTCTAGTACTAGTACCCTGAGTGAAAAAGTTTTAGTTAACTAAACCTAAATTATTCTAGATACAGACAAATATATATATATATATATATATATATATATATATATATATATATATATATATATATATATATATATATATATATATATATATATATATATATATATATATATATATATATATATATATATATATATAAGAGTATTAACACTCTATACTATAAAAACATAACTGACTCTGAAACGTATGGTTTTAAAAAATGTTTTAATAAATGTAGTCAGTAACACAATAAATGACATTATGCAGCAAGATATTTGTGATATAAGAGTGTCCATAATTAAATATGACATTTTAAATGGCTCTAAAAATGAACTATTCGTTGAAATAAAAAATATTGTGAGACTTGTAAGGTAGGGACTATTATTTCACATGGTTTACTGCTTTATGTGATCCTTTTCCCTATACAAGGATCAATTAGATCACTGACAACAGCTCAAAGTCGATTCTGAACTATGAAAACTCACATTCAGATGGGATTTGAATCGAAGATATGCTAAAGTAAGAGCTAGAGTGCTAATCACTGAAGTATCAGAGCAGCCATAATATTAAATCTTATTCCCGACTGAATTTTACAAAAAAATTGCAGCCAAAGGCAGAAGTAAAGTTTCAGTGCACTGAAAGTGAGAAAAAGAAAAACTTTAAACCACATATACCAAATTTAGACAATGGAAATAAGCCTTAGAAAAATTCATTTTTAATGACAAAAATAACAAGAGTCTAATAATCAATTAAAATTTTGTATTTATACACACACAAAAACATGTTCAAGATGTTTCCCCCATTGTCAGTAGCATACTGTCATTAAATAGTTTGTTGTATAAGAGCATGTTTTGGAAACTGGCCACCTACAAGTCCTTGTGCTCCAATACATCTTGTCACCACTTTTACCTTTTGAACTCTCCCACCTCGCCAACCATGGCTTCAAAAGAACCCACTTGCTCAAAGATGTTTGTTTTGTCTTCCTTTTCTGATTTAAAGATGTGCACGTGACTTCATAGACACCAACTTTTCTGTCAATGAACTTTCTTGATAGATCCCTTTTCCAATAATCTTAATCAATATATCATGTATAAAAAGCAATATTACTAGGAAATCTTGTGACCTTCACAGGGTTAATTAATATATGCCAATTAGCAGGGAGACAACTGTATACTTTAGACTTGATATTTAAATAACATTTAAGAGCAAAGTACCAATTTAACTTTATGCTTACTAAATCTATCCAAAAAATGCACCGTTCAATTGAAGCTAAATAAATGCTAATAGTTAAAATAAAATCAGAAGTTACTAAAAAAGCTGTTATGGTTTCATGACTACTGCAATTAGAAAGTAATTTAAGCTAAAAAGAAGAACTTTTGAATACTTTTAAACAGCTGTTATATGCAATTGACATAATGTGGGGGAAATTGTGTTTAGTCGGACCACCAGCCTAATGGAAAAGTACAATGCAGTATTTTTTAAGCCTTTACCCTTATGATCATAAGGGTTTGTTCTTTCAATGTGAGAGTCACTAATCAAATATAAATTATACATATGAAGTTAGGTTTGCAAAGTAATAAAAAAATATAGATTTCTAGACAATTTAGCCATCTAGGTTATTATGAATATATGTAATATTTGAAAAGCTTTACATAAATTTTGTAACATGAGAGCAATTATTACCTCCAACGTATCATGTTTTAGAGTTGATGTGCTTTCTCCTCGTGCTTGCTTTAATGCTTGTAAAACAGATACAGTATCTATTTCTTTTTCAGTTGCCTTAAGACCATCAAAAACTATCTAATTAGAGCAAAATTAAATTTAAAATATGCTAACAGTTTATATACACATATATGTATGCATATGTATATATATTAATTATATATAGACGAGGGGTGTATTAAGTTCTAAGGTCTCCTAATTTTAATTCGGGACTGGGAGCAGATAAAACATGTGGTTGAGTTTAAAATTCAGACACTAGTTGAGGATGCATGACCCAGATGGCAGTACCATACAGCACACTTTACTTGTGTGGTTGCTGCTAGAGTAAGAAGCGTTTTCAATACTTAAAATGGCAACATTCATTGTACAACAGCGTGTAATCATCTGCTTTCTCCACTTGCATGGAGACTCATCATTTATCATCAGTTAAGAGTGACATGTGGTGATGATGTCATGGATGTGAAAAAAACACTTTTGTGGGTGCAACAGTTCGTCGTGTGACAACTAATCAAAGGAGCCTCTGCCACAAACCAGCCGGGGACTGATAACATGGTTGCACGAGTGGAGCAAATTAGGCATGAAATATCACCTCCAAATAGGAATTTTCGTGGGGTCTGCACACCATCATGTGTGAAGATCTGAAATTGCGGAAATTTTCTATAAGGTGGGTGCAGTGAATGCTGGCTGACGAACACAAGGCTGCCTGCATGGCAATTCATCAGGCAATGTTGACAGCAAGAATGGCGTTCTTTTCATCAATTGTCACCATCTGAGACATGGTGTTTTTCAATCCTGAAACAAAATGGCAGTCAGCGTAATGGAAGTACACTGACTTCCAAGCCACCAAAGGAATTTCAGAGTACCAACAAAGCTGAGAAAATGATAGCGGCTATGTTTTGGAACAGCGAAGGCATAATCCTCACTCATTGTGTTCCAATGGCTGCATCCTATGAACCTGTTTTGAGGACAAAGCTGCTTCCAGCACTACAAGGAAAACGATTGGAAAAGGCTGCATGTGTGCTTCTCCATCAAGACAACGCTCCAGCTCATCAAGCAATCCTAACTCGGGGGTTTCTTCATAACAACTTTTAAGTGGTTTCTCATGCTCCCTACTCACCCAACCTCACTCCTAGTGATTTTTGGCTTCTTCCAACGATGAAGGATACTCTCAGTGATTGCTCATTTTCCAGTTGGGCCTCTTGCATCACCAATTTTCCAATGGCCAAAACAAACCAACAAAGAAACATTTTCTATGGCCATGGAATGATGGCGTTGACATTGTGGAAAGTGTGTACATCTACAGGAAGATTATGTTGAGAAGTGCAGACATTTCAACTTTCTGGTGTAAGTAATTTGTAGAAAAAAACTGGACCTTAGAACATGAAAGCATTAAATGTATATATACTACACAGTACAATATATATTTGCATAACTATCAGATTAGCATCAAAAGAAATAAATAGATTTTTGTATTCGCTACATCAACCAATCAGATGGAGTGAATAAAAAGTGAAATTGAAGGTTTCAAACAAGAGTTCTAAAATGAATTATTTAAATTTTAATAAAAACTAACAAATTTATAAAATAAATTTATTAGCTTCAAAATATAAAATGGTTAAATGACAGCAAACTGCAAAAAAATGCAAGTTTAAGACATGACTTATGTCTGATTTAATCAAAAATTAAAAAATGATTAATTTGATACAACTCATGGTATGCTGAATTAAATTAGCTTAATTTAAATCATGATTTCAATCAAGTGATTTTTATTAAAAAATGATTTAAAGCAAAATTATAGATATAAAAAAATTTAAGCAAACTTGAAATCTTTTCTTAATTTTAGTTTAATAATAATATTAAAAATGAAATTTCCTGGATAAGATGTTTGTTATTTTATCCAAGCTAAGTGCAAGACAGACAAAATAAAAATTTTGCATAGATTCATTTTCGAAAATGACGGCAATCGATCGAATAGAAGACACGTTAAAAATTTTTCTGGCTTTAATTTCGGAACGGATAGTGAAGAATTTGATGAGAAATTAAAAAATAAAGAAGATAGCTTTTCTCTAAACGAATTGATTGCAATATCTAGTTTGCTAAGCATTTCTTTCGAAGGCACGAAAACGGAACTAGCAAAAAGAATTCTATCTATGTTATGTAACCTTGAAAGCTTCGTCGAGAACGAACGCGCCGACCTGTCTGAATCCGAATCAGAAGAAGACATAAGCAAAACAAACGATTTTTCAATGCAGTGCAATGAATGTGATGTTGAAAGTGTTACTCATAACTCTCAGTGTGATTATATGCATAGTAGTAGAAATAAGATTGATGGTAATGATTTTTCTATGCAATGTGGTGAATATGATTTTAAAAGTAATACTCATGTTTCTCAGTGTGATGATGTATATACAAGTAGAAATAAGAATAATAGTAATTATGCTATTCTAAATGTCAGTATAAATTACTCTGATATCGAAAGTACCCTTACTAAGTTCAATGCAGAACCGCACGAAAATGTTTTTCATTGGATCGAACATTTCGAGAATATTTCTCAGTTGTTTTGTTTGTCAGATTTACAAAAATTTATTTTTGGCAAGAGATCGCTTAGTGGTAACGCTGCTTTGTTTGTTAGAACAGAACCAGAAATAAATTCATGGTCAAAATTGAAACAGGCCTTGATCGACGAATTCTCTTTTGAGATAAACTCTGCTAATTTACATGAACTTTTGAGTAAAAGGAAAATGAGGGGTTCTGAATCCACTCAGGAATATTTTTTTAAGATGAAAGAATTGTGCAGTTGCGGAAAAATCGATGACGCTGCTTTGATGCACTATGTGATTAAAGGAATAAATGACAAACAGGAAAACAAAACTATTCTGTACGGTTGTAAAAATGTGTTTGAGTTTAAGGAAAAACTGAAAGTGTATGAAATAATGAAAGCTGATTCTGCATATGGTAAAAGTGCTTTCGACAGAAAAAATTTTGATAGGATTAATTATGATAATAAGAATTTTGATAGAATGAAAACCAAACATGATTATCACGGTAGAATTAACTCTTTTGATAGAACAAAAAATGAGTACAGTAATAGATTTAATTCTAAAAACGAAACTGTAAACAGAGATAGAGTCAAGTTTGATAGAATGAAATACAATGGTTCAGAAAATCGTAACAATAAGATTTGTTTTAATTGTGGATCAAAAAAGATCATATTTCTAGATTTTGTATTCATAAAGATAAGGGACTTAAATGTTTTCGATATGGCACGTTTGGTCACAAGGCTTCGGAATGCGGAATGAATTCGAAACCGGAAGTAGCCATTTTTGATGTTGGCGTAGAATCGAAAGTAAGGAAAATGGTAATGATTAATGGTTTAAGTGTTAATTCATCGATAGATACTGGAAGTCAAGCTACTTTGATTCGTAAATCTGTTTTTGACAAATTAAATGTTAAGGAATTATGCCCGTTGAATTCTACTTTGACTGGTTTTGGAAAATGCCGTGTAAAACCGTTAGGCTATTTTAAAGGAAACATTCAAATAGATAATTTTGAGGGAGATTCAGATATATGCGTAGTAGGAAACGATGTTATGACTTATGACGCTATTATAGGACTAAATGTGTTAATGTTGGGTGAAACACTAATTAATGAAAACGGAATTACTCTGAAAAATAAATCCCAGTGTGTTGAGGAAATAAATACTTTGTCTATTTTACCAATTGATTTGTCAACTGAAGACGATGTTGATGTAAATATTGAACCTGACGTTCCAAATATCTTAAAGGATAAGGTACAACAGTTAGTTTTGAATTATGTACCACACAAAACAAAAACAACAAATGTTGAATTGAATATTTTGGTAAAAAATAATGAACCCGTATCTCATCAGCCACGTAGATTACCATTCTCAGAGAAAAAGATCGTCGAGACTCAAGTTACTGAATGGTTAGATCAAAGGATAGTAGAACCAAGTTCTTCAGAATATTGTAGCCCCGTTGTAATTGTAAAGAAAAAGGATGGAACCCCTCGTGTGTGCATAGACTATAGAAGATTAAAAAAAGTGAAAATAAAGAGTCTGGACAAGTTCAAAGAAATGATCGAAGTTGAATTTCAAGCAAGTTTTGAAACACAAAGAGAAGAACTCAGGAAGCATGCAAAACAACAAATTTTTAAAATTCAAGAAGAAAATAAGAAGACGTACAATTTAAGAAGAAAGAAACCAAAACCTTATGCAGTTAATGATTTTGTTGCCATCAAGAGAACTCAGTTTGGTCCGCACTTGAAGCTAAAACCAAAGTACCTTGGACCCTATAGAATCGCCAGAATTAAAGGAGGAAATACATACGACGTTGTAAAAGAGGGATGTCATGAAGGACCCAACCTCACTACAACATGCGCTGAATTTCTTAAACCGTGGAATTGGATTTAAGGGTTTGCTAAGACGTTGAAAGAAGTTAAAGACGAAGAAGTTAAAGACGAAGAAGAAAGAAGTTAAAGACGAAGAAGAAAGAAGTTAAAGACGAAGAAGAAAGACGTTAAAGACGAAAGAAATTTGAAGACGTTGAAAGAAGAAAGACGTTAAAGACGAAAGAAATTTGAAGACGTTGAAAGAAGTTAAAGACGAAAGACGTTGAAAGAAGTTAAAGACGAAAGACGTTGAAAGAAGTTAAAGACGAAAGAAGTTTGAAGAACACGTAAGACGTTTAAAGAAAGACTAGAAACGACGTTTAAAGACGACAAATGAAGCTAGAAGACGATTTGGCTCATTTAATCATTTCCAGAGCTGAAGGACGATTCAGAGCTCTATAACAGATACATTTGCTTTACAGAGACTGACAGATTTTGGAACTTTGCTTCTGCTTTTGCCTTTTTTTGTATATTTTCAGAAACGCCTGGTGGACCAGTCGAACCCAGGATGGCCGATCTGTGGTGCCCAGACTGCCACTAGAGGGCACCTCCGCGCTGATGTCATCTCCGACCACTGCGCAGCCATTCCGCGCATTGGAGGAACGCAGTCAAAAAGCGACACAGAAGGAAGACGACGAAGCTACAAGACGGACGTAGCGTTAGACTGTGCAATGTTGACGGGCGACGAGCGCCGATGGAGTTTATGATGTCTGTGCTGTGCACTTAACTTTAATTGTCTAAACCAAATTCATTGTAAATATGCATAAATCTCATTAAATTTAGTTATTCTTTAAAACTTTCGTAATGTTGCCAATCGCCCACAAACCAGCACCCCCACATATATATATAAATGTTTAACATAAATCAATACTATCTGGAAACAACACTGTTGCAGGTTTAAACGAAGAGGCAAGAAATTAATTAAAAGTATTAAAATCTGATTTAAATCAAATAAATCTGATTTTTGACTTTTTTTATCATGATTTTTTTCATACTTTGATACAACTGAACACATGTACTGTATCGAACTCTGAATAGAAAGGAAGACTACAAGCCCTTCAGAGCATTTTGTTTTTATTTTTTAAGTATTCCATGTTATTCCTATTTCATGATACGAAAATTTACAAATTCATCAGCTTTGCACTGAACGTCTCATTTCACTTTGCTACAAGTTAATGGAAAGGTGTTTGTGCAACAATGTGTTTACAACCAGCACTGGGGAAAGTAAAAGTTTTGTGGTACCCTAAGTCAATGATATACTCACAAATTCATTTTAATTATTCTACTTAAATTTGAAAACATAACAATAGCAAATTCTAGTCCCTAATATGAGTTCAGTTAAATAACAAAAATATATCTTAAACATCGTAATAGTTCACATAATTTGGTTTTAAATATAAATAGGAAACTAAACTATTTTCTCTAAAAAATACATAAAATTATCAAATATAATTTTTTATATCATGATGAAAAACTTACTTCTGGTGCCAGGGACTCAAACATTAATAAAAGTTGAGGTCTGTAATCTACAGTAAAAGTCACAAGGTTGTTTTGGAGATTTAGAACTTCAAGGCAGGGTAACCTGCTCAGATGAGCAATTTCTGACATTGAAGTAATTGAATTATTCTCTAGGAACAACTTTGAAACAGAAAATAATTTAGATACACCTAGAAAAAAATTTTGAAAATTAATTTTACATCTTTTTAAGTGTGTGCATGCTAAATGAGAGTGTAAAGCTATCAAAATATGCCAGCATAGAAATATTACATGTAATAAAAGTATTTAAGAGTCAAAATTAGCAAGGTAGCAAAAACGAACTAGATTAAAGTTCTTCATCCAAATATCCATAAGTGTTTCAGAGGTTATAAAAATATAAACAGTAGGTTCAAATGGGTAGTTCAAATGCATTGTTTAAAATTGCTTTTTGATATTTATAGTTAGCAAAAGTGCATATATATAATTGCTTGGTATATAAACTTTCCCTTAATTTTTAGCTCTGATTCATTTTATGTGAATGGCAACAGTAAAATCTCTTGTGAATACATTCATGCCCCATGCGATTTTACTTGACTCATGTTTAATAAAATTGTTTTCCATTGACTGCAACACATTGAACACTTCTATTGTTTCTCTAAATTAGAAATGATAATTTCCTTTTGCTTTTCCCCCTTAATTTTTAAAAATGAGGTAAAATAGGTGTGTTAGACATTTATGTCACTTTAGTTTATCATTTTTTAAGCGAACAAAGAGCATATTTTACTTTTGTTAGCATTACCTTGCTATTTTATTGAAATTAAAACAGAATTAACCTTTAAAAACACGTAAAAAAAGAAACCAAAACATCAGACAAAAGCAAAATCAGAAGCATAATACAGGAATTTGGAAAGGATCACCAGGGATATACAGCTGAAGTGCAAAAAAATGGAAACAGCAAGTTTATATACCATAACTCCCAATCTTACTCTGCGTATTAATAACTAAGACAAACTGGGCCTGTGTGCCCTTCACACTGGTTGCCAGGCTGCAACTCCCTTACCACCAAATTGAATATACTGCTATTTTGACTTTTAATTATTTGGTTTGCACTTATTGTATATTTAATCATTTTGGCTGTCTATCATAACTGGAGCTATGGAATCAATACCTAGAAAGATGGTAGGGATCAGAGGCTCCTATGGCATTTCGCAATACTGCAAAATTCTTCCCATTTAATGGCAATAATCACCATGCAACATCATTCAAAGTAGTTTGACTTATTTTTCCTTTTACATACTGTTTACAAATGTTTTGCTCTCCCTCCACAGCTATGTAAAAGGTTTCGGCGGCAGACTACCAGCTGACTAGTAATTCTACATTGAATACAAACATATTATCAGTTTCTTCTCTGATAGAGAAGTCTCACACAGATTTTGAAAGAATTACAGATGGGATTAAATAGATTTAGGAAATAGAAAGAAGCAATTTTGAAAATGAAGAATATTTTCTGTCTAAGAAAGATAGGGAAAGTAGCATTTCTAAAGTTAAAATTAGCTCTGAGCCTCAACTACAAATAATCCACAGAACCATGAACGTGGGTGTACCAGCCCAAAAATTTAACAAAAATTGGCGAATCAGCTAATAGCGTACTTTCCAATTTACAATCAGCAGAAAACAAAGAATAGTGAAACTAACCATTCAAATCGTAATTATTCCAAAACAAATCCCAGTGTTCTATGACTAGAACTAATATGCAAGGGTGTAGATGTAGCACACCAGACATGTTCAGTGATCATGGTCGGAAACATCGCGAATCATCATTTTGTGTATTTTATGGTCCACCATCAGTAGAACAAAAAGCTTCGGAAGACAAAACAACTTGTGACTGCAGGACATTGTGGATATCCAAAACCTATTTCAAGTAATTTAAGGATCTACCTTGTATGGCAAAAGAAATATTTCCGAAAACATTGTGTTTAGTGCTTGGCGTTGCATCTTCAGAAATCAAATGATGCCATGTAAAGTAATGCACAGAAGCAGAAACTCACTGTCTAAGAAAAAATACCTGGTCAGTGTCTCGATGAACTTGATGCTTTATGTTCAGTCATGTATGCAAGAGCAGTGAACAGGGTGAAAAAAAATTCCCCCTGTTTAAGTTATGGTCAACTGTTTGGGGTCCACCATTTTTTCCCAGCCATTTAAGCCTAGAGACTGTTTCAAAGAAATTCTGATTCCTCCAATTAAATTTCAAATCAGAAAAATCAGTGACTGAAAACTGATAAATTTGCTCTAGCGTCTCCAATTAGCAATTCCTTCATAAAAACATTCCTGCTTGATTACAAATCTGTAGAAAATCTCACAGTTGATGAGCAATTGTTGTCAACTAAAGCAAGATGTCTTTTCACCCAATATTATCAAGTAGGACAAATTAGGCATCGAATTTCAATTGTCCGTATGAACTCCAAATATATCTCAACGTACTTCCCTATACTGAGCAGATAGAAATCAGCCTGTGGATCCGGCTGTTAATGAAAATGTTGCATTCATGAAATGTCATGGTTAATTGATTGATTTAATGGTGCAAGGGCCATATTTGGCCAAGCTGCAAAAAACAAGATAGGCAACCATGAAATGTCATGCATCTTACTGAAGGTTACTTGGGGAAAGGTAGAAATGTAACAATTTTATATCCAAAAAATTGTGCGAACAATTGAAGTCAAAATGCACAAGCCTTGTTGGAACACTTAGAAAAAGCAGCAGTGCCAAAAACAGCAAAGTTGGGAAAATGCCTCTTCATTGCACATTATTGTTCAGAAAGGGCCAGTGTATCATATTACAGCTTATCAGGAAGTAAACAAAAAATGTTCTGTTACTAAATTCCCTTCATTCTACGGTCACGAGACAACACCAGAGACTACATTTTATAACCAGAAAAAGAGCTGTATCGACATTGTAGACACGTGATACATGAGCATACTAAATTGGGAACTTCCCATTGGCCTATGCACATATTTTTCGATATTTTATGTCTGCAGTAAATGCTTGAATTTTATAAAAAAAGGACAATCAGAAACTTGGCCAGAGAAATTTCATATTACAGCTATGTGAAGCATTCTGTACTCCATTTGAGAAATCTAGAATTAATAATGCAGCTAATACAAAAGTTTTAATGCAGACAGATATAAAGGAAGAGATCAGCAGAAAAAGATCAAAATGCTGGATGCAAAGATTTCACAAAGGAAACCATACAAAAATAGCTACCTGGATTGCAAAACAGTAGAATGCAGAAATGCACCTTGAGCGAAGTAAGATGTACTGATTGCTTCAATGAATGCACAAACTAAAATTAAATAAAAAAACCCAGGTCAGTGACATGAATTTTCAATTTGAATAATAATTTCTTATCAGTTACCTAAAATTATCTATCTAATTTGATCTAGTGCTCTTTTAGAATGAGGAGCTAACTGGCCACCTCCATCTTTCTAGGTAAAAGGCAACTTCCTGTCTTTCTAGTGGTAAGAATCCAAAATTGAAACAAGGGTGTTCAAGCAAAAGCTGGCGAATTTCCAACACCATAAGTTAAAACAGACAAGAGAAAAACAACCAATGATAAAAGTACGTAGAAAATGTTTGATTTTCTAAACTGGATCTATTGTTTAATTTCCCATATGTATTTACAATTTTAGATTTATGTCTAAAGTTCAAATTTAGGTTAAAAGGTTTGTGTGATTCACTACATAGTTTTCTATATTATTTCAATATACGTATAATCATTGAGAAGTCTGCTTAATTAAGGTAGGTTTTATTGTAAAACTTTTGCATACCCATTTTATATACCACACCAAATTTTCCATGTGTGGGGAAAATGGGCTAACATAAAACCATGCATTACTTTTTCATATACATTTCTGTAGTCTAACAATTTAAAATGCCAAGGTCTATTTTTACCAGGATATACAATGAAAAGAAAAAATTTTAATGTCAAAAATTTGCTTAAAAAGCCTAGCTAAATACCTAAAACCAGTCAATTCCATACCCATTGCAACCTATTTTGTAGTTTATACAATTAGTACAAATACATCTATGAAACATTTCCCTTTACAGAAGAATATGTTCCAAAATTTCTTGATTAAAACTAGTTGAGATAACATTGCTGTAAATTTTGAGGGGTAGTTTTCATAATTTGCAACTTTAATGGGAATGCATACCTTAGCAGGGAAAACTCCTTTCGAATGTAATTTTGTATTTTACAATAAAACTATTTTTCTCTTATACAATAAAATATATTTGTAAGACTACTTGTTTTAAATTACAGATGAAGTTAGAAATTGTTAGTGTTTCGAAAAGATTTCTTTATTTAGTCCTTTTTTGTTTTTAACATGGTATTTGAATTTCAACATTTTATTTCAGTTAATAAATTCAGTCAGCAAGGTATTTTCCCTCACTGCACCATGGTTATGACTTCTTGCCATCCTTCAGGTAATTTTTAAAGATCATCTTAACCTTTTGAGCTTAACAAGATTTTTGAGAGGTGAAGCAGTAAACTGCAACATTATTTTATGTTTTCCAACACATTTAATGACTGAATAGCCAAGTCATGCAGGGATGATTTAAGAACGAATACATATGTGCATGACCCTCAAGAGTTAAAAAAAGATTAATTGTGTCAAAATTTCTTCTCAAAATGCTTCGGATGTCATTCATCTGGTTATTTTCCCTATTAATTTATGGAATGTAGAAAATTGATAATCTAATGGTGGAAGATATGGAGAATAAAGGTTAGACATGCCATTTGTTCCCAACAAAATTCATTGAGCAGTCTTTGGGTCATCCTTGCAGAATGAATGTTAAGAGTTGTCCTGTTTAAAGAGAACACCCATTTGATTATAAGCTAGTCACTTCTAATCCAATGCTGCCTTTAATTGGCTTAGCTATCAGCTGTACCCATTGAAAATTTGATTAAATGCAACAAGTCAAAGTGAATTAGTTATTTGTAATCTAAGTACTCAGCATTACCTTTTAGGATGAAGGCAGTTTATGGATGCTATATGGGTTTTATCGGATTGTGTTATTCATGGTGATATGCAAATGATGTATCCATCTTTTACCAAATATTTTCATGAGTTTGTGTGGCACTCCTTTTCCTAATTTTTATCATTTTTCAGATGATTTTTAGATAATGATCTGTTTACCCGATTTCCTGACCATTACCAATTGATTTTGCTTACTATTGTCCACAAGTGATAGTGATTCTGAAAGAGGTTGGACAGAGATCGAAATTACCAGATCTAAACTTGTCAAGCCAACGATGAGTAGTCATGTCACTAAAGGCATCCTATCTATAGTAATCATGGATTTCCCTAGCCACTTCACTTGCACTTTACTTTTTTAAATAAAAACAGTAAAATATGCCTAATATGGGTATTCCATTTTTTAGTCAGTTTAATGCAGAATTTATGCCATTATTTATTATAAATTTTCGTGAGTAATAGTTGTAAAAAAAGTATGAATAAATAAATTTGCAAATTTAAATTTTATGTATTGAGAAAAATTTAACAAATGAACATAACTTTAGTTACAACCCAATATCATAAGGGAAAGTATATATATAATGTAAAATGAGCATTTAAACATATATTAACCTGTGTGAGTTGGGAAAATCAAACTGCATAATTTCAGTGCAACTGTGAGCATTATATTTTACAATCAGCTCATCACTGAAATTGAATGCTATTTCTTTTGACTGAAAATAATTACTATTTGTTTAGGGTTGTGCAAAAAATAGTCACTTTCTGTGCAAATGATATCCTTTTGGACTGAAGGCGATAAAACAAAGTACAGTATATTTGATTGGAAATTCATGTTTACCTATTAAGATAATTTACTATACCATGCAAACTCTTTATCTTATTGAATGAAAGATTCAAAGAATCAATATTTCCAAGCCTTGTGTGCAAAGATTCCAGGTCTTTGATTTTATTATGAGACAAAATCAGTTCTGACAGCTCAGAGAGAGTTTCCAAGTTCTCGATCACCTTGATTTCATTATGACTCAAGTCAACATGCTTTACAGAAGATAAAAGTTTCTGTAAAAGAGAAAAGAGATAAATTTTCTAGAAAAATTATTTTAAATAAGTATTAACCTTAACCTAAGTTGCACTCAGGATGTTTCAAAAGCTCATATTTTACTAACATATACCAGAAAATACAGCTACTTATTACATATAAGATCTATGTGCATATATATATTTGAGTCACTCTTATCCAAACTGATATTTTGTTTTAATGACTATTCTTCCTTTTATACTACTCATTTTTCCAAAGAAATAGGAATGTATTGTAAAATTAAATTAAACTGTATATCAAATGTAGCAGATTTCAATACATAAAGAAATAAATATTCCAGACTTTAGTGCTACACTAATTGACAATAAATGAATGATGAAAATGGCTTTTAAAACATACTACTTTTCGGTATCAATTTGCCAACATCTTTCTTAAAAAGCCATTTAGATACATATCAACAACTGTATAAAACAAGGGAGGAATGGGTCTCAAATTAAAAAATTACAAACAGTCAAAACAAACAATGGTTCTTATAGGCACAAGCAGTCTGGAAACACCAGAAACCTAAGAAAATGGAAGCAAAAGGGAATGCATATCTGCCAACATTTAGTACTCCCTTCTTTGAAGTCATAGTATAATAATCACATGACACTCATACCCCTTGAAAAGCACATATAAATACACATTACTGGTTGAGTACTGGAATTTCAAAAATTGGATTGATGTTTTGAAACAACATTTAATGGTAACATTTTAGAAACAATAGTAAAATCAACTTTAAAACTTGTTTTAAGTGTTGTCTCTTACCAATGCTGTCCATTCCGAAGTTGAAATTGCAGTGAATGCTACAAAAAGTACATTTTACAAAATGTATTGTAAAATAAATTTAAACTATAAATCAAATAGTGTACATAAATTTATTTTACAATGCAAAATGTATTGCAAAATAAATTTAAATTGTATATCAAAATAAAAAAAATGTATTGTAAAATAAACTTAAACAGTATATCAAATGTAGCAGATACTAATACATAAAGAAATAAACATTCCGAAGTTGAAATTGCAGTGAATGCTACGAAAAGTACATTTTATAAAATTGATTGCTGTTACTACTACTTCATCCAATAACATTTTAAAAACTATATTTAAGAAAAATTTCATGATAAAAAAAGCTAAAATATCTAACTAAATACTGATCTACCATAAAAAGAAAAACTATATAGTCATGCTAATGTAATCTTTAATCAGTTTGTTTTGTTGCTCTACAATTTTTGCTAAAGGAAAGCTAAATTAGACCAGGTGCTATGGCTAAAGTAGATTCTGGAGCAATAAAAACATCTATGCTATACTGGGATTTGGAATTCAGAGCGTTTAGTACCAAGGGCCTTAGCACTAGTCATTTATCAAACAGGTAGGCTTTGGTACCACAGATTCATATAAAAATGAAACAAAAAAAATCTGATCCTCATTAATAAACAAGTGAAATAAATCATGAATTATTTCAATCATGCTAAAATTGTGAACACATTGAAACTCAAAAATTAGAACAAGAATCACCAAATTATTTAAATAGAAAAGAAGTGAAATAATTGCCATAAAATATTAGCAAGAAAAGTTGCCAATTGAAAAGGGAAAGCTTGGAGGCAGATATCAAAAGTGAAAAATACTAGGCATTTCTTTATGGGAGCAATTTATTCAAAAAAGACTAAAAAAAAGCTAAATAAACTATACTGCCAATTATTATACCAAACCTATCAAATGTAAATGCTCTGTATGCCAACCAAAAAGCAAAAGTTATGAAAAATTGGAATATGTACATTTTTAAACAAAAAGTTTATAACACATGTATGAAAGAAAAAATTCATGAGTAAGCATTTTCAACTGTCAACTCTTCATAAAGTAGATTTTCTGTTTAATCATGTCAACTAAGCTATAAACAAACATACAAGAGTTAATAATTAAAAAGTAATAGACTAAATTTTTCAAAATGCTCTTGATAGAGAAAAGGAAACTTTGAACTCTTCTAAAATTGCTTAAACTATTTTAAGATATAAAACAAAGAAGTTTCAAGAAATACTTGAGATAATTCTTACAATGCAAGGATGTATCTTTGCTAGTGAATTATGACTAAAATCTGCATAAGTTATAGAATGCCAGAAAGGCCAATTGTGCACAGGATCTGTCACAGGAAACCAATGTAGTATTTCACAAAGCAATAAGTTGGATAAATCAGTCAATGATTCATGAACAACAATTGACTTAAGTCTTGGTCGTATAGTTTCAACTGATATCAAATTTCTTTCTAACTTGCAGTTACAAATCTGAAATAAAGTTGTAAATAGGTTTTAAATCAATTCATTAGAACACAACTTATGACAGTAAACAAAACAAAGTATAATTTTTAAAAAGCATTATTTGAAATATCAAGTTAATCTGCTTATTCTCTCATTCAATACAAAATTTTCAATGAGACAAAGTTTTAATGTGATTCATGGAGTATTGAAGGAAACAGTGAATCCGAGAGGGAATTTGTGTTTCTAAGAAATAGAAATACTCCTAACTTCTACCTCACAGCTTTATGAAACTTAACTCATTCATAAAACTAATTTGAATAAAATATCTAAATAAATACATCCGAGTCAAATTTTCAATAGATAAACCACGCCTCAATCATAAAATTATCATTTTTAACTTCTATTTTAAATAATCAATTTGAATTTAAAGAACCTATAAACTTTAAATATCTTTTAATTAGAACGTAACAGCAGAAGAGTTTAGTGCGGGGGAAAGAATGGATTATGAATATTTGAAATATAATACATGAATTTGCATCTTTTAAGTCTTAAACGTTATTTTTATTCATTGTTTAATTCATAACAGAAAATATTTTTTAAATGTTAATTTCAATAGCATACTTACCTCCAAAGTATCTACAGATTTAAACATTGAAAGATCAAAAGAGAGATCATTAGGGATGATATTACTGGCTTCAAAATAATCAGAGCTGCCCAATATCTTTAGATGTTTCAAGTGAGTTATGAACTCCACTAAATGTGCAATATCTTGTTGTGGATTATTAGAATCTGTTAAAAAAAGTTACTAAAACTCAGATATCTATTAAAAATATTTTTACATGATATTTATGTAAGCAATTACATAAAATATGGTTAAATGTCTTTTGAGACAGTGTAGTTTTTTTTTATAAAAGACAGTGCAGTAGATTAGAGGTTAAAGATAGTTTTGAAAAAAATGGCAACTTATGTCTTTTATAACACTTTCTATTTTTCAGGTTTTTATTCAAAACAGCAACTTGTATTTTCATGTCTTAAATAATTTTCATTACATGTCATAGTCCTAGTGAGTGTCAAGATTGTTGAGTTAATTTCAGAGATGATTAAGTACTCTTGCATACTCCAAAGCCCAATAAAGAGAACGCTTACACTTATCTGCTAAAAAATTTATGCCATAACAATGAGAACATTCAATTGTGATTAAATGTAAATAATCATATTTAACACTTAATACATATGAAAGTTTTAAATTAAGTGCTTGCATATCCTGAAGCTGTTTGTTTCTTGGTAATAACCAAGAAAATTAAATAAATGAAACATTTGTTACAGTATTTAAGAAAAATAATTTTAAATGAGAAACAGAGGGCTGAATTAAATTATGTGTGACAACAATTGCCTATATTAAGAACTAGCAGTACCTGCATGGCGTTGCCCGTGACATTCTTGTTTGTCCTCACTGATTATGAAAACATTAAAAAGAAAAGACAATAATTTTAAGAATGAATCCCACCACCACCCGACATGACACGGCCATGTCGCCCTATTCCTTCCACCACACTGATTCTTGCTTAGAGAGCTTCATGATACACTATGTTGAATGTTCTTCCATTTGGAGCTAGGATGTAGATTCTCGGCTTTTCCAACTCTTGAACACTCACATACAGTTGACCGTGGGAGAAACACGGTTTAATGAGATCGAGTCCTATAACTTTCAGCGATTGCCGTTGTGCCTTGTTGATGCTCATGGCGAAACTTAAACGAACAGGGAACTGAAGTCATTTAAATTGGAATGGGAGATCCAAAGGGATGATTGGGATCCTAGGAATGAATATATCTTCGCCTGCAGCATGTCCAGTCATGATGGTGGCTTCAATAATATTCGGCATCAGTTTATTGAGTCTTGTTCCATTGCAGAGGTGGATGGAGATTTCTGAGAAGCATAATCGGTACCCCAATTTCTTGCTGTAATATGTGCGAGGGTACTTTAGATGGCTCCAATGTGTTCAAAAACTCTGCTGTGTAGTTAACAGCATCATCTGTGTCACATGTAATGTCGATAGATTTGTATTATACAAATACAGAAATTATACAAATTCAAAAGTTATGAAATAACCACAACTGAAATAAAAATGTGATTCAATCTTTAAATATAACGCCATACTTTTAAAAAGTCTTGTTACCTCATTGATTACGACAAACAACCTAAATGAATCACAATGTCAGCGAAATCAAAACCAAATTAAACAGTAATAAACTGTTATTTCATTTAATGTAATTTATTAACTGAGTTGCAGAAAATTTCTTGATGGTAGGAACTTGGCACTTGGAGTTGAACATGTAGGGGTGGAGCTACAGTCGTTTGCTTTTCATTCTTGGTACGAAAAAGGACAAAACAGTGACAATACAGAGAAACCAGTTTCAGAATTGAAAAAGCTGCATAAAATCAATTTAATTTTTACAAATAATTGTGGTGAATTCAAAAAATAAAAGGACAAAGTAAAAGTACAGAAAAAATTGGAAGGATTAGAGTATATTTACTATTTTTAAAAATATAAAGGCAAAAAATAAAAATTATCTGTCTGCCAGGTTCGAACTCAGGAGGCCTCCTTCCAAAGCACTAACCTCAACTTCAGTACGCGCTTTACCCACTACACCATCATTTCAATGTGAGGAGGGGTGTTTTTAGTGAAGAGATAGCATGTGCGATAAGTATCTGTCAGATCAGTCTGTGCAGATAAGTCATAGGAGGAGGGGCTACATACGCAGCACAAAATATTAATTTAAAAAATTTCTAGATTAAATTTTAAAATTCGGGCTTTGAGGGACATTCAGTCACCTTTAGGACTACCTGTGTGCCGAATTTCATGGCTGTAAGTGCTATATTCGTCTGGACACTGCACAGACACACAAACACTTCGTTTAAAATAGATTTATTTTTCTATCATAGTACTTTCATAATAAAGTAAAGAATTAGAATATCTTTATAGACAGAACCATACTTACAGCAAGTGGGATCACCCAGCTTCAAACGCTCTGAAATAGCATATAATTGCATAGGACTAAATTCGTAAGTCTTTTCATTTGTAATAATTTCATCTCCTAAAGCAG
This sequence comes from Meta bourneti, assembly GCA_933210815.1. NCBI lineage: Eukaryota > Metazoa > Arthropoda > Arachnida > Araneae > Tetragnathidae > Meta > Meta bourneti. The sequence continues at coordinate 13,221,145 of OW119934.1, read as the reverse complement.
AATTTAAAAATGAATAAATTTTTTCACTGAAGCATTGATAAAATTTGTTTGTAGACATATAGTTCAATAATGAATAAAATAAACTTAGTTAAAGAACTTACCACTGATTTTTCTCTCTATTATTGAAGATATCAATAAATTTGTAATCTAAAAATGCCTTTTCTTTACTCAAAAGATGTGGAAAAACAATTAATTTTGTTGACTTACATTGATTAAACGACAAAGGAAGCTTTATAACCCTACTTCAATAGCGTTATACAATTTACTTGATATAAATTAACCCTTAAGGTTGGAAAGTTATAATAGACAAAACACACAATGAAGTCTCAGACCCAGCATGGCTGATGATTAAATGACAAGTAGTCTTCATTTTGCAATAGCAAATGCAATTTCAGTAACCATTTGCTTACAGAAACAGAATTCTCATTCCCAATTAACGGATATTTTTCAAATTTGCTTATTGTTAAAACTATCTTTTGTGATAATGCCTAATTTTAGATGGTGATTGAATTGTTACCAGTCTATCAATCAACTTATTCTAGAATGGAAACCCTAGAATGTGATCATACTGAATGTGATAGTAGTATTTTAAAGAAATCTTATCAAGAAAATTTGAAAAGGAAGCAATGATTTTATAAATGCCATTAAGGAATACTACCTTTGAATTTAACTATTTTAATCTATCTTATTTATAAACCATTTTTGGAAAAACTAATGAACAATTTACTAATAGAAATGTTACTCTTTGTTAACATCATTATTTCTATCTATCTGAATAACTTCAAACTCCCTTTAAAGTTCAATTAAAAGTTGGTTGGATGGGTTTTATGGCACAAGGTCCAATCCCAAACACAAGAGCAAAATAAAATTCAATAAAAAGAGACAAAAATCAAGGAAGCAGACAAATCAACAATAGAGTACACTAAAACATGAAGGTACACAAAATGAAAATAAAATTAAAACACTTGAAGTAAAAATATCTCCTGAAACAACATCAAAAATAACAAATAACAGGTAAAACATGCTGATGGACTTAAAATAGATGTTGACTTAAAATAGATTAGAAGTGATGCAGTTTATAAGACATGACAGATGAAAACATTAAATGAAATTTAAAAATTCAATGCTAAGTGAAGAATTCAAAAACTTTGAAAAGGGGTTTCCCCCACTAAAATTCAGCAAAGCTTAAAGTAAAATTGTTAAAAGAGTATCAGTGATAACTAAAACTGGATAATTGATTAAAATAGGATGTAAACAGAACCATGTATGTACATTATCTCCAAACAAACACCCACAGGGAGTTTCTCCCAACAAAATATATTTGTGAGACAAACATGTGTGTGTCCAATACGCAGGTGAGTTAAAAGTACATTGGAATGTAAAATAGGAACAGAAGGCCACTATAAAATAGATGTGTGAATGCTATGGAGCTCATAATGACTTTGCATGCTAAAATCATTGCGGCATTCATTCCATACAATGTCTTGGATATATAAAATCAAAGGAAAAATTTGTTTTCAGACTTGCAACAATAAATTTTTAAAACTTCAAGAAAAATTTATATTTTGCTGTTTAATAGTTAAGAGAAAGCTATAAAAACGAAGACTAATTGTTTAAAAAATCATTCCGTTCTACTTTGAAATTGAATATGCAATAAACTATTCTATACATTCATATTCATTTTATTGAAGATAAAAAATCTACACATATTACAATATAAATTGCTTAAAATTATAAAATAGTGAATTAAACATGCAGAAAATGAGATAAAGTACATGCATGGTCAATTTCAATAATTATTGATGTCACAAAATATGACAAAAAGTACTACAAGAGATTGAAAACATTGCCTTAAGCCATTGGTTCCCAACCTGTGTTCCACGGAGCCCTAAGAGCTCTGCATGCCTTCCCAGGGGGAGCTGCGCAGCCACTCCAGGAAAATAAAATGAAAAATTAAAGAAATAAGGAATAAGAAACTAAAAGTAGAATCAAAATAAGAACTAGAAATTACATTCTGAAAGGAAATTTTTCAAGTTGAATTTTGTGCCCCCTCTAGTAGAAGACATTTGGTCATTCTGCTGCCACTAGCTGTAAAATTATTGAAGTGTGAAACAGACAGACGAGGCTGAGCGGGGCGCCGGCATTTCATTGCGCAATTAATTGTTTAAATATCTCTTTATACTATCTATCCCCTCTTCCTCCCCCTGTAATTCCACACCTAAACATCATTAACTTGTAAAATATAGGGTAAGTCTAAGGGGCTCCACAATAGAAATTGATTCTAAAAAGGGCGTGAATCAAAAAGGTTGGGAACCTCTACCTTAAGCTAATGTTTTGCAAAAAGAAAATTTGTTCTTTTCTAATCTGATTTGTCTTGATTTAAAAATATAAATGATACATCAAAGAATGCTAAAGAATACTTCTAAGAAGCTTCTTTTAGAGAAATTTAACAGTTTTATAATGGACAAATAATAAAGTACTTCAGAGACCTCTTACAGAATGACAGCTTAGCATTACAAAAACATACCTTTTAAAAAAAGTGTCTCCGAAAGATTTGCTGTAATAGTTCGCACTTCCTAAAAATTGTTCCAGAATTAATACCAAAACAATGCTGTGTAATATATATTTTAGTGAAAACAGTGATTAATTTTTAAACTTTATGAATATTAATAATTATTTTTAGAGAGTTTAATCAGTTCTCATTTATTTTATAGTCAATGCCCAAAGGAATTAACATTTTTTTACACTAACAAATCATCCCCAAAACTTCATACAAGTGACGAAATCAATACTTAGGACTGAAACACATATATGGCATTACACCAGATTACACATCAAATCCCAATAGCATTTAATTTATACAATGTAAAACAAGCAATATGAGAAATATGTATGAAAAACATTTTTAGAAACAGCCTAGAAGCTAGATAAAAATAAATAAACTTACATATTTTTGAAAATCTAAAAATATGGCAAGAGGTTCAGGCAACAAACTAAACTGATGGATCAAAGTTTGAAGATAATGCTCCAATGCCTGCTGACGTTCATTAATAAAGGTTTCAGAACGATTGCCAAACACTTTCTTGGGTGGTAGCAGGTTTTTATTGATTGAAAACTGTTTTACCATCTGCAATTAAGTATCCAAAACTTAGCACAAATCGATTTTTAAACTATGCAAAATGACTATCAGGAACAGGAAAATTGTGAAAGCTATAAAATACATAAACATTTTCTTGACAAACATTTCTAATGGTTTTAGTGGCATAGCGTCTTGGTCCATGTAAGCCCAGAACCCTTGCATCCCGATAAAAAAAAATTAAAATTTGGTGACAAAAAATAAAAACCGAAGCAAAAACTGCTGATAAAAACAACTATGATTGGTTAACGGTGTAACCAATCATAGTTATACATCTGGAAAATAAACCAACAATTTGAGGTGCTCAAAGTTTGTTTCAGTGTTGTAAAAGAGTTCATAAAGGGAATCAACTTAACAGGTGAACATCTGAACAGGTAAATAAATCCTTTAGGACAAATACAGTGCATTCCAGGTACAATTTCTATTGTAATCAATTCTCGATTATCCTCAGACATTGTTTGCATGAGACATTTCATACATTTTTCAAAAAATTTTGGTGAACCCTTGTTTCCCTAGTAACCAGTACCAGCAATGGACCAGTTTGGGGAACACATCTTTTCAACTAACAATTCATAAAACCAAAACTAAAATGTTTCCTTTTCTTCTCTCAAAAACTAGATAAAAAAACCTCCAGCCTATCCTCTTTTTGTGTGTATGATTCACCCATCAATAGAAAGTTTTTGAAGGATTTATTTTACATTGAAAGGTAGATTAGAGATTTTTTCTTTGGCACTAGAAACTATAAAATGAGTCATTAGTAATGCATTCTGTAGTGAAAAAATGAGAATGAGATAACTACAATAAATATTTGATACAAATTTAAATAATTGCTATGGGCTTCGTATTCAATAAATATTTGATACAAAGCCCAGAGCAAAACTAAAACGTCACACTAAAAAATTGAGAGATATTCAAAATACCATAAAATTCTAAATAATTACCTAAAAATTATAAAATATATACAAAGTGACACAAAAATTACCCAAAAATCTACACATTTAGAATCAGGGTACTGCAAATAAAATTTTTAACAATATGGGCATTGTCTACAAAGTGATAAATTGATCAGCAATGCAAAGAAGGGTCAAGACAACATAGGGTTGGTTAACTCTTAAAATCTATAACTGAAAACAAATAGTGTGCAAAACAAAACGTAATCTTACCTTTTCATGAAGTTCCACAAATTGTTTATAACGTCGTTCCACCAGCCATTTGTAGGGTGTCAAGTGGATTTCTATGACATAAGCCTGAAAAAGATGTTTCAAGCAAAAATTAATTTTAAAATAACTTGTTGAAAACAGTTTCTAGTCATTCACTCAAATCAGTGAATCAATTTTGAAAGAAAAATCCCTAGAAAGTCTTATAAAAAAATATTGTTAGCATGAACTTGTTGGTATACAATTGAAAATGTTTCAATTATTTTGTGAAAATTAGATTGCAACAATAACAGATAATACTCAACTATAAAGTATAAAAACTAAACAACTTTCCATTTGTCCAAACCAGGACACAGACTACATTTTAATTAGGAAAGGTATTAGGGTGTAAGGAAAGGAAAAATCACTTTTGAAATCCTCACCTTAAACTTATTTAAGAGAATCCTTTTCTTTATAATGGGAGTAAAGTCTTAAAAGAACCTTTTCACACATTATTTAAAATACTTTAATTTGCACAAATCTTATTTTGTAAAGATTTTCTAATAAATATCAACTGTGCAATAGAAACCAACAAAACTTGCATTTATCCATTTACATATTAAATGATATCCTTTAAAAGAACACAAATGAGAGAATATCATCTTAATCCATTGTCTTAAAATTCATAGTAAAGATAAAATCATATGATTAAACCATATTTCAATTTGAAAGACTTGATGGTCTATAAAGTAACCAAACTAAACACAAAATTTGAAAATTTTCAAACAATTTCAGGAGTACAGTGCACAAATAAAATCAGTGAAAATATTGAACATTTAATAAAGCTGAAGTAAAAAACTAGGTGATATGGTTTGATTGAGTACAGATATAATCCGACTTGCTATATCTCAAAGATCTACTTATAAATTGTCGTCAAAGAATGGACACACAAAGAAAGCTTTATACTGAAACAGAAGATAGAAGTATACCCAGGGAGAAATAAAACCTGGTAGATATCAAACCTGTGCCACATACAACTTGAAGGTTGTTAGTGCAGAGGGCCCACTGAGCCACGACGGCCAACTGAGTGATATAATCCATATCGTCTGGCACAAAGTAAAGCACAGCTTTCCTGGTAAGCAGAAAGTTTTGATAGTTGAAGTTATCTGCATGTTACATAGGGACCAGATATCCTATTTTTAAGGTCACTGCCATGACTCTTTCTTCAATTTTATTACTTTGTCCAGGATATTAAAAATAATCCTATTCTAAAGAAAAATATATACTGCTGAACACAAATACTCCAAACCAGATATTACATTTTTGCTGTCTCCTTAAATGAGTCAAATAAATAAGAAATTAAAATTATTTTCTGGAATTAACATCTGGTTGTGGATTGGTTTGGGGGTTTTATAGCGCAAGGGCCATATTTGGCCATGCTGTGCCAGACACAATACAATATCAAGTAACTGACACACAGTGATAGCTTTACTGACACAGAAGACAGAAATACATTCAGGGAGGAAGGAATTAACATCTGAGTGCAAGTATTTGATGAAATCCTTAGAAACACATGAAAAGCATAGCACAATTTTATATTTGCGGATGAACTGTTTTTAAGACTGGTGAAACCTAAAATAGCATCTTTAATTTTCAGTACATTTTTAAAACTTGAGTGCATATTACATTTTTGTCAGAAGTTCAGAATAATCTACCTTTCTGATTTTTTTTTTCAGATTTTCAGATTTAAATGTCACTTTTTAACACATCTAAAGCTCAACAATTTCAAGAAATTATTTTCTTTTGCAAAAGTATGAAATGGGACCAAGAAAATTATTAAGTACGAAGCTTTGAAAAGCCATATGGAGATCAGATTTTGTAAAAACTTTTTGTACCGTAAAACCGTCTCTATTTTCAGATCGTAGAGTATGACATATTTCACGAGCTTTTTCCCAACAGAAGGCGGCATTATACACGGCCATATAAAAGGCAAACCACAACTTTTCTTGTAAGCAGAAAGTTTTGATAGTTGAAGTTCTATTATAAATATTTGCTCGCCGAAAGGTTGCTTGATCTCGATTGACGTGATGTCGTAGAGAAACAGCGTTTTCACTGCTTAGTTATTATAGCTGTCACCAATTTGAAAAATAACCTTTTCACGGTCCTTATAATTATTCCCAAGGATAAGTAATACTGAAAGTTTTGATTTCAAAAGGCGGTGTTTACGATTGTAGTTGCCAATTCATAAAAGAGTAAGTGCAAGTTCCCATTTTTTCGTAAAAACAGACGGCCGCGGTAGCCTGGTTGGTAGGTAGGTATTTTAAATAACTGCACTATTGGCGACGGTCCGGGATCAAAGCCCGAAGGGAAAGACCGAGGACACCTCGGTACTTTATGTATAACCAGGTAACCACCAAAAATACCACTGAGCCTGTCCTTTTGAGGGACTTATCTGTTTGATAGGCACTCCTGGGTACTTTATGGGGCCGCGGTATTCCCGTACAGGAGATATAAAAGTAGAGTGAGTAATGGCAACCCTTTTATGTCCGTATGATCATGTGACCAAAAAACAGTAGTCACGTGATCCTTAGACTCTTCTCTCCAACGCACATATAGTTTGCGCATTCCTTCTTCCATAGCAAATGCATTGAAAGGGATAGCTAACATGGCTCTATCGTTCTGTGTATATGGATGTAATTCCAAATTTATCAAAGGTGAAAATATTACATTTCACAGGTGAGCGATTTACGTGTATTTTACATTTGTTTTTTGCGTTTTTTAATATTTGCTAGTCTGATAAAAATAGATATTCTAACTTTGGAATTAATATATTTGGTATTTGGTATTTTCAATTAACGTCACACTGGAGCAACACAACGGGCTATTGGTGACGGTCCGGGATCAATCCCAGAGGGAAAGTCCGAGGACAACACCACGTAATTTTGAACCGCGGTCAGATGACGAGGCAACACCTGAGCTGGCACCCCACTCTCCAAACTTCCACACCACGCCAACGTGAGGACATTTGAGGCCACGACAGATTTAACGTGCACCAGCCCCCTTTGTACACGACGGTGTTTGGCTGGATTCGAACTCGCAACCCTTCGGTTGCTAGTCCGTTACTCTTCCAACCGGGCCACCGCGGCCCTTTGGAATTAATAAATACAACCTACTGGCATTTCCAGTTGTAATAAAAAGATTTCATATACTTGCAATCAATATATGGCGGAGTTCGAATAGGTTTGGTGAAGCCCGCGACCTGTGGGCCATCGATGCGATAAAGAATTTAAAAATTCCAAAACCTCTATTTTGGTTCTTTCTCACAAATATTAATTATCAATGGATAATTAACCCTTTGAAAATCATGCTAAATAAATATGTTTTGCAAAAAAAAGAAACTTTGAGTAAAGACCTTTCGCCTCGTATGAATGTAATTTTCACAAAACAAAGTTTAGTTTTCTAAGGGGTGATGCGCTCTTATATGTCACGTCTAGAACACCTCCTAGATATTACACTATCAAATGAGAGAATATAGTCTTAATATGCCTAGAACATACCTATACCGAGCTTTTACAATTTGAAGGTAATGAGACGTCCTACCGCCCTAAAATTGTTAACATTTGCCAGTCTTGTATTAAAAGCTTGTATAAATTAATTTTAAATTATTTTTAAGAAACGAAATGTTCCAGTAACTCACATTTTTTAATGTCTTTAAAAATTTATCCAAGGAACATGTGTATTTGCAATTACGAATGAATTCGGTTGATGGGATACTTATGACATATTCAGAATCCAATCATCAATGAATCAGAGTGATTGAACCAAAAAATTGGTTCCTTTCGTACTTGTCTTTAAAATTCTTTAACACCACCATTCTACTAGCAGGTGCGTGCGACTAAGTTTTTTAAATCTGAATTTCCCAAATTATCATATTTGTATAGCTTTTTTTATTTTACCTGCCATATATTCTATTTAATTATAAACATTTCAGTTCAGAAACAAAATATATTTAACACACATAATGCAACAAGGGGATAGACATCTATATAAAAAGTTGAGTTGGCGTCTTTCTGTCCTCTATACAAATCTACACCGTTTGACCTATCAGCACCAAATTTGGTACACTTATTCTTCAGAACCCTACTGGTAATGTATGCTACATATTAACCCCCGTTCTATTTTTCTTGGGAGTGCAAAAGGGCTTAAAACAATTCGAAATCACCATAGGAATAGCATTAAGTATTTTTACAATCACTGTCTGAATAATTCACACCAAATATATGATTCATTCATTCATTTCATTTTGTAGAATTCTGCTGGTAACATAGGCTATATATTAACCCCGTTCAATTGGTACTAGATATACAGAGGGGCCAAAACAAATTTGAAATCCCCATAGGAATAACATTGAGTATTTTTGCGATCAAGTCAGACCAATTCACATCAAATTTGGGACATTCATTCTTTAGAATCCTGCGAGGAACATAGGATATATTTTAATCTCAGTTCTATTCGTCCTAGATCTACAGAGGGAACTAAAAGCAATTCTAAATCCAAATCAGAATAGCATTGAGTATCATTTTCAGTTTGACCAATTCACAACAAATTTCGCACATGCATTCTTTAGACTACTGCGGGTAACCTGGGCTATATATATTTACCCCATTCGATTTGTCCTAAATCTTTAGAGGAGGCTAAAAACAATTCAAAATCCCCATAGGAATAACATTGAATATTTTGAAGCTCACCGTTGTCAAACGAATTCACACCAAATTTAGTACATTCAATTTTTGGAAGCCTGCGGGAAACAGGCTATATATTAATCCCATTATATTTGTCCTAGGTCGGGAGAAGGGGCTAAAAACAATTACAAATCCAAATAGGTAGGTAGTTAATTAATGTCCCCCTCGAGCAACACAACAGGCTATTAGGGGATGGTCCGGGATCAATCCTGAAGTGAAAGATTCCAGGACAACACCTCATAATTTTGAACCACGGTCAAGAACAACACCTGAGCCGGCACCCCCACTCCAAACTTCCACACTTCGCCAACATGAGGACACTTGAGGCCACGACAGATTTAACGTGCACCAGTCCCCGTGTATCCGACGGTCTTTGGCTGGACCGAGTTTCGATCTCGCAACCCTCTGTTTGCTAATCCATTGCTCTTCGAGGGGCTACCGCTGCCCTCGAAATCCCCATAGAAATGACATTGATTATCCTTACTATCACAGTTTGATCAATTCACATCGAATTTGCTACACTCATTCTTTAAAACCCAGCGAGTAACATAGTCTATATGCTAACTCCATTCGATTTGTCCTGGGACTGAAGAGAGATCTCAAAACAATTCGAAATCCCCATAGGACTACTATTGAGTATTACGATGAGTCACAAACAATTCGAGCAACGCCGGGTAATTCAGATAGTGTTTTATAAGAGGGCCCGGTTTCAACAAATTTACTCGTAAATACCTTTAAAATTCTTTTAAAGTGCATGCATTAAAAAAAAATTATTAATTATGTCATGGTTATAAGGAAGTGGAGGAGGAAATTAGCTATCAATCACTGAACAAATGAAATTTTGTAGCGCGTTGTAATTTTTTCAGGCCAAAATTAAAATAATTTGCGCTGATTTTCATATTTCATTCTGATCACCAAATATTTATATTTGTTGGGCTATAAACACCTTCCATACGAGATTTCTGTACACCAAAGTTAAACAAAATCCCTTGTCTCATATTCATATTAAAATTTTAATCTTTAGGGCTTATTACTTTTAAAAAAATCACGTCACTCGATTTTCGAAACGAGAACTTACACTGCAAGAACTTGCGAAGAAATAGTATTTAGTATTATCAAATTTGAGACCCCGATAGACTCCTTTGATCTTCATTTTCAGTGGAAAAATTTTCTTTACAGTTCCTTGGTCAGTGATGTTTGCTATACAGATGTTATTAAGCTTTCTGAGTCTGAACATTTTGGAACATTCACGAATATTATTCTCAGAATATTACAACTATAAAATATTTCATCATAAAAAATCCTTAGATATCAAAAATGACAAATCCCAGGATAACCTCTTACGACCCGATATAACTAATGCTAGGGCAAGGTAATTGGCTGCGACCCGGCGGTTGAGAAACACTTCATTTTCAGTGGATAGGTATTTAATTAACGTCGCACTGGAGCAACACAACGGCTATTAGCGACGGTCCAGGATCAAACCCGAAGGGAAAGATCCAAGGACAACACGTAATTTTGAAACACGGTCAGATGACGAGTTCACACCTGAGCTAGCATCCCACTCTCCAAACTTCCACACCTCGCCAACGTGAGGATATTTCAGGTTACCGACAGAATTAACTTGCACCAGCCCCCTTTTACGAGATGGTCTTTGGTTGGATTCGGACTCGCAACCCTCCTGTGGCTAATCTGTTACTCTTCCAACCAGGCTACTCATTTTCAATGGAAGACAAAATAAATGACACAGACCCTCGAAAAAGGTGGTTCAAATTTAGGTTTTATTATGTAAAACTGTTTGAGGCTACGTCAAACCATTATCACTCAAATAATTTGTATGGATTTATAAAATTATTTTCAACCATTTATATGAAACAAATCGCAAATGTTTCGGGATTTGCTTAATTCCTCCATTTTTGTATTCTGTATCTTGTGCCTATGAATCGTTAATTATCCGGATGCCATTTTAGTCTTTTGGGGTTCTCAGAGGATTGTCTGAAATAACTAGACCATTAAAATTTAATAAAAATAATCCTTCAAAATAGTGATCAAGATTCCGAACGTCCCATACTTCCTTTCTTTAAAAAGTTATTGGTGCAAAATAACTCAGTTTACCATGTGTACGGTTTTGATTCTACTGATTTCTTCAAGGATATGTGAACACCCAAAATCTGAAAACCTTTGGGGCAATATCCGTTGTGGTTACTCTTTAGGATATTTTACATTAACAAAGCAAGTATTGAATATTTTTTGTTTAGCTTTGCTTTAAGTCTATCATGTCTAACTCAACTGCGATAAATAATTTCATCGCTTGATTTATACAAAAATCATGCTGTAAATCTGTGTAATGGAGGCAAAATTTTGTGGGGAAGAAAATCGATGCTAGAATTTAACTTATTTACAATTAGTAGAAAATTACTCATTGAAAGAAAAATATATAAATTTATAATTTCAAAGTTTCGCATTGTTACAGTGAATATTTGTTTTTTCAAACACGTGTAAGAATATATGTATGGATCAGTCGAATGTATCTTGGAACCCTGAATTATTTCACTATTTGAAAATCATTCTACAAGCATTTGAGAAGCACACTTGTGAAGATTCTAGGTATACTTAGGGTATTCCTGATTCTGGGAAGTAGCCCGTGGCTTTGCTATCTATCACTGTTATCGCTCTCCTTTGATGGTCCGGTCTAAATAGACTACTGCTGAGATCAATTTACTGAAGAAGGGGAAAGCACTCCCTTTGTCCAAACCCTGACACTTTTAAAGGGAACTCGCTTTTTCGGGGTGCCGTTTTCGCCAACACAACTATGAGATACCACGCCGCCAGAAGGGTTACAGATGTCTCCAGCGTGGTCACGTGGCAGAGCAATGCAGAGCCTAAGTCAAGTGTACACTGTGACAAAAGACATCATCTTGTGATGTGCCCCGATAGAGGAACTGGTGAATCTTTCAATTCAAAGGAAACAGCTACTGAAGCCGGTGATAAGCCTGCCGAACAGTCAAACACACTATCTAACCCAATTTGTTCTGCAAGTGTTTTCTTCCAAACTCTAGTTGTGCTGCTTCGAGGGAAAAATCAAGACATTGCAGTACGAGTACTGATAGATACTGGAAGTCAAAAATTTTACATAACGAGAGAGGCTGTTTCGAAGCTGAAATATCTTCCTGTAAGGGAGAACACACTAATTCACAATTTATTTGGAGGGATAAAACCCAAAATACAGAGTATAAGATCTTTGTCAGCGATTTTGACAAAAATTGCCATTGCAATTTCAGTGTTCTTGACCAAGAAAATATTTGCTCAGAAATTCCTCAAATGAACACAAGCTTCTGGTCAAAGGAATTAGAAGATAACGGAATTAAGCTTTCTGACCAAGAATGTGTTTAACGTCTTGTTCATCACCAACCATTCACTTACTTATTGGAGCTGATATACACAAGGGTTAATTAGACCGAGATGGCTTAAACTGGATTGCCAACGACTGCGAACATCCATACCAATTATGGGCTTTGAATACAGCCTGTTGAACCAAAGGCCAGAGCTTGGCTACCTGTTTGGCAATTAATTTTTGTATCATTCAGAGCAGAAAAAATTAAACTTTAGTTTGGCAATATTGAACAGGGCATGTCGATTTAAATTAAGTGATTTTTATTACAATAATCATTGATTTAAATGAAATTTTTAAATTACATTTTCCTTTCTATGTTTGATAATATTGGAAATGAAATAACTATGAATAAGATGCATATTCAAATAAATTGAGAACTTGGCTCGTCACCCCAAAAATTGTACTGAAAATCGTCCATTTAAAGACACTAAGTAACAGTATTTGTTGATTGGGATCATAATTACTAGACAAGTACCCCTCTTGGGTCCTCGACCAACAGGTGTCAATTACAAGCTTGCTCATCAGAGTGGGTTTTGTTTTAAATATTCCGTGTGATTTTAAATTGCGCATGGCCAATTTTGAACCATACTTCTCCATGTGATGGGTGAAGATGCTCAATGTATACTCATTCACAAAATATTAAAATTGTGGCAACTTGCATTCATTTAAGATGTATTGTAAGCTGTTCATGAAAAAATAGACTTAGTCACAGTATCTGCAGTATCACAAAAGCATTCCAATTTGGCACAAAAAATTTACAGTTGACAATTTTAATATTTTCATTTTGTTTTGTATATTTTGGTTAATTTTTATTGGGAAATTGTATGCACTGGTCCTTTGGAATTCTTTACACTGCTAGCTAAACTATTCTGAATTTATTTAATTGAAATTTGGAATAAAAAGTCAATTCCCTCACTAGCTCAAAGAAAATCCAGCCCATACCATTACATTGGCAGCACTAAAGGCGTCTTCAATGATATTACGGGGCTTGTTCCGTGCTCTCTCCAGATCCTCACATGCATAAGATTAAAAACAGTTAGCATTCGGACTCCATCTTGTTGAGACGTCTCCGAGGCAATCAGATTTTTTTTGCATTTAAGCATTTTGATTTGCGCTTCCAATGTTAAATCCTTGTAAATAGTACATATATGTAAAATTAAATGTATTTTTAATGCCCAAAAAAGTTTGGATTAATTCGTCAGACTAGTTTCGGTGTCAGAAGTGGGATTCGAACCCACGCCCGCATTCGCGGACTACCTCTTGTTTTAAATTAAGTTTATTAAGGTTCTCTGACTTACCGAAATTAGTGAGTCAAAGAGCCTAAATAGTTTTGGTTAAAAAAAGAAATCACTACAAATCCAATTTTATTTTGTGGTTCTTTAAACTATTGTCTTTATGAAAGTTCATAGAATTTGATGATAAAGCGCATATGTATGTTCTATTAAGTGGATATTATCAGGTTGTGATAAACTTACGGCCAAAGTGCCAGATCGAAAGTGAATGAAAATTTAAATTTCGTTTTAATTTCACTGAAATTTTGTATGTTCTGTGTATTTAATGATTTGAAAAAAAAAAAGATAATTTGAATTACCTATGGTAATTACACATTATTAAAAGAAAACTAATATTTAATCGCAATTATGTACACTGCTGGCCACCGTAAATGCAACACCCTGAAGGAAGCATGCAAATAATATGAAATTTACAACATGCATTAGCGGAGGTGAGATATGCAAATGATTAGAATTTCAGCGCAGACGCACATCACGCGCGCCTGTGGCGCCACTTCAAAGCGCTATTTAAGGCTTGGAGATTTCGACGATTTCAAGTACGGCAATTGTGTTTTTCTTGTGGTTTTTTCAAAAAAACGATCAATTATGCCTCGTAGAAAACAGCGATCATCTTTTGATCAAGTATCCGAGTTCGACAGAGGAAGGATAGTGGCCTACCGAGATTGTGGATTATCTTTCAGGGAAATCGGTAGTCGTGTTGGACGAAACCAAACAACTGTAATGCGGATATGTGATCGTTGGATGCAGGAGGGTACGATGGACCGACGTGTTCGATCGCATCCACCTCAGTGCACCACTTCACGTGATGACAGGCATATTGTGCGTATGGCAGTGACGGATCGCTCAGCCACATCACGAACCATAGCACAGCACATTCAGTCTGTACCGCATCATCCAGTGTCTGCGCGTACCATTCGACGCCGTTTACAGCAGAGTGGTCTGTCCGCAAGACGTCCATTGCTTCGTCTACCCTTGACGCAGAACCACAGACGTTTCCGCCACCAATGGTGCGATGAAAGAAGGATGTGGACGGCAGAATGGAATGAAATTGTCTTTACTGACGAGTCACGCTTCTGTCTGCAACACCACGATGGTCGGATTCGAGTCTGGAGACACCGTGGAGAGAGGATGCTGAACAGCTGCGTTATGCACCGCCACACTGGTCCTGCACCGGGTATTATGGTATGGGGCGGTATTGGATATCACTCTCGCACTCCTCTAGTACGCATTGCCGGTACTTTAAACAGCCAGCGCTACATCACTGAGGTGTTGGAACCAGTTGTCCTTCCTTACCTTCAGGGCTTGCCCACAGCCATATTTCAACAGGATAATGCGCGACCACACGTGGCACGCATTGTCCAATGGTTCTTCGTCAATCGCCAGATTGAATTGCTTCCCTGGCCAGCTCGCTCTCCGGATCTTTCGCCGATAGAAAACATGTGGTCCATAGTTGCTCAACGATTGACCCAGAATACATCCCCAGCTGCCACACCAGATCAACTTTGGCAACGTGTGGAAGCTGCTTGGTCTGCTGTACCCCAAGAACACATCCAAAGTCTCTTTGAATCAATGCCGAGGCGTGTGGCAGCGGTGATCTCCAACAATGGCGGCTACTCTGGCTACTGATTTTGGCAGGAACCACACTTCACAGAAGTCTATAAATTTAATCATTTGATACTTGGTCAACATGTTATCTACAAAATAAATTTTGTTGTGATATCTCTTGTCTTTCTTGGTGTTGCAATTTGGGTGGCCAGCAGTGTATATTGCATCTTGTGTATTGTATATGCTACGATATAGTTTAAGATTCTTTTATTACATTTGAAGCATATTTGGTATTGAGTATATTATTTTGTGTAATCATATAGTTTATTAAAAAATATTGATAACTATTTATGATTACAAAATCGGTAGAAAAGTAGATTGTGATCATTCCATAAGAAATTTGATTTTAAAACAGAAGTATGTGTATTTCTTGATGCGAAATAGAAAATAAGAATTGCTTTTCGTAGGTATAAAAGAAAACACATTTGAATTGAAATTGTTTTACTTTTGGTTTTTACCTTATTGGTTCACAGGGAATCAAGAAAATAAAGGGTCATAAAATTCAAAAATATTGGATAGATCCCCTTAGTAAATCAGAATTAGACTGAGAAGTTGCAAATCAGATTTTGGTTGTTTACTAACAAGTTGTTTATCAATCATGGCCTTTTCTTTCTCGTGGAAGAAAAGAAGACCTCATTGAACTCGCAGATTAACTTAATGAAAAAGTAACGGATAATTGTAAACTAGTTGAGATAAAGAAAATAATCCTAACCACTGAATACTATGAAGAGGAAGTTAGAATTAACTCGTATTATGGAAGATAGGATAGAGAGAAAGAAGCAAAAAGAAAGGAAGAATTTGCCAGACAGAAAGAGAAAGGGAAGAACGTATTATTAGTAAAGAAGAAAAGGAAAGCGAAGGACTCCGAATGGAAGAAATCGCTTTATAGAAGAAAAGGCTAGAAATGCAAGCTGCAAATGAGCTAGAGCTATTTAGTAGAGAAAGCGTGCCAAATCATAAAATCGAGCTCACCAAAATTACCCCAAAATTTGAGGAAAAGAAAGATGAAATGGGTCTATATTTAATAAATTTTGAGAGCTGAGATGGCAAGCGTGCCTAAAGAAGATTGGGTGCCACATTTACTAAGCGTATTGCCCTCGGAAATTTCGAGCATGATGGCTAGAGAATCGCCTAAAGATGCAGAGTTACGATTATATGAGATATTATTCTTAAGAGGTACAAAATGAGCTGAGAAATTGAAGCAGATGTTTTACCGTCATCAAAAAGTCTCAGATAAAACATGGAGGAGTTACGCTCATAAACTTACAAGCTACTATGATGAATGGGATTCGGATTTGGAAATCAAAACTTTTGAACTCAGAGACTTACATATCACTGAGTAGATGAAGAGACGAGTGCCGTCTGAAGTAAAAGAACATTTTCTAGAGGAGTGGATGGACTTAAATTCTCCATTAGAATTAGCTAAAAAATAGATCAATTCGAAAGCTTAAAGGAGTCTTACACCCAGAAATACTAAAGGTTCCCAGAATACAGAAAGTATCCAGAAAACATATGTTGGTTTTCATAAGTTTAAGAGAGAAAATAAACCCTTTGGGAAAACAGAAGTAAACAGAGAAGATTACAAAGAGAAAAATTTTGAACAAAGAAAATAACTTCAATGCTATTAATGTAATTCTTACGATAATCTTAGACCTCAATGTCCTAAGTTGAAGAAAACTGAAATCATGGCTGCTAACGAAATTATGAGAAAGGGAATAATAGATTTGATGTCTCCCTATATTAGTGTTGGAACTGTAAATGGATCTGATTTCTTTTTCGAGACACAAGAGAGGAGAGCTAGCATAGATTTAATTCCTAGAAAGTTTTTAAAGCCACACATGTACGGATAGCATCTCCTTTAGCGGACAGTCCTGTGACGCTCCAAAATTGACGTCTTCTCAAATTATTATTTGATGTGGATTCATTTGGAAAGATCAGCATTCGATTTACAGCCACAACATTTATTTTCACAAAACAAGGACAAGAACGAAAACAGACATTAAGACATTTACAGTTAACTTGTTACATCATCATTTCATGATCTCTCTCAGCACAACAGCGCCGGCCAATTCTCTACACACTTCAAAACGTCAGAGGCGCGCACAGCGCCCTCTTTTGCTCAAATTCTCATTGGCCGTAACACTCCCCCCGATGAACTGAAAGTTCATCATAATTTCTACAATACACAGCATAATGTACAATACTTTATCACAATAAAAATCAAATTTCAATAAAGATCAAAATAAATTCAAAGTAATTTAAATCAGTTTAAATGAAAGTATATAGAAAATGATATTAAAAAATACACTTCAACATAACTAAAGTCTAAAGATTCAAGAAAATCAAGTAAATTTAAATATAACCAAATACTTAAATCAAACACATTATTTTAAATACATATAAAATTAAAGTCAAATAATGTGAAATTGTTAATTGAAATCAGTCAGTGAGTTCTAAATTGTACAGTAACTGTACTGGACGTGTAACTATCCCAGATGAAGTTTTGACGGCACAAGATCTTATTTTGCCGTCGCGACCTGTGAACACTTCACACGCACACGCACGCACACACACACACACACACACACACACACACACACACACACACAGTTACCTTACCCATCTTCCACATATGGCGAGGTTCGCGTGCACCACCTAAAAGAACAATATCATTAACTTGAATACTTCGAGTTTGGAGTGAAGACACTGAATGGTTTGAGCGCAGTTCAAGCAAGTATTGTTCCTTCCAACGCCTCCAAAAGTTTTCAAGCAAAGTCTGTTGATATTTTAATCTTTTGCGAAGATCACTGGAAGAAGAGTTACAGTCAATATTCCTCGTAGGAAGTGAAGTTAATCGCTTCCCAACTAAAAAATGTGAAGGTGTCAATGGGGATGGTTCCATGGCATCGTCATAGTTGTAAGTCAGAGGTCTTGAATTCACTATTGCCTCCACTTCTGTTAACACGGTTGTCATTTCTTCGTACGTTAATAATGCCTTTCCTAAGATCTTTTTCAAGCACATCTTTACAGTTCTCACCATTCTTTCCCAAAATCCCCCCCACCAGGCGGCAAGGGGAGCACTATGATTCCATTGGATTCTTTGGGTGCTAAAATAATCTTGTAACTTTGACCCTTTCAGACCGTTCCAATGTTGCAGTTCTTTATCGGCTTTTTTGAAAGTAGATGCGTTATCGGAATACACAATGCGAATCATCCCTCGTCGATTAATAAATCTCTTCAAAGCTAAAATAAAAGTCTCTGTGCTAAGGTTAGATACAAGTTCTAAATGCACTGCTCGGGTCGTAGCACAAGTAAATAAACAAATATATGCTTTTTGAGGAGCAATTTTGTCTCTAAAATATATCGGACCAGCGAAATCTATACCGGTCACTTCAAATGCTGGAGACATTTTTATACGATCAGAAGGAAGAGGAGCGGTTTTTTCGTAAAATGGTTTAGCCCTGAATTTTTTACATGTTAGACAGTTTTTAATTACCGATTTCGTAGTTTTTCGAGCCTTTAAAATCCAATATTTTTCGCGAAGTTGAGTTAAAGTTGCAGCCAAACCGCAATGGGCAACTCTTTCATGACATTCTTTTATCAACAGGATTGAAAATTCGTGGTTCTCAGGTAATAATATAGGATGTTTTTCTTCCTCTGTTAAATCAGCAAAATGTAAACGACCTCCTAATCTTATAACGCTATTAGCATCAAGATATGGATTGAAACATTTTATCCTTGAATTACTAGGAATTTCTTCTCCATTCTTTAGAGCATTTTTTTCTAATTTAAAGGCAGATTCTTGTGTAATAGAGATCCAGTAATTTTCGGCTTTAATAATTTCTACAGAATCTAGTGGACCACTTTTCTTGTTTTGTTCATTTAAATTGTAAATGAATCTTTTAACCCAAGCTGTTACTCTGATTATTTTCGCAAGTTTCTCGTACCTTTTCAAATCAAAAAGAGCTTCATTAATAGTTGTTAAGACAGAAATTTCTTTATTACGAGTTTCTATTTTCAAAATATCAGCGCTAGGGTCTACGTATGTACCTCTTGGCCAATTGTCTTCGTCTTTCAGCCATTGAGGCCCAGACCACCATAGGGTACTCTGAAGCAAATCGGAAATATTCTTTTTTCTCGTGATGATATCAGCGGGATTATTTCGTCCTGGGCAATGCTGCCAAATTTTGGGTTCAGTTAGGGATTGGATTTCTCGAACCCTATTTTCTACAAAGGGTTTCCATTTAGTAGAGGAACCCCTTATCCAACAAAGGGCTATATTAGAATCAGTCCAGCAATGGTAGCTTACATTCGGATGACATTTTTGAAAGATAGGCCGTATATGCGAGATCAATCGGGCTCCTATTAATGCGGCAGTCAATTCTAATCTCGGAATAGTTAACTTTTTGAGGGGTGCTACTCTGCTTTTGGAAACAAGAAAGGATACTTTAGCAACATTATTGTGAGTTTTATATCTTATGAAAATAACTGCACCATAGACCTTCTCGCTCGCATCTGTAAAACAATGAATTTGAATATATTTCAAATTCTCAGTCTTTGTTTCTCCGAAATAGTACCTAGGTATCTCCAGGTTATTAACTAAAGGCAATTCCTCACACCAGTTTTTCCATTGCTGAGCTATATCTTCGGGTACTTCTTCATCCCAGTGGACTCCCCGTTCCCATAATTCTTGAAAAAGCAATTTTACTCTGACTGTAAAGGGAGAAAGAAAGCCCACGGGGTCAAAAATTCTACCTGCAGCTCGTATTATTGTACGCTTGGTGTTATCAGAACTTGCAATAAATTTCATAAGGTTTGTGACATCAAACTTAAAAATGTCTATTTTAGGATCCCATAATAGTCCCAGTACCTTTAAAGAAACATGGCGATTATCGGAATTATTTGTTTCGAAGTTAGAGTCGCTCCACAGTTTCTCGAGAGCTGAAGAATTACTCTTCCATTTTCGAAGGGTCATTCCTGCTTCTTTCATTATAAAATTAGCTTCTTTAGATTTTTAAACCCTTCTTCTTCATTAGGAGCGCCTGCCAACAAATCGTCAACGTACATTGATTCATTCAACGTTAAACATGTATCGGGATATCTAAGAGAATATTGCTTTAAATGGAATTTGATTACTGCGGCTAAAAGAAATGGACTAGAAGTGACACCAAATAGGACTCTAGTCATTCGTAGAATTTTCGGTTGAATCTGGGATATATCATCTGGTAAATCGTCTATCCACAAAAAACGGACTGCATCACGATCAGTCTCAGCAAGACCAACTTGCAGAAATGCCTTTTCTATATCAGCAATAAAGGCGATACGATTGAGTCGAAATTTAAGTATGAGATTTAAAAGATCAGGATTTAAGTTAGGTCCTGGATGCAACAAATCATTCAATGAAGGAGCATGAGGAGGATGTGACGATGCGTCGAAGACGATCCTCAATTTAGTTGTATCCTTATCCTTCCGAATTACAGGTTGATGCGGCAAATAATACACAGGATTCTCCTTTTCATCAGTTTGTTCATTTACCGGTTCTATTATTCCTAACTTACTATATTCTTCAATAACAGATTTGTAATCCAGATACAAAGAGGGGTCTTTATAAAATCTCCGAACTAAAGAATCAAGTCTTTTTCTGGCGTTACCATAGTTGCTTACCAAATTATCGCTGTCATGTTTCCAAGGAAGGTGCACTTCATAACGACCTTCCTTAAAAGTTAACTCGAAATTTTGAAGAGCTTCCTCATTGGAAACGGATCGTTTTGAAGGATCGTTATGAATGCCTAGGGATTCTAATTCCCAAAAAAGCTTTTAACTGTGTTGACATTAACTGATCGTCATCGAAATCTTTCACAACAATAGCATTTAAAACTCCAATGGATGATGCTTCAACATTCAGAAAAGAATTTTCAATTGGACCTTGAATTGCCCATCCCATCAATGTATCTATTAACATCACGGATGAACTTAAACGCTTTGTTTTACCGGAAGTTATTTCCCAAAAATAATCCGAGCCAATTAGGATATCAATATTGTGATGGTTATATCCATCATCTTCACAGTCAGATAATTTAATGTTTAAAGATTGAATTTGTTTATTCAACTCCTTGCTAGGAATTTCGATCAAAGCATTGCAAATTTCTGGTGATTCTAATGCTTGTATCATGATGCATTTACTTTCGTCTTCCATGTTACACAATTGAAATTTAACTTTACGTCTTGTGGTGTTAACAGCAGTATTTGTACCAAATGTGTGCAAATTTATTGTTTCATTCTCGACAATAGGCAAATTTAATTTATTTGAGAGTTTTTGGTGGATGAATGTGCGCTGACTCCCAGAATCAAGTAAACAACGCACTTTCGTTTTGGTTGTTGGGCAGACAACAATAGCTCGAAAGGTTTGCAGAAAAACTGTTTGTTTACCAGTTTCGTTTTCTTTTCTCTGGGGGATAACTGATGTCAATACAGTTTCAGAATTATTTATACTTTTAGCTTGATCACATAAAGAGTCATCTAGGGGATAAGCCTGTTCACACAAACCTTTTCGATGGTATCTTTTATTGCAGACATTACACTCAATTTTTACCTTGCATAATTTCCTAATATGAAACTTCTTAAAACATAAAAAACATCTACCATTCCTTTTTAAGATACCTTTCTTTTCAACTATGTTAAATTTATTACATTCATCAGATAAATGATCCGTTACTTTGTTACAAAAGACACAAAAATTATCAACAACAGTATTTAAAGCAACAGCAGACGATTTTAGTTCCTTATTATTGTTCTCATACCATTTGAACTTTTCTTTATTTTGTTTATTAACACGAAATTGACTATCTGAATTCTTTAAATACCCAGTAGTATTAGCTGTTGGTTTAGTTAATAGAAGTGTTCGTTCTCGCGACTCCACTTCTTTCTTTAAAAATTGCAATAAATCAGTTATCTTATTTTCTGCACCATCGTGAAATCTGTTAAAATCCAAAGCAATATCGTTTGGTATTATTTTGATTAGAATCGGAAACAGTAAAGCTCCGTATGCATTTGGCTCAATGCCAAGGCTATGCAGCGCTTGCATTTCTACTTCACACGTATCATAAATATTTCGTAGAGACGTTATGTCTCTCGAACATTTGCATGGCGCCACACTGAGCAATTTCGACATGTGACTATCAATTTGTAATTCTGTTTTGCCAAATCGGGATTCCAAAATGGCAATCGCTTTGCTATAATTTTCGGCAACAAGTGAAAAACCAGAAATAGCTCTCTCTGCGTCACGCGTCAAATAAGTTCTTAAATAATTAAATTTTTCGACATTATTTAATGACTCGTTCTCATGTATAGCAGTTTTAAATTGTGCCCAGAAGTTAGGCCACTTGCATATTTCTCCGTTAAATTTTTCAATAACCAAACGTGGTAGCTTAACTGGTGCTGAAGAATTCGAAATAGCGGAGTTCGAAACTATAGAATTATCTTGTTGATTATTATCTTGTAGATTATTTTCTTGTTGTAGTTTCTTAATACATCTATTCGCGCGTGTTTTACAAATTAATATATCTTCTTTATAATTTTCGGGTGTAATTACTTCCTTTTCTAACTGATTCGCGTCAGAAATATCATCTTCTATTTCTTTATTTAATGTTAACAAGTTCTGTTCCTTTTCTACTAATAACGAAAGCAATTCTTCAATTAATTCACTACTTGGAGAAGTAGTGATCATTTCGTTTTGTAATTTCTTAATCGTTTTCGTCGTGGCTTTTCTTAGCGTTGCGCGCTTCTGAATATTTCTCTCCAATCTATCCATAATTGCATTAGATAAGTGAAAATTCTCGTACCTCCATTTTTTCTACAAATAAAATTATTTTTATCCACTTCAAATTCACTAGTTCCCGGGTTTCGGCACCACTGTGACGCTCCAAAATTGACGTCTTCTCAAATTATTATTTGATGTGGATTCATTTGGAAAGATCAGCATTCGATTTACAGCCACAACATTTATTTTCACAAAACAAGGACAAGAACGAAAACAGACATTAAGACATTTACAGTTAACTTGTTACATCATCGTTTCATGATCTCTCTCAGCACAACAGCGCCGGCCAATTCTCTACACACTTCAAAACGTCAGAGGCGCGCACAGCGCCCTCTTTTGCTCAAATTCTCATTGGCCGTAACAAGTCCTACTTGCTTGTCTATAGCGGAAGTAGATTTAGAGTGTGTGTTGGGTCATGTTATAACCAGAGCTGCTGTCAATAACCTCCTAGATAAAGAACGCTACTTATAAAGCAATAAAACGGTTGTACTTATAGAAGAAATGAAAAAAGACAGACTCTCTGATACTGAATTAAAAGGTCCTGCAATGCCCAAGTTCCATCTTTAAAAGAAACATCGAATGACGACTGCCCTCGTAATAAGTTTTAGTCCTAGCGGTGTTGTTCTTAAGGAGAGGGGAATAGTTGAAAATTTTACATTCATGTTTCATACAATGTTGAAAGCGACAAGCAAGATTTTTTTCACTAGTCAATTCTCTGAAAATATTGATAATTTAAAAAGTGGTGATGCAGTTGAATTTGAAATGATTTATAATCGTCGTACTGGAAAACCAATTGCTAGTTGTTTGCACAATTACTTCTAAAGTTGGTAATGTGTGAAGTTTCTGGATTTGTAACCACTGAAAAAAAAAAAGAATAATATTGAAGGCAGAGTTGCTTATGAAAGTCGTGGCGAATGTTTTTTAGGTTCTATTCTGCTGAAAATGTTGATGGAAGCGTAGAGCTTCATCCTCCTAAAAAAATCACTTTTCATATTGCTACTAACAAAAATACAAGAAACCTTAGACCTTATAATATTCGTTTGGAAAAGCCCTTACATGCGAGATACCGTGGCGTTATCTGTGCTCTTAAAGGAACATTTGGTTTTATTAAAAAGGGTGATGTTAAGGATATATTTTTCCACTCTAGTGAATGCAAAGAGTATAGAAGTCAATCTTGGCGATGATGTTGAATTTGGAAGACTCGTACTAACAAGGAAGTTGCTGTTAAGTGTAACTAAATTGTCCTTAGGGACGATATTTGAGGACGTTGGAACTGAAAGTTTGGTTGGTGAAATAACTGAATTCTTAGACAAATCTATAAGTCGTTTTGGAGAAAGCATAAGTTAGATGAAGTTGAATTTACTGATTCAGGATCCCTTTGAATTACGATGTAGTTCATAAAAAAGGAAAACATGTAAACGCTGACATTTTAAGTCGTAGCTTCATGTACAATACACTATTTTTTTGTGTATGTATTTGATATATTTTATTCAGTGTACAGATATATTTACAAAAAAAGTGAGTTTTGAAAATCTGCAAAAATTTTTAAATTGAATTGCTTCTTTAATGAATATTACTGAGCAAGTTTGAAAAATTTGGTTTATATTATGATATACTTTTTAATTAAAGTAGGCGGTACAGCCAGGATCTTGAGGGTGTATGGTCTACTTGCATATTGCTTTGGGCATGAGATGTTGCCTTCGCGAAAATTCTGTTGCTACTGTTAAGTATCTTTTTTGCAGGTGTCTATCTCTGCAGAAAAAGAATCTTTAAGGGAGGAAATAGACTAACATCTTAGCCCCCAAGAGTCTAGTTTGGCGGGCTGCAGACCCGGAAGTTTCCTGTCTCCCAAGTGTCCTTGACTACTGCGCTTGCGAATAAGAAAACAGTTAGCATTTGTACTCCGTCTTGAGACGTTCCCAAGGCAACCAGATTTTTTTGCATTGAAGCATTTTGCTTTGAGCGCTTCCAATGTCAAACCCTTCCAAATAGTTTGGATTAATTCGTCACAGTGGCCTTCGCCGCACAGTAATTCCAATTGTTGTAAGTAACTTGCTTTTTGAGTTGACGCCTTCGCTCGTCAATTGCCACTTAGCCATATACTTATCAGATGATGTGGTAATCCTTGGATCACCAGGAACTGATTTCCGGAGTGCTGACCCACTCGTGTGAAATTGTTTCCATAGACGAGAAAACAGCGCCATCTTTAAAACTGTCCTGCTTCAAGCCGCCCCACAGTATGCCGGCGTTCATAAGATAAGGTCGATTATGGCTCAAAGACGAAGCGTCTTCTTTGAACCATAATTGACCGTATCTAATCCACGAATAACCAGAATGGCCTTAAATTTTTTTTTTTATCATTTAAACTCATCTACTGAAAAGCGTCTTCAACCAATACCTAATTTGCATGTTTATGGAGGTTAAATTCTGATTGGTCTCATATTTGCATATTGCCTTCTACAACTATAGGGAGTTTCACTCAATTAAATTCAATCACATTTCAAAGCTTAGAATTTGCATCGCATGCTTAACTTTTGGAAAGCAGTGTATAAAAAATATTCTAGGCATGTGCCTAGGGTGATCCACCACTAGGAAGAATCTTAAATCCACTGAAATGTGACCTTTTAATTTTATTTGCAGTTTGAGCGTCAAAATAACCTGTTCAGTACACCTAGGCATACCACAAAGAAATCTTAGAAAAGAAAAACAAACTAAACTTAACTGTAGATTTCAATAAAAGTAGGGGAAATTTCTTAAATTAACATGCTTTAAAAATGAGTAGTAAATAAAAAAAAGCCCAACAAATCATTTGGAATCCCTTGGTAATTCACCAGCATCAATTTTGATATCTGAATTAAATACCTTTTTTGGGAAACCAATAAATTTTAAGTTGGGCCAACAATTTTAAAAGTACAATTTCCATTATTGAATTCACTCAACTGCATTCTGAAAATTTTTAATAAAAGTTACAAAAGTTAAAAATCGTGCAATTGATTAAAATGGGGGAAATCAATTCTTAGTCCTGTCAACTCAATTTATTTGTGCAGCACTTTGCTGAAGGTCTTGTCATTTAAAAAGCTGTGATTTTCAGTAAGATTGGAAAGTAGGGTTTAGTGACATAAAACCTGCATCCCATTCTGTTTTCCCTAAAAGAAATTGGTGTGCAGTAAAATACCTACATGTGTACAATCTTAACTGTAAATGCACATTTGTCGACGTTATCCTGACAAATATTCTGGAGACAAATTTTTTAGAACTTGTCCCTTATGCATAAAAGATTCATAGACTTGCATAATGGAAATAGTACTTCGAATTCATAACGATACCTTGACATTTTGAATAGTATGTGATGGGAAATGCCAATTTAGAAAAAGAAATTTTCTATTTTCTGGCTGAAGATGAAAGGTGAATTAACGATGCTTAGGTAAAAAATAAAATAACGAAAATGAAGCTTTGAAATTATGGGACATTTCAATGACATTTTTTCTGATAGTTGTGTTCTGTTCCAAAGTTCTTAAAAAAATTTAGATTTTACTGAGTTAATTCAAAAGATATAAGTTTGGATTTGTTTTTATAATTTAAAAATTACTGTTTAGCAACATGATTTTTTTCCCGGTCTCACTTTTATCCTTCTGTGGTAATGGTAATTGATTAACACACACTGGAGCAACACAATGGGCTATTGGCGACGGTCTGGAATCAATCCCCAAGAGAAAGGTCCGACGATAACATGTAATTTTGAACTACAATGACGAGGTCAACGCCTGAGTTGGCACTCCACACCACGGCAACATGAGGACATTTAAGGCCATGACAAATTTAGCGTACACCAGCTTCCATGTACATGACGGTCCTTGGTTGGACCGAATTCGCACCCCTCCGATTGCTAATCCGTTACTCATCTAACCGGGAAAGTAACGAATAAAAGAGGAGGAAGAGATCCTAAGGATAAAAGAGGGCCCCCGGTAGACCCGTGGCCCTCTTTTATCTTTAGGAGAAAGGATTAATGGTTAACTATCAAATCAAGTCATCTATCAACTTGCACAATTTTTTATCTTACACTAAACAAACAGGCAAATATTCTCTTCTACACTTGGTCAAAGTTGAGTTGCGAAGATGTTGATATAAATAGATTATAAGTACAATAAATATTGAAGTTCTGTATTTAGTAATTTAACTAATAAAAATATTAAGTGCTTAGATTCATGTAGTTTTAAACACAATATAAAACAATCTGAATTTTTATCTGATTTTCTGAAAGTTGACATGTATGTATTTGTTAAATTTTCTTTCATAGAGAATAAATTTGTCTTATCAACTACAAAAGCAAACGTGTTTTGAAGTAGTAATTTTTCCAAAAACAAATTTGAATATCATTGCTTTTATGGTTTATTAATTTTACAATACAGAAATCAAAAGTAATTTAATTATAGCATTGAAACTTTACATATAAAATAGTATTCGAAAGTATTTTCAATACCATTGATAGAAATGTTCGCTAGAATTCAGTGTTTTTTCTATAGGAGAATGAAGATTTGTTTCGCTTTCTTTGAGTAGGAACAGTAGGAATTGATCGTTCAGAATGACTCTCAGTTGACCTGTTGGGAAGACTTTGAATTGGTGATCTTTCAGGCATATTGTACGCTAGTGGCCTTCTTTGATAAGTAACAGTAGGAATTGACCATCGATCAAGATGGCTATGATCGTTAGTTGGTGATCTTTCGCGTACACCTTGATTAGCTGATACTTGAGAGATACTTTGATTTGGTGATCTTTCAGGCAAACCTTGCATAGGTGATCTTCTGAAAGAGAGAGTTGGTGCCACTCTTCCTGATCTTTTTTCAAGTATACTTTTTATTAGCTCTTTTCTTTTAAGGCGTGTTTCAGAAGGAACATGAGTTGTTGATCTTCCAGAAAGACCATAACTTGTTGATTGCTCAGAAAGGCCATGCATCTCTGACCTTTCAGAAAGACCAGGCATTATTGATCTTTCATAAAGACCATGAGTCCTCAATCTTTTAGACAAACCACGAGTTGGGGATCTTCGAGAAAGATCATATGACCTTGGAAGAACATGAGGCGATGATCTGTCTTCGCGAAGACTTCGAGGTGGTGACCTACTCCTATGAAAACCTTGAGGTGGTGACCTACTTCTGTTTCGATACCAAGGCGGTGATTGTGATCTACTCCTATGAAGTCTTCGAGGTGGTGACCTACTCCTATGAAGTTCCCGAGGTGGTGATCTATTCCTACGAAGATCCCGAGTTGGTGACCTACTCCTGCAAAGACCTCGATATGGAGACTCATTCCTATGAAGCTCTGGAGATGGTGACCTACTCATGCAAAGTTCCACGGATGGCGACCTACTTCTACGAAGGTCCGGAGATGGTGACCTACTTCTACGAAGGCCCGGAGATGGTGACCTACTTCTACGAAGGTCCGGAGATGGTGACCTACTTCTACGAAGGTCCGGAGATGGTGACCTACTCCTATGAAAACCCCAATGGGGAGATCTACTTCTAAGACTCTGATATAGAGACCGACTTCTATGAAGAGCTGGAGACCTACTTCTATGAAGACCTCGAGGTGGCGACCTACTTATGTGAAGACTTCGAGGTGGCGACCTACTTCTAAGACCTCGAGGTGATCTACTTCTACGAAGACTTCGCGGTGGTAACCTACTTCCACAAAAATCTTGAGTTGATCTACTTCTATCTAGATCTTGAGGAACCAACTTATTATGAAGATCTTCTGATGGTGTCATACTTCGACAAAGACCAATAGGTGGTGATCTGGATTGATTTTGAGTTGGTGATGAGCTTCTAGGAGCACAGTGAGGTGGAGATTGCTTATGAAAACAATGCAATGACCTAATTAGAGGAATTACAGGTGGTGACTTTCTAGTAGAATGTATAATAGGTGGATTTTGAAGGAAAGGAGGATGTGATTTGTTTGAACGAAGAGTTGGCAAAACATGGGGTGGCTTATCTTGAAGAGAAGGCAAAATAGAAGATGACCTTTTTTGAGGAAGAGGAGAAACAAGAGGTGGTAATGTTTGAGGAATGGAATATACAGATGACATCAATCTTTTTGAAGATGAAAAAGTGTTGTTTTTCTGAAGGGAATTGGAAGGAAGTAGTCTTCCTGGTTCAGCTAAAGGTTGGTTGGTTGGTTGTTTTGGGGTTTCATGGCGCAAGGGCCATATTTGGCCAGGTTCAGTTAAAGGAGAGTCCCAGGGATAAGCAGGAGGTGGTGGAATGGGCGACTTTCTTCCAGGAAGAAATATTGGATAAGCAGGCGATTTGGGTTTGGATCTTTTATGATGATGTCGACTTCTTTTTCGGTGGTGCTTTTTTGACCTTAAAAGAGAAATTTCACAATCAATGCATATAATACAAATACATATCGTAGAACACGTCCTTAAAATTATTGAATTCGATCCAAAAAAATTTGAATCTTAGAGTGAATAGCAATAAAATTCTTCCTTTAAATCACTGCTTAACAAAATGAAACATGCAACACCAGCAGCTAGCTTCATTTATTTAAAAACGTAGCAGATAGCCACATAAAGTTAAGTTTTTAAACCCTGGATTCTTAGGTTTTTAAAATCTTAAATTAGGTTTTAAAATGGCTCTTTTATGTTTTTATAAGTTATAACAAAAACATCACTTTAGATAGCAATATTATAAAATTAATGTACCTTTTTCCTTATGACAATTTTTAAAACATACTCAGTTTTTGTATATAGCATTACAAATTTCCCAATTTGTCAGAGATCTAGTGGGATGACAACCCTTTGGTACGTTTCGATCTGATAATTAATTCACTAAGAATAACTAAAAATACTTAAAAACAAATTGAGAATTCACGACAACAGTTAGGGTTAGGTTTTTATTTTTGGAAATGGAGTAAGACTCTCTGGCCAAATACAAGTATTGACACTGTTAAGCAAACAAAAATTTCCGGTAATCCTAACCTAATAAAAACTGGTAATCCTAACGTGACCTTGTATCCAACGAAAAGAGATAAAATAGGCACGCCGAGTAAGCTGACGATGGAATTTGAGCATGGCAATAGCTAAAGGATGTTGTGGACGATCTATTGGCAAGCATTCCAATATACCTCTTGAGTCTGTACACAATAAAATTGCTTATTCCCTGATCAGAAATGTTTCAATGCTTCAATTAAACCAAAAATTCTGCCGTAAGTACAGACGACACTGGGCAAAACGTAACTTACAATGGCCGATCCACAAGGGCACATGTTCTGTGGATTTCATAAATTTGCAAAAATTGCAGTGTAATCTCTGTAAAAATGAGGATGAAAGATGACATAAATGAGCGGACTGGTGTTCGACTTTTCAAAACCTGAGAATAGGTCCAAGTAGGAACCTCTTGTAGGTTTTCAAGCGGCAAAAGAAAATATTATTCCTAGAAACGTTGATATCATTAAGGAGTGTAGTACTCAGAACATTTTGCATTAGTAACCAGAAAGATGGAATACAGGAAGGGCGATTCCTGAAAAGGCGATCAAGAGAAGTGTTGAGGAGCGAACTTCGAAGGGGATGACAAAAATGCGAAAATATAGCCGAAGCGAAAGGCTTCGAAACAGATCTTCAGTGCACTGTAACGAACTTTCGAAGAACAGATGGATGGGTGGAGCCATAGACTGCACACTCATAGCCAATCTGGAACGAATTATTGCACAATAGATGTTAAGCATGGAGGACCGTTCCACCCCCAAGATGTATTACAGTACTTTCAAAAGATTAATTTTTTTTCTCGCAAGACACCCACAGCTTCTCGATGTGGGGTTGGAAGGTAAGTTTCTGGTCGAAAACGATACCAAGAAATCTTACTCTGTTCACCACTATAATCCTATTACCATCCAGAAAGATCTCTGGGTCAGGATGCAGGTTACGACACTAGCAGAAATGAACACAGGACGTCTTTTGAGAAGAAAAGTTGAAGCCGTTATCGACACTCCACCAGTTCACACGAGAAGTGATCGTCTGGAGTTGTTGTTTGATAAATCGCATGTTGTTTCCCTGACAAAAGATGTTAAGGTCATTCACATAAAGGTGTCCTTGCACTGAGGATGGTAATTAATGCAAGATTTTAATAATCTTGATTGTAAATAGTTACTCAGAATGCTACCCTGTGGTACACCTTCCACCTGGATGAAAGAGTCTGAGGGTAGAACCAATTCATTTCTGGAACTGTCACCTGAGCATAGGAGTTTAAATTATTAAATGTGCCAAAATATAATTCAAATGTATTATTAAGGAAGGGCGAAAACAATGCAAATGATAGTTCAGTTGGGTTGGAAGATTTCGGCGTATAATTTAATAATTTCACAATAAATTTTTTTAAAAATCGAGCATTGGTGTAGGGAATTGAAGCACTTTGTTTCTCCCTCTATTCCCTCACAGAGGGAGAAGTATAATTATTTAAGATCCATATACACTGCTGGTCACCGTAAATGCAACACCCTGAAGGAAGCATGCAAATAATATGAAATTTACAACATGCATTAGCGGAGGTGAGATATGCAAATGATTAGAATTTCAGCGCAGACGCACATCACGCGCGCCTGTGGCGCCACTTCAAAGCGCTATTTAAAGCTTGGAGATTTCGACGATTTCAAGTACGGCAATTGTGTTTTTCTTGTGGTTTTTTCAAAAAAACGATCAATTATGCCTCGTAGAAAACAGCGATCATCTTTTGATCAAGTATCCGAGTTCGACAGAGGAAGGATAGTGGCCTACCGAGATTGTGGATTATCTTTCAGGGAAATCGGTAGTCGTGTTGGACGAAACCAAACAACTGTAATGCGGATATGTGATCGTTGGATGCAGGAGGGTACGATGGACCGACGTGTTCGATCGCATCCACCTCAGTGCACCACTTCACGTGATGAAAGGCATATTGTGCGTATGGCAGTGACGGATCGCTCAGCCACATCACGAACCATAGCACAGCACATTCAGTCTGTACCGCACCATCCAGTGTCTGCGCGTACCATTCGACGCCGTTTACAGCAGAGTGGTCTGTCCGCAAGACGTCCATTGCTTCGTCTACCCTTGACGCAGAACCACAGACGTTTCCGCCGCCAATGGTGCGATGAAAGAAGGATGTGGACGGCAGAATGGAATGAAATTGTCTTTACTGACGAGTCACGCTTCTGTCTGCAACACCACGATGGTCGGATTCGAGTCTGGAGACACCGTGGAGAGAGGATGCTGAACAGCTGCGTTATGCACCGCCACACTGGTCCTGCACCGGGTATTATGGTATGGGGCGGTATTGGATATCACTCTCGCACTCCTCTAGTACGCATTGCCGGTACTTTAAACAGCCAGCGCTACATCTCCGAGGTGTTGGAGCCAGTTGTCCTTCCTTACCTTCAGGGCTTGCCCACAGCCATATTTCAACAGGATAATGCGCGACCACACGTGGCACGCATTGTCCAAGGGTTCTTCGTCAATCGCCAGATTGAATTGCTTCCCTGGCCAGCTCGCTCTCCGGATCTTTCGCCGATAGAAAACATGTGGTCCATGGTTGCTCAACGATTGACCCAGAATACATCCCCAGCTGCCACACCAGATCAACTTTGGCAACGTGTGGAAGCTGCTTGGTCTGCTGTACCCCAAGAACACATCCAAAGTCTCTTTGAATCAATGCCGAGGCGTGTGGCAGCGGTGATCTCCAACAATGGCGGCTACTCTGGCTACTGATTTTGGCAGGAACCACACTTCACAGAAGTCTATAAATTTAATCATTTGATACTTGGTCAACATGTTATCTACAAAATAAATTTTGTTGATATCTCTTGTCTTTCTTTGTGTTGCAATTTGGGTGGCCAGCAGTGTATATATAGGAGAAAAAGGAACAAATTCGGATTCCGACAGCACCACCCACTAGAGTCCAAGGGGATGCAGACCTCTGCATCAGTGCTGAGATCTATACGCTCATCATCACCCCTGAAGCAGATGCCACCCTTAACGTGTTGCCCAGTAGTTGACTGATCGCTTGATCCCTAGCTAAACAGAAGATTGGTGTACACGGAACCAATGCACACTTCCCGTTTATCTGAAGAGGGCCAAAGCAGTATATAGTCAAAATATCGTCCCTCAACTGCCAGAATACCGTTTTCCAGGGACACGGATCTCCATGCAAGGACAACACGTGAGTGATATATTCCCCAAGAGGAGCTGATAGCAACTGAGTGGCGAAAAGCTTCTCAAAGGGAGCCCTCACCTCCAAAAAGGCAACCACAATGAGGGAGGAAGAAAAAGCTAAAAGTAGAAGGGTAGGTGGGGTAAAAATGAAAGTGAGGGAAGATCACTCAGGTACCTCGGGGTTGTGAAGTCCGTACAAACCTAAAGAAGGTATGCCCCTGAGGGCATTGAAGTGCAGAAAAAGTGAAGCAGGGCCTTTTTATTTGCTGATTTAACTATGGAAAATATACAAAAAAACATTTTAAACAGAATAAATTACAGTAAAAATATTAATTTAGATTAGGTATCTACTTATATTTTTTTGTTTTAGTCAAAAAGCCAATTGGTGCATATGCTCTTGTACTCCCTATGCACTGGTTTAGAGTAATATCTTTGGAATCAAACGTTTGCACTAACTTTGCCTGGTAAATTAGCATAGGCTTTCTATTAAAATTTCGTGAATAAAAAAGTAACTTGCTTATAATTTAAAAAAAAGGTGCTGCTTTTATATAAACTTTTTTTATGAATTACTATTCATGTTGCATAAAAAACGGAGATAGGTGGAATAATTCCTTTCAGTTTGCCATCATTATAAAAATAACTTATATCATAAAAGAGAAAAGATATGAGAATTTACATACTTCTTTTTCTTATATTGTAAATAAATTGCTGGAAGAGGAATGGGTTCTATATATTCCATCTGCTTAGCAAAATATTCCTAAAGAAACAAAAATGAAGATAAATAGGACAATATTTTTATCATGTGTTTAGAGATCAGCAAATACAGTTTAAATCATAGTTTCCAAAGTAAGCACTAGTGCTCCCTGTGAATTTTGGGAGCAATGCCAGCTCCAGGAGAAATAGGGGCACTGATGAGCAAGAGTGGGCACTAAAAGATGCTAAAAATGTGTGTTGCCTCTAAGTGTTTTAAAAAAACATTTATACCCCACTTGACTATACAAAAACTCACTACATTGATACAAGATTTATTTAAAAGATATTGTACTGATTTGCTCAAAATTTTAATTATCTTTTACATACATCAAAGGAATACTCCCTTTTTGGTTTAAACCATTTTAATGAACTCAGACACAGTACAAACACGACACACAACACAAAAATAAAAAAAGGTAGTATATATCAAAATCGAAAACATCTGTCTCGATCACTCTCAAAAAAACACAACCCACACGTCTCCCGCCACACTCATTCAACTCTTTCCTTTTCTCAAAGTTCTTCTGGGCATGCGCAAGAGCGCCATCTATCTCACTCGGCTGAAGTCTTTACAATATGTATGAGAAATGCAAGTTACTACTGACTGATCTAAAAACAACAGGATATCACATCAGGATACCAATTTATAGTATTATACAGTAATCTTAAGTCACTTGTATAGTATCTGATTTGTGAATATTTTTAATTTAACGGATTTGATTGATAGTAATTACTAATAGGGAGCAATCTTGTGTTTATGTGCAATTTATCTTTTTTGGTACTTTTCATTTTAATAAATAGCTTTATAATTTCAGTTCCAAGTTGCTTTATTTCAAAATATGTTTTTGAAATTCAAAAAATACACCCAATTACATGAATATTTTGGGAAAATTAAAAAATGATATGCAAATTTGTAGATATTTTTCTAGAGGGGGCTGAAAAAATTGTAATTGAAAAGTGGATGTTTAGCCAAAAAAGTTTGGGAAAAAAACGGGTTTAAAACTTAATTTTCATAAATAAAATATTGCAGATGATTTAATATTTAGAAAAACGAAATAGTTGAGTACTGTAAGGTCTCGTTTTATGCAGTGGATACGTTCTACAGAAAGGCGCATATAAAAATGACTTTTCTTACCTTGAAAACTTAGGGATATGTTCCGTCATTTTCTAAAATCACATGAAAGCAAAACAAGTTAAAATTAACCTAAAACCGCATAAAAAGTTTGCAGAAATTTAAAAAAATAGGTTGCTTAATAAATTCCTTCGAAAGTCTGAAAGAAATTAATATAAAAGTTTAAAATTAACTTGTATTCAAACTTAATTCATTTTATTTTATATAAAAGTAATAGTTTTACATTTTGTAATCATTATCGCTATCTGATAATGGCCTGAACCGTTTGCGAACTGATTCCAAATCACTTTCATCATCAGAAAAGATTGTCTCTGAAATAGATCTTTTCGGTAAAGGCGATGGATTTTCAAACTTCATTCTCGTTCTGTGTAGCTTTCTTTTCCGACAATGTAATCAGTAATTAAACTTTGCGATGATGATTCTAATTTCTTTAAGTAGTTTTAACGATATCCGGAAATACAGTTCTGCAGCTCACGCCATAATTTAAAGGCTCGTTCAGAATTGGAGTCATTAACAAGAAAATTATTTTCTAATTTACTACAAAGTTGAATACCTTCTCGAATTAATTTTGCAGTGAGGGGGCTGGTTTTTCTTCCACATCATTATCGCCTTCTGGACCTGACAATATCTAAAGTTAGTTCAATAATATCATGGTCACTTAAGACATCATCCACAAGCAATTAATCTGAATCATCATGGCTAAAGGTATTAAAACCATCTCTGCCAATTTCATGTGCCAAAGTAATGATTTCATTTGATAGTGTCGATGTTTGAATGGTTGTATTGCTTGTAACACATCCCGGCAAAACCTTTTTCCAACAGGCATTTAAAGTTGTTGGTCTTATTTCCACGGAAGCAGATGCAACGTGAATTAAACAATCAAAAATAGAAAATTGTTTCCAGACGTCTTTTACTGTTAAGGACTCATTTTCTAGTTTATTCAAGATGAATTGGTAAGTCTGCTTAATGTAATAGTTGCAATTATGCCTTGATCTAATGGCTGAAGAATTCTTGATGTATTGTGCAAAAGACATACTACTTGAACACTTGGATGTTCTAACTGTGGATGACCTGGTGCATTGTCAATAATTAATAAAACTTTAAAATCGAGAGATTTTCCTTCATATAGGCTCTTCCACTTCTTGTACAAAGCAATTGTTGAACCATTCTGTAAAAACAGCTGTTGTCACCCAGGCTTTCGGGCTAGCCACCCAATGCACTGGCAGTTGTTTTAAATCTTTGCTTTTTAGAGCATGTGGTCTAAGAGATCGATTAATTCTGAGCAATTTCAACATCCTATCCCCTGATGCATTGCTACAAAGTAATAATGTTACTCGATCTTTGCTTGCTTTATATCCACTTGCAGTTTTTTCATCCTTTGAGATGTAAGTACGGTAAGGCATTTTTTTCAATACGGTCCTGCCTCATCAGCATTAAATACTTTATCGGCACAATACCCCCATCTTCAATACATTTTTTGCTGCTGCTTCATCTGCTGATGAAGACTCCCCTGAAATGATATTATGGAGTGCATTCCTTTTTAAAAATCCGGTTAGCCATCCTTTGCTAGCTGAAATTTTTTTACCAGCCTGGGAAGTGGAAGTTGATGGCTCTGACTGTTTCATTGACTCTTACTTCATAGCTGACTGTTTCATAAAACAGAAGAGCTTTTTCCTGAATTAAATAACCACTTACAGGAATTTTTCTTTGAGTTAGTTCCTCAATCCAAATTACGAGGGCTCTGTTCTTTCTAATAATTCATCTCTTGAATAGGATGTTAATTTGGCACCAAATTTTGTACCAGAAATGACGGATTTTCTTATTGCGATTTCATTCTTCTTAATGGCTCTTATAGTAGACTCGCCTAAATTAAAATGTTTTCCAATCGCTGTGGACCCTTCTCCTTTTGCTAAGCGATCTAAAATTGCAATTTTCATTTCCAACGAAACTGCCTGTCTTAGATGTTTTTTTCTTCATTGGGCCAAATGAAACCTTAGAAAAGAAATTAGGAAAATTTAGACTTACGATAATGAGAAGGCAAAAACCACTTCTTAATGAAAAATTTAACTTCAAAACACTCACTGTATAAACGTTACAATCTGAAAATCAGAATGTGCTGCTGATTACTGCAACTTGAAATTAGCAAAATTTAAACTCGCTATTATAAAAATGTACAAATCACCTCTAATATAAAATTTAATTTCAGAACAATGACTGTTTATTCCTTTCAATGCGAAACTCAGAATGATATAATAACGACTTGTTATTGGTAAGTGTTAGAAAACAAGTTCGTAAAAATAAGTTCAGAAAGTCTTCACGGGCTGCATCTACCCGATGCCGGGTGCATTTGGAAACAAGCCAAAAAGCCTTTTAACACAACATTCATGATTTTATTTACAAGATTAACAGACGACAAAAACATACATACCGCATACCGCCGAGAACAAACTTAATCTGACTGACAAAATTCAGCTCGGAAGCTGACGTCACTTTTTACAACGCCGCTCATTGGCCAGTTACATTTTACGATTACATCACTTCACAAGAGTAAGTATCAAGTACAAGGGGAATCCCTGAATTGCAAAAGCTCACTCTTAGAACAAATCAGACAGACAGAAATATGTTCCCTCCCTTGCATCCATAAGATCATGACAAATTCAAATGCAGTAAAATATATTTTAATTTTTTTTAAATAAAAAGGTTTTAACAATTAAATATTTTATTTGTTGAAGTGAGCATCAATTTATGCGAATTTTAGAGAATGAGTTAAAATAAAAATTCCAATAATTATTGAAAGTTTTGAATGATTCAAACGCCACGCATTGCAGGTGGTGCCATTTTTTGGAAGCGACGAGCAGTTCATTAATGTTACGTCAGTGGAACAAATGGAGTGAGCATACCATGATTTTTGGTGACTGTCTATACATGAGCTTCCTAAACAAGCCTATATGTACATGTTTGTCCAAGAAATTTCTGGATGAAATACAAACACAACTTCAAAATCGCATAAAAGTGATCCGCGTAAAAAGAGACCTTCCAGTACATATGTGAAATTTCAGATAGATCTTAAAATCATATTATTACATACTTACCAACATTTGGCTTATCTTACACTGTAGTCACAATATTAGTGATACGACATAGCCTTGTTCCTAATCATGCGATATAACCCCACCCTTCTAACGAATAAATCTGAAGACTTAAAAATACTCTTTGCCTTTCACAATTTATTAATTTTGATTTTAATTTGTAAATTCAAAATTGTAAATTCAGAAAATTATGCTCAATTACATAAACCAAAACAAATTGAAATAGTTACACAAAATTACTAAAATTAAATGTAAGTAAACTACTTAATTGCAGGTCTAATGCAATTTTAATTTCTTTTCATAAAGCCACTGCCAAAATGTAATGGATCAAAAATAAAAATTTTATTCAAAGGTGCATCACACTTTCATCAACTATCATATCATGCAAATACTTATTGTGATATATAAATATTTTATGAGAAATAAAAATTATTACTCAATTCTTTCTACAAGAAATGATCCATAATTTAAAATGCTAGACTCAAACAAATTAAAAGTAAGGATGAAACTGCAATCAATAGTAAGGCTTTGGCACAATTTCAATTTATTGGCATCAAATTGTAATGGACTGAAAAGAGCATTATTTTAGTGCCTCAAAACCACACTGCATCATTCATTATCTTATGAAAATCTGAATAGGTGATTTCAAATGTAAAACAAAAGTATGAAGTACTAAGAAACCATCTGCATTAAATTACAATGCAATTTAAAGAGTAATATTAAATCCAAGTTTAATGTTGACAATAACAAAATTTTTATAGCAATGAAAACATCTACAACCTAATTTCAACTGAAAAAATAAAAATGAGTATTACATTACACTAATATAGTGCCATAATCATGAGAGGTAAGAGTGAAAATTTTAGAAGAATAGTAATAAAATGAATCAAATCACAGATGAATAAGATATACATCCTAAGCATTCATAATCATTTAAAAAATACTAACAGAAAATTATTTTATTTCTATCCGTGTATTTGTCTAGATGACTAAATACTTGCCATTAAACAATTTAAAAATAATAAAATTTCAGAATGTTATATTGTGGAAGTAAATAACAGGACCCCTTCTCTTTCAAAAACATACATAAATTTAAGTTTATAATTTAGGAAAAATAGAGTGCATATAAAAGCATGATATATCACAATTCACATTTAGATATTACTTCCAATAAATTAATAAATGATAAAAATTGATTGACATATCTTTATGGAAATATAAGGTTGTATGTAAAAAGATTTCTTAAAATAGTAATGATTGCAGAATATAACTAAATTTGCAAGTAAAATTCATTTCTATATTCTACAATCATTGTATTTTGTGAGACAATGTATAATATGAAAATTAATAACGTAATTAGTTAGACAATGTATAATATGAAAATAAATCAATTTTATAGTTCAGATCATACCAGAAAAAAGGTTTTAATTTATATTCAACATTTATTATACTCATAAATCATAGAATGAGGTTATTTAAAAAAAGGAATCACAAATATATTAATATACATTCATGATTCCTGTCGCCAAATAAATTTGTCATATCCTTAAGATCATTGACGTTTGTGATGAAATTCAGTAATATTTATTAAGAACGAACTAGATGCATGGACATTGCATTTCATGTGAATTTGTGTCAAGAATTAACTGAGGAAATATTTTACATAACGATAAAAAATCACATCTCCAGTTACTAGAAGTTACTTGCATTTGCATGCCATGATAGAGCAGGGGTCTCCAAACTACGGCCAGCAGGACAGACCCGGCCCGCGAAAAACTGGCCGATGCAGCATGCAATATACATATATATACATATTGCTTGAGGGCCAGATTGAAAAATCCTGGAAGTCAGGTGGGCTAACGTGTGTGTGTTGTTGTTGGCCCGCCTGACTTCCAGGATTTTTCCATCTGGTCCTCAAATGAAAAAGGTTAGAGACCACTGTGATAGAGAATCATTATGCCTAATTTAGTTCATATTGAAGTGATTAGATGTAATGAATTGGACACATGAAGTAATTATATATACGATTAGGTGATCAATGGAAAAACAATTTGTAAAATTTAAAATATTTTTAAGTGTTCATATAAAAAGGAAAAAAATGTAAATATAGAACTAAAAGATAAACAACTTCTGTTATGGAAACAATTTTGTTTGAAAATAGATGTTTTCATTAAGGATTTTACATTTCTGTTGATAACAATACACAGTATAGTAAATGGAACAGATGGTGGTCCATAGCTTCCCAAATTTTTAATATTTCATTTTAAAGTAATTTTTAATTAAGAAACAAAACTGTTATATTGTATAAAAAAACCATATTGAGCGCTATTTATACATAAAATATTTATAATGAAACACAATACATACCTGGGAATCCAAATTGTTATTCATTTGATCCTGCAGCAAACAATAAAAAATTTAAAACACTATATTCTGATAAACAAACTAAAAGTTCTAAAAAACTTTTAAAACTTTGATGAATGACTATGCAAAAACAAATTATGGAATTACGGAGAAAAAGAAAAAATATGTGGATGGATCAAAATATACATTTTTACTCAAAATATTTGAATCACTAGCTTATCACATGTATGTCAAAGGTTAAAGTTAGATCATAACTCTTATGAAAGTAAAAATGACTAAAATAGGCACCAGTCTACTTCTAGACACTCATTAAGTAAATGAAGTTAACAATTACATTAAAAACAAAAGCTTTAAAGATAAATACATTTTTTATAGAGTAGATAAAATTGTTTTTGAAGAAATAGCAAACAGTTCTTTTAAAGAATCAGTAGTTCTAATATTGGTTTCTGTTGTTTTAGCTCTTTGATCTAGAATTCCACTGACAAGCTATCAGCAAGTTCGAAACTGGGTACTTTGAGTTTCATTTGAAAACAAATCTATTATTTTACATATACAAAGTCTATAAAGATCACTGCACTTTTCTTTCAAAGTTCAGTCACCTTGTGCATGTGCAGATCTGCAGTTCATAAAAGCATGCTGGTTTATGAGTTTCCTGGTAGACATCATAGTACTGACGCATGGTGACAAATACCAAAAGAAAAGCATCTGGTAGAAAAATTACTATGCAATACAATATTGATAAAATTTATATGAAAAGAAGCCTTAATAATGTGCATACTCTGATTTTTTCTATTGGTAAGAAAGCCTCTTTATTTGATGAATCAAGTTCTCTTGCCACAGCTAACGATTCTCTTGCTTTGATTTCGTTTCCTTGTTCCATATGACTATAAAGAGAAAACTTAATTGAATTAAATGTTTTAATAAAATAAGTTATGCACACTCCAAATGAATTACAAACTGAATAATTGAATGAAATATAATTGCGTAAGTTTAATTCCATATGAGTGATAAAAATGCAAATGAACAAAGGAGAAAATTAAGTCCCCCAAAGTCAACCAATTGACGTTATCAATTTAATACTCCATATCATATACTTTGATTTTTTATGTAGAGAATCTTACTCAAGAGTAAACTGATTATTGTATCTCCATTTTTAACATTTTGTGGATGGCCAAGTCATTCCCATTAAAACTCACCTTATCTTGATTAAGGAAAGCCTCAATATTTTAATACTTGTATAAGTAAAAGGCAAAAAAATAACTACTAATTGCCATAATGTAGCTACTTTTACAAAAACATTGAGGAGTTTGAATCCCTTTAATCATAGTAAACTAATTTTTAGGTCTACTAATTAGTTCCAAAACAAAAATATGCATGAGTCATGTTGCAAATGAAACTGCTGTGACAGATAAAATGCTAACAATGTGCTCCCACAATTGGCATTCTCAAGCAGAATCTGGCACTGAGTTTAAAGTTCAATGCTAGTAGTGATTTACAAGTTAGTGAAAAATAATCACCTAAAGTGATTGCTATATCTGATTTTGTGTATGACAGCCCTTTCCCCTGCACATATCTAGGAGTGAACTGCCAAAAGTCATTTGCTTTCTCACTAGAGCTAAATTATAAGTTCACTGTAATATTTTTGATCAAGTTAAAACTTAAATCTAGATTTTATCTTCACTTTGTTTGAAAGTTCAGTTTAATCTTTATTAGTCTTTTATAGTTTTCTTAAAAGTTCGGAGAAAAACCTCAGTCAACAACATATGCATCAATATTCTCTTCAGTAGAGTAAGAATATTATTTTAACAAACTAACAACTCATTAAATGTTTAAGTAGCAACTCAAAAAAAATACAATTTAATACATTTTCAATTTCATCAGTCAATTCTCTTCAGCATCAAATGGATCATGATTGATAAAGGTAGGTAGGTGAATTTACGTCACACAGGAGAAACACAATGGGCTATTGGAGATGGTCCTGGATCAATCCTGAAGAGAAAAATCAGAGGACAATGCATTGTATTTTTGAACCAGTCAGATCACGGGGTCAACACCTGAGCTGGTACCCCACTCTCTAAAGTTCCACACCACTCCAATGTGAGAACATGAAGCAATGACAAATTTAACATGCACCAGCTGACACATGAGTCTTCGCTTGGATTGAATCTAACTAGCAAATCCTTCGATTGCAAATCTGTGACTCTACCAACTCTGGGCTACAGAGACCCCATGACAGAAAAACAATTGTTTTTACATTTGTGTGCAAGTAACCTTTATCAATTACAAATATCAAAAAATAAATAAGTGACAAACATACGCTTTAGCTGCATCAACTAAAAAATTTGACATTTGTTTACGGGCAGGTATGTAGGTAGGATCTAGCCTCACAGCATCTTCTGTATCAATGAAGGCTTGTTTTAAATTACCAAAACTGGAATGTCTGGAAGCAAAATGTAAGAATAAATTACCGGGAGCATAAACTAAATAACACAAAAATTGCATTTAAAATTGAGTTAGTAAAAATTAAAAATACAGCATCAATAAAGGTATCATCACAGAATAGGTAATGTTTGTTTATATATTCCAGATGCTGATTTTAAATATGCATTCACAATTTTGCCAATAGATCACCCATAAATTTTGGGCGAGATCACTTGATGGTTCGCAAATGTTCCC
Organism: Meta bourneti; assembly: GCA_933210815.1. NCBI lineage: Eukaryota > Metazoa > Arthropoda > Arachnida > Araneae > Tetragnathidae > Meta > Meta bourneti. The sequence continues at coordinate 13,177,827 of OW119934.1, read as the reverse complement.
AAAGAATGTGTAAAGGAATATATTGAAATTTAAGTTATGAAAATATTTTAAATCTATTTGGGTTATGTGTATTAAGATGTCAAAAAGATAAGCACAACTCCAAAGAAACATTAAATGGATGGAATCTGAACAAAGGAAGAAAATTTAGCATATTTTGAAATCAGCACACCAGTGAATTTGGACTTTTCTTATGCTGATGGAATTGTTTTTTTGTAATGATTTAATATCAGTAATGTGTAAATTGGTTAATAAGAGGCAGAGCACTAAAGGTTATATATTTACTGATTCCATCAAAGTTGGCTTATAAAAGTTAATTCACTGTTTTAACAAAAATTAGTTTTTACTGCATGGATAACATCATAAAAACAATATTAATAGGAAATTGAAATTGGAAAAAAATAATTCTGGATTTCCCAGGTTAATCAAGAGGGCATTTTGAGATTTTAAAATGCAATTAGGAGATCAGGACCAAACTTTTGTCTCATATACATTGTGAAACTTTTGCAAAAAATCTGACAGTGATAGATGTTTTATTATCAATGCCGTTTTATTTTCCAATAACTATATTCCCGTAATTATTTTCCAATATATTCCCCAGTGACTTCCAAAAAACATTACAGTAGTCATTCATTATGTGTAAAATACCATGCTTTTTAATGAGAAGCAAAGTAACTGAATACCCAAATCTGCCATCACATAAAACCCAAGTCAGACCAAACATTCCAATTCCAACATCACAAATTATATTACCAAAGACCAAAACTTCACTCATCACAAATACAAAAGAAAATTATTGACATAAATGCGATATTCATGTGAAATGAAAAAATGTGAATTGTCTTTATATCAGGGTTGATTGACTTGATACTCTCGAACCAGGTCTTACTAAAGAGTAAATATTTAAGGTTCAGGTTGAAAAAACTTTTACTTCATGGAACTACCTTTTACTGGTATAGAAATTGTGAAGATGAATCCAAAACAACAGTTTATAAAAGGAGAACTTTGATATCATTGCAATCTGGTTTGACACACAATCCAGAAAATGTTTAGTAATCAAAGAACTGATGTTTATTAATTTGAACAAAGGAAGTCTAAAGATGTTTCAACATACTGGAAATAAATTTATTTTAGTATTAATCACCAATCCAACATCCCTTAAAGGAACTGAAACATGATTGTAGGTCAAAAAAGCAAAATATAGAAAATGTGTTTAAAATCTTATAACTAATATATTGCATTAAATTTGGATGGTATAGTAACGAATATGTTCAATTTCTTTGTGAGTTTAGAAAACTGACATTTTCTCCCATGATAGCTTTTTATGCACTTTCACATAAGTACTGCTATAGAACAAATAATATAATGGAATTTGCACTAAAACATAAATAAAATGTCTGAAAAAGATAGGAAATCTTTAACTACAACAAAATTTCTTAAACGTTATTTAAATAATTCATAAAACTCATGCAACAAACACATATCCATATTTCATTCACAAATTGGAATAAAATTATTCAGAATTCAGAATTACTTAAAAAATCAATATAGAAATGAAGTATAACACATCTATATGCATAATATAAAATCTGAAAAATTATCAACAATACATAATCTATATTTTCTTTTTAAAAATGAACCTAAAATTGGAAAAATTGCTTGAGGAAAACTTGAATTATCAGCTGTGCAAAATCGAATTTTTGAAGGTTTGTCACATTCAAGTTCCCTTGATAAAATTTAAATTTTCTAGAAAAATTAAATTTAAAACACAAGTGGTAAACTAATTGCACATTGCATATAAGGTACACTATAGTTTGGAGGTATGCAATTTTTATTGGGACAACACGTTTTCTGTGTGAAAGGGACAATAGAGTCTAACATGAATGGGGCCAATAGAATGTTCAGGACCATGACTACTGTTGGTTGTTGATTAGGAGATATATCTCATCAGAACCATTAATGCAAATAAACTTAGTACTTACAACAAAATTTGTTTGCCCATGAAGAGTTTAACCTTAACATCACTGTACTTAACAACTGACCTTAACATTTTACTGTACCATTTTATTTTCAAAATAAATATAAATTCTATCAGTTCTTCCTGAGTTTTAAGCCATGCTATTAATTAAAAAACACTGAAATATTAAATACTTGAATTCCAATCTATAATAAACCGTTTGTAATACAAGGAAATGGTAGACAAATTTGAATTCAGCACCTAAAATCAGAATGTTACTTGTTCAACATTTTTCTGCAAAAAAACCCCCTCATCTTGCAATTCTGTATTTTTGCATTCGTTAGAATCTCATTCATTACTTTACAATTTTAAAATTTTCGATTTTATTTGTTACATTTTGTTTTTGTTGTAATCACCTTTATTTTTTAGTGCACTGTTCATTTGTGCCCTGCTATAGAATTATGTGAATTTTTAAGTTGTCAAAAGTTATGGTTATTTATTATATACAATTTTCATTATAATCATAATTCCACAAGTTTTAAAAATAGGAAATCACATATACCCTTATGAGACTAAAATAACTTAAGGCGAAATCAATCTAAGAAATTTTCTCATTGATAAAGATATTAGTTAATAAAAACTGGTTATAAGTGTGAGAATAATACATTCACAATTTATGGAAAAAAAATTATATTAAACCACAAGCATGTCATTAAATATTAGAATGTAATCCTGATTAATGTAAAAACCAAATTATCCCTAAATCGGTGAATTGTCGGAGGTGTAAATTGATTTTGATATCTTCTATAGATATCTAAGAGTTACAGAGTATGACATTTGAACAGAGTAAAGATAAAATTCCACCTTTCAAATAAAAATATAGTACACTTAGTGTATCTTTAACATTAAAAAAGAAATGAGCACTTACAATTTCCCTCTTAAAAGAAGAGCTTCCACATTCTCTGCACAAACACTCAGTGCATTATCCAAATGAACCACAGCAATATTAGGCATATCATGCTCAAAACAATGAAGAGCTTGGCGGTAACTGAAATAAATAGTTATAAGACTTTCTATGAATTTCAATACAAAAATTATTTAAATTGTCAAACTTTTAATATTGCTCCTAAGATAAAATATTTTCTATAAAATTATTTATGCAACAAATATTTTTCTTCAAAGTATGTAAATCATCCACCAAAACTAATTATAAACCAAAACTAAACTATAAATAAATACATTTATATATAGTTTTCTAAGCTACTTTCAGAAAGTCTTATACAGAAGATACTCAACTGATTATTTTCAAGAGAAAGATTCAATCAGATGGATGTCCAAAGCAAAACATTTAAATTCACATAAAGCATCAATGGGTTGAGATCATTTGATCAAATTCCTTGAACTATGGTGGCCACATTAAAAATTGTTATAAAGAGGTTTCTTGATGTTTACCTAGCTTGAAACAATGACAGATCTCCATGAGTATGAAGATTACCAAGGGAAAAAATGTAAACATTCTCCAATTTTTAAACGACATTTGCCTGCTTCTTGCTCCAACAAAACATAACAGATAGATTGTTTTTGTTACATGTTATAAATACACTCTCCACAGCATGCTAGAGTCAAAACTGATTTATCAAACAATGGGATGGACTTTCAAACTTCCAATGTCTTGTTGATACAGGATTTCTAAGACATTCTAAATTCTTGTTGCACACAAGATAATCTTGAAAATGGAATCAGGACATGACTTATGGATGAGGGAACATGCCTAAGCATGCATTAAAATCGAAAATTTGCAGTATATTTTTAGACCAGCAAACTTTCTAGATCATCTCATCAAAAATCAGGGTAGCAATTTTTGATAAGAGATGACTGGAATTTGTAAAATAATACTGATTGTTGCAAGAAATTGTCAAGATCCTTAGCAGGAAAGTCAATTTTAACATATATTGTAATGACTTCAGAAATGTATTTTAGATCTGATATTGCTGATAAGACATTCGTCCTGAATGAGAAAAATATCAAAATCACTACAAATCCACTAAAAAACCTCACTTAAATACCAGTGTGCGAAAAAAGCATATTCAAATTTTTCTTAAGATCAAATTTAATATTTAAAATTAAAAAAATTAGAGATAATAAAGAACAAGCTGTTAATGCTATCGAAGATATTTTATTCAAGTAAACTTAAAATATGCATGAAACTAAAATTTAAAAACTAAATCATGCATTTGTACAACTAAATTCAATAAAACCTTGATAGTTATCACTTGAATAACTATATTGCTTTGCTCTCATTGATAATAAAGTAATTAAAAATTTTTTTACTAATACTATGAGCTCTTTAACCCTTCAGGCGGCCCCCACCCTGAGATATTTCGTAAACCAAAATGCAAGTTTAAGTGTCAACCCCGAGATATCTCGTAAACCAAAATGTAAACTTAAGTGTCAACCCCGAGAATCTTTGAACGGTCACTTTTTCTTCCCCTCGACCACCCGTGTCCTCTAATGAGAGAGCGTGGCTGGAGACTTTGTGCGAGGGGTCTTGATGGGAACGGATCATGCCGAAAAGGTACTTCCTCACAATGTATTGCCTTTGGCGTGTTACAAAGAGTATAACAGGGTATTCCTGTCTTTCTTAAACTACACTTTGGAAGCGTCTACCTTTGGGTTCTTCGGGAAAATGAAGTCGAATTGAAAATTTGGAATCGCAATCTTGAGTTTCAAAACATTTCAAATTGTTTCATCTGGAGTACTATTAAAAATTTACGAAACAAAAATGAAAACTAAAAGCAATTAACAACACGAAGTTACATGAATTCAGAGAAAAAGGTTGGAAATTAAAAAATTAAAGTTATGATTTTTACTGCAGTCAAAACTACATGATATACTTTTCAAACTACGCACAATTGTTTAATTTAATATATCAGTACGTAATGAACACTTAACAAAGTACGATAATTGGAAGAGTTCGAATAGACTTGGTGAATGGGCGACCTGGGGGCCATCAATGCGATAAATTGAAAATTTCAAAAGCTCTAGCTTCGTCCTTTCTCTCAAATATTAATTATCAATGGATAATCGACCCTTTGAAAATCATGCTAAATTTTGCCAAAAAAAAGAAACTGGGTAAAAATCTTTCTCTTCGTATGAATGTAATTTACAAAAAACAAAATTTAGTTTTAAGGGGTGATGCGCACTTGTATGTCTCCTCTAGAGCCCACCTCCTAGATATTACACCACCAAATTGTAGAATATAGTCTTAATATGCCTAGAACATTAATAGACCAAGCTTTTACCATTTGAAGGTGATACGTCCCCCCCCGCCCTAAAATTACTAATCTTTACCAACATTTGTACAAAATACATATAGAAATTACTTTTAATTTATTTTCAAGAAAGGAAATGTTTCATTAACTCACATTCTTGAATGTCTTAAAGAGCAATTTAATCAAGATAGGTATTTAATTAACGTTGCACTGGAGCAGATCGGGTTATTGATGGCAGTTCAGGATCAAACCCAAAGGGAAAGATCCAAGGACAATTTATAATTTTGAACCATGGTCAAATGACGAGGTCAACACCTGAGCTGGCACACCACTCTCCAAACTTCCACACCACGCCAACGTGAGGACGTTTGAGGTCACGACAGATTTAACGTGCACCAGCCCCCTCTATACACAACGGTGTTTGGTTGGATTCGTACTCGCAACCCTCTGGTTGCTAAACCGTTACGCATCCAACCGGGCTACCGCGGCACGAATTTATTCAAGGAAAACATGTATGTGCAGTCAAAACTGAATTTGGTGGATGGGATACTGAATGACATTCAAAATCCAATACAACCTTCACTAGCAGAACGTATTTTATTTGTCTTATTTTAAGCGTTTATTTGTCTTATATAAAGCAGGTCATTATAACAGTAAAGATGAATCATTGGTATGGTAGCCAACCTTTTCGCTGAGGTTTTGTAAATTCAACAGTTAGACAAACGATTTAAAATTTTCCCTTAATATTCAATCCTCAGTTGAATTAAATAACTCTGAATAACCTATTCACTGTTATTGTAATATGCTAAGTTTCATAAAAATACGTTTGCACGTTTTGTCTGACAAACATTTATACACAACATTTATATACAAACATTGAGACACAAAACGTGTTACTATTCATTTTGAAATAAAATTATTTTTCAATGAATAAGCCCATTTCAATGAAAAATGAATTGGACAAATATATTTCTGTTCAATTTTGATTCTTTGAAATTGACAGCTACTTCCCTCAGGAACATGTGAAATTCCAAAGTAGAACCTAACAATTTAGTGAAGTTAGGGGATGAGTTTCATGGATTCATTGGAACTCCGAAAGGAAGAATGAAAACTGCAAGGGGCCTCTATTCAAAGCGACTTTTAAGATCATTCTCAAGGCTAAGGGGCAAAAACGTGGTTGGAGACCTTTTGTGCGAGGGGTCATGATGGGAACGGACAAGCCCTAAAATGCTATCCCTCAAGTCACTGCTTTGGCGTGTTCGTTGAGTATCACGACGACATTCCTGTCTTTGTTAAGCTACACTTTGGAAGCGTCTATCTTCGGGTTCTTCGGGAAAAAGAAATTGAATTGGAAATTTGGAACCCACAAGCACTTTTCAAAAATGTATTCTCACTGCTATTTTGCTTTTACTTTTTGAGATGAAAACATTTTTAAATGCTTCATTTGAAGTACGATTAGAAATTTACCAAACAAAAAACAAATAACACGAAGGGACATGAATTCAGGGAAAAAGATTGAAAATTTAAAAAATTAAAGGTATGATTTTTGCTGCAGCCAAAATCACAAGACATATATTTTAAATTACGCACAATTGTTTAATTTAATATTTCTCTACGTATTGGAAACTCTATGAAGTGCGATAATTGACGGAGTTCTAATAGGTTTGGTGAAGCCAGCTACCTGCGGGCCATTGATGAGATAAAGAATTTAAAAATTCAAAAACCTCTAGTTTGGTTCGTTCTCACAAACATTAATTAACAATGGATAATTAACCCATTGAAAATCGTGCTAAAAAAAAGAAACTATAGGTAAAGACCTTTCGCCTCGTATGAATGTAATTTGCATGAAACAAAATTTATTTTTTAAGGGGTGGTGCGCTCTTGAATTTCACTTTGCCAGTCTTGTCAAATGTACTTCGTACTTCCTTTCGTACTTGTCTTTAAAATTCTTTAACACTACCATGCTACTAGCAGGTGCGACACTTGAGGCCACGACAGATTTAACATGCACCAGCTTCCGTGTATCCGACGATCTTTCGCTGGACCGAGTTTTGATCTCGCAACCCTGTTTGCTAATCCATTGCTCTTCGAGGGGCTACCGCTGCCCTCAAAATCCCCATAGAAATGATATTGATTATCCTTACTATCACAGTTTGATCAATTCACATCGAATTTGCTACACTCATTCTTTAAAACCCAGCGAGTAACATAGTCTATATGCTAACTCCATTCGATTTGTCCTGGGACTGAAGAGAGATCTCAAAACAATTCGAAATCCCCATAGGACTACTATTGAGTATTACGATGAGTTACAAACAATTCGAGCAACGCCGGGTAATTCAGATAGTGTTTTATAAGAGGGCCCGGTTTCAACAAATTTACTCGTAAATACCTTTAAAATTCTTTTAAAGTGCATGCATTAAAAAACAATTATTAATTATGTCATGGTTATAAGGAAGTGGAGGAGGAAATTAGCTATCAATCACTGAACAAATGAAATTTTGTAGCGCGTTGTAATTTTTTCAGGCCAAAATTAAAATAATTTGCGCTGATTTTCATATTTCATTCTGATCACCAAATATTTATATTTGTTGGGCTATAAACACCTTCCATACGAGATTTCTGTACACCAAAGTTAAACAAAATCCCTTGTCTCATATTCATATTAAAATTTTAATCTTTAGGGCTTATTACTTTTAAAAAAATCACGTCACTCGATTTTCGAAACGAGAACTTACACTGCAAGAACTTGCGAAGAAACAGTATTTAGTATTATCAAATTTGAGACCCCGATAGACTCCTTTGATCTTCATTTTCAGTGGAAAAATTTTCTTTACAGTTCCTTGGTCAGTGATGTTTGCTATACAGATGTTATTAAGCTTTCTGAGTCTGAACATTTTGGAACATTCACGAATATTATTCTCAGAATATTACAACTATAAAATATTTCATCATAAAAAATCCTTAGATATCAAAAATGACAAATCCCAGGATAACCTCTTACGACCCGATATAACTAATGCTAGGGCAAGGTAATTGGCTGGATAGGTATTTAATTAACGTCGCACTGGAGCAACACAACGGCTATTAGCGACGGTCCAGGATCAAACCCGAAGGGAAAGATCCAAGGACAACACGTAATTTTGAAACACGGTCAGATGACGAGTTCACACCTGAGCTAGCATCCCACTCTCCAAACTTCCACACCTCGCCAACGTGAGGATATTTCAGGTTACCGACAGAATTAACTTGCACCAGCCCCCTTTTACGAGATGGTCTTTGGTTGGATTCGGACTCGCAACCCTCCTGTGGCTAATCTGTTACTCTTCCAACCAGGCTACTCATTTTCAATGAAGACCAAATAAATGACACAGACTCTTGAAAAAGCTGGTTCAAATTTAGGTTTTATTATGTAAAACTGTTTGAGGCTACGTCAAACCATTATCACTCAAATCATTTGTATGGATTTATAAAATTATTTTCAACCATTTATATGAAACAAATCGCAAATGTTTCGGGATTTACTTAATTCCTCCATTTTTGTATTCTGTATCTTGTGCCTATGAATCGTTAATTATCCGGATGCCATTTTAGTCTTTTGGGGTTCTCAGAGGATTGTCTGAAATAACTAGACCATTAAAATTTAATAAAAATAATCCTTCAAAATAGTGATCAAGATTCCGAACGTCCCATACTTCCTTTCTTTAAAAAGTTATTGGTGCAAAACAACTCAGTTTACCATGTGTACGGTTTTGATTCTACTGATTTCTTCAAGGATATGTGAACACCCAAAATCCGAAAACCTTTGGGGCAATAGCCGTTGTGGTTACTCTTTAGGATATTTTACATTAACAAAGCAAGTATTGAATATTTTTTTGTTTAGCTTTGCTTTAAGTCTATCATGTCTAACTCAACTGCGATAAATAATTTCATCGCTTGATTTATACAAAAATCAAGCTGTAAATCTGTGTAATGGAGGCAAAATTTTGTGGGGAAGAAAATCGATGCTAGAATTTAACTTATTTACAATTAGTAGAAAATTACTCATTGAAAGAAAAATATATAAATTTATAATTTCAAAGTTTCCCATTGTTACAGTGAATATTTGTTTTTTCAAACACGTGTAAGAATATATGTATGGATCAGTCGAATGTATCTTGGAACCCTGAATTATTTCACTATTTGAAAATCATTCTACAAGCATTTGAGAAGCACACTTGTGAAGATTCTAGGTATACTTAGGGTATTCCTGAATCTGGGAAGTAGCCCGTGGCTTTGCTATCTATCACTGTCATTGCTCTCCTTTGATGGTCTGATCTAAATAGACTACAGCTGAGACCAATTGACTGAAGAAGGGGAAAGCACTCCCTTTGTCCAAACCCTGACACTTTGAAGGGGAACTCGCTTTTTTGGGGTGCCATTTTTGTCAACACAACTGTGAGATACCACGCCGCCAGAAGGGTTAAGTGAAATGCTAATCTGGATAAGTGATCCCTTTTGTCAGAAATGAAGCTTTTTATCATTTGTATAATTTATTACTTTAAATTAGAATGAAAGACATGATAAATTTAAAATGGTCATGATCGTTACATTTTGAGAGGATTCAGAGGCAACTTTAGTTAAGTCATCCAAATTTATTGATACTTTGTGACAGCTTTTCAAGGTTTCACTGTATTTGAAAACCAAAGTACAATAAAAAACTTTACAAAAAAAACCTACTTACTGTGATTGAGAAAGTAGTACACTCTGTTTCATCTTTAAATGAGGAGCACATTCAAATTGTGAATACTTTTTCCTATGATATAAATCTTAGAATATATTTTCAAACATAAAAGTGCTTTAATGTTAGAAGAAAGCATTGGTGCTTTAAGTATCCTAAACTTAACTTAAAAATTTGTTTGCAATCACATTTAAGCATTAAAATTTTGTATTCTTGTAGCAGCTTTATCAAAATAATCAAAGCTAGTGTAGCTAATTTACAAAGTCAAAACAGTAAATAATATTTAGAAAAATTCCTTTTGGTATAGTTATCAGAAAATAAAAAAATGCTTCGGAAATATACTGTAATTTAACTGAAATCATGTAATCATATTGAAAATTTGAATTGATAGAAAGTTCACAATTTACACACATTAATTATAATTTAAAAGAAAAAAATCTGGATAGAGGATGCATTCTTTAGACATAAAACTGAACAAAACCCAAGTGGTATATTAATATACAAATTAATCTTATTGAAACTATGATGAAACTCTTATGAACTAACAGCATACAAATTCAAGGCATGTGCAATAGAATAACTGATTTCAGTATGACAGATTGATTAGTTTTCATCCATAAACCACACTTAGCTGGATGTTGCTGTTATTAATAATTTTATTTTGTCACAGCAAGATACTCAACACTTGAATCAAGTAAAAAATTCAAAATAAACTACTTTCGCCACTTAAACAAAATAGGGTTCATTGTGCTTATTTATAATGCATGAATTTATTTTTGTTGAATGACTTCTATCACTTTTGCTAATGCTTTTGTTGTAATGTAAAAAGTTGCCAACCCTGATTACGATGTTTAATAAATATGGTCAATTTGTTGTGTATATAACCAATTAGGTTGATTGTTTTTTCTTGCAGTTTCTAATTGTGACCTGATGGATCATAACTTTTATTTTGAAATTGCATACATTTATGATTAATAAAGGTTTTATAGATTGAATGTTTGCAAAAGAATAGTAAAGGTACTATGTACTCTTTGTCAACCATGAAAACTGCTCCTGGCAGAGTTGCTAGACCATATCCCATTTTCTATAGGGGATGCTTGAAGAAATGTATTTGTGTATCATGCTGGACACTTAATGACAAATCAAGAACCTATTTGTATATATTTACTTGTTACCATGAACATTATACTAGCAAACTACCTTTCTGCTGTCCACATATGCCAGAAAAAATAAAAGTAAGAACATCAGTCACCTCCACTGAAAATGAACTAGTAAGACAAACCTATTCATTTTGACGAAATATTATAGCAACTGTACCCATTCAGACTTGATTGGAGCAGTTCTTGCAGTAGACAGACAGGTATGATATTTTAATAACAATGTCAGACTGGAGCAACACAATGGACTATTAAGTAGACAGACAGCAATATCTACTTAAACCAATCCAATTTTATAATCTTTAAGCAAATTTCATTTTATTTATAAGATTACTTTTTAGATCATGGTACTAACATCTTAAATTGCAAGACCAGTTTGTAATTTTAATCACAATTCTACTATTTATTGACATTGAAAACTTATGTTTAAATCTTATAACAAAATCTAAACATAACTGAAAAATGCTGCTGCAATTAATTGTTACACCATCCTTACTTTTTAATGTCACATGTTCTCTTTGCACCAGTCTGATTTACCCTGGATATTTAAGGTATTTTCTACATTAAAGTGAACTGTGAAGCATTTAAAGACAAAGTTGACATAGAAATGAAATTTACACTCTCCTATCTCTATCTATATCAATTGGCTGTATATTTATTGACATGCGCATTGATTTTCACGTATTAGTTACTTGATATCGAAAACAAAAGAAGTGTTGTTTACATCAGTGCTTAAAACAATACCAATTGAAAGTAGTTGTTACAATTTATTTTTATCTAAAAATTATAAATAAAATAACTAAGCAAAGACAGTACTTCACTAGTAATAATAAAAAAGTTTGTTTAGGTTGGAACCCTCATAATTTTATGACTGATGTTTAATTTTAGATTTTGATTTAACGTGAAAAATGAAATAGTGTTGACCAAGATTACTACTCACCTTTCTAAGTTGTTAAAATGTGAATATAGACCCTTTCTGTCAATACCGAGAAAAGGAAGTTGAAGTGTCCATTTTGGATACCAAAATTCAGTAGTTGTGAACACGTAATCTGTATAACTTATCCCCAAGAATGGATTCCTGCAAACAAAAATAGGAATTAGTAGTGATTCAAAAGGAAAGATCTTGAGCTTGAGCTATTCTTCATGATTTCCTAAGTACATTTTATTCACGGGTAATTTTGCATCAGTGACTAACTAAAAGCATAAGCGGAACTACATCCAACTGCATACTAGTTTAATAAGGAATCACACACCCAACATTTAAAGACTTTTCATATACCATGCTTTAGTTTACCCATGTGATTAGTTTTGGACTTGTTTTCAAATAATGCACATTAAATTTGCATACACAATAGAACTAATTTTTATATCCACAAATTCAACGTATTAATAAAAAGTTATTGATGAGCAATGAAAGAGCATGTACATTTTCTACATCTTAGAAGTAGCATATTGTGAGATGCATCACTTTTGAAGTATGGTGCAATACAGTACTGTTCAATGTCTTTACAACCAAACACTAGAAAAACACAATATTCCAGTGAGTATGATATTTAAGTGAAGAGCTATATTGCCAAAAAATGTAAAACTTAAATTCTAGATATAACAAAACAACAGTGTTTACTTGATCATGAAAGAACTTACCCTATATAATGAGGTAAATCCGTTTCAGGCAGTTTACCCTGAATAATAAAACATAATACTTAAGTTTGCAAATGCATAATCAAATAAAATTGAACCAGTTGAAAACAATTTAAATACATGGACATTAGCAGTGTACTATAGAAACTTTTAGATTGATATTCACTTCGTGATATATTTCTTAAAAAGAATACCAAACGAAATTTTGCACAGAATAACGATGCCAGATTGGTAAAAACAATGCAGTTTTGATATATCTAAGGATCAAATTAATCAAAGTTAAAATTTATGTGGAAAAGATTTACGAACTTGAAATGTATATTTAATAAATTTCGTGTATGAATGTTGAAAGCAGAGAAATTTTTTTTGATGGCGATTATGTTTTAATAATTAATGAGATTTATGATCAAATTAGTTACTTTTTAAAATAACAAGTCTTTACAGCTTTGATGATTTTGTTACTGTTTTAATACATATCAATAAACCCATTAAAACTTTGGAAAAAAATCTTTCTGGATGATTTTAGCTGTCCCTAATACAATTTTGGGCATGAATTAAAAACTAGAATGAGAATTTTCTTGCACATTTGCAACAATTTTTGCAAACTTTATTTTTTATCACATACAATAACCCTTTGATATATCATGCTTTTTGGGGAATAGGGAAAATTTGAGATATAGTAAAGGTTGAGAAAAGCTTGCTTATTAGAAATAAGGGGCCCAAATTATACATTAAATTTTACAAATTATGTAAAACTATAAGTTAAACAAAACGGATGGTAAAATCTTTAAAAACATGGTAGAACATTTTATTAAAACAAATTCCTTCTCATCCATACTTTTGAAACACCCAAACCTATTTAACCAATTCAGTTCAGACTTTTCATAAGGGCTGGGATTCATGCACTCCTGTAACTACTGCTCTCACCAGAGGCTAGATATACTTTAGGTCACAGGTTTTGTTTATTAGAAGTCAATTGTTCACTCAAAATCTTTGTGCCAGTTAACTTTGACTCATTATCCTTTATTTTGGTAACCTGTTCTAACCCATAATTTACAAACAGCAACACTGGGTATTTTGTATGAAGTTCAACTGAAAATAACAGTGGACAAAAATATCAGTTAAATCCTTTGCTGCCAACTGTACACATTACCTTCAATAGTTGTAACTTAACCTGTTTGCATTTTCCATGGCAACAATAGCACTTTTCATCCCCAAACAGTGTGGACAATCTTAATCTCTTTGAATACAGGACATTTATAATTTTTTCTTCCTTTATGGGTTCGATTAAAACTAACCCCCTGAATTTGGAGTCAGTAGGGTCTCCATACAACTTTACATGGATAAGGTTATATATAAGACCCAGAGGATCCTTAAAATAAGGTTAAGATAACTGCTTAAAATAAGATATTTAAACTCCCAATTAAAATAAAATGGATTGTGATTCCCCTTTGCTGTTCATGAACTAAAAATTCACCAGGGGACAAGTAAGAAAGAGCAATAGAGCTGAATGCACAATATATCGAGAAGCGATATAACAAGGGGTTACTGTATTAGGCTAAACTTGATAATTGTAATTTTATAGCACAATTTAACAAAAAATAAAAAAAATTTCTTCAACAAAATTGAATGTATACATTGCCGATTGAGAATTTTTAAAAATATTGTCTGACAGTGGCAGAGAACAATATTTTACTTCTCACAGGATGGTGACTCAGTAGATGAAGTTTGGTGTTAAATATAAGCTCTGATGAAAGGAGGCAATTTATAGGCTCTTTCAAAAGAAACTTTAAAGCTGTTCTTTTACATAATGGGAGAAAATGTCTCAAAACCTGTTGGCCATTCTATACATCTCTAAGAAAGCTTGAATATCTGGAAACAGCCTCACATATAAAATACAATGATCATGGCAGGATGATTTATGGAGACCTCAAAATAGTGTTTCCTTTGTTAGTGGGATGGTTATTCTAAATTCCCTTGCTTCATGTGTGAGTGAGACCGCAGCAAAAGTATTTTATGAAATGCCTCATTGACACAAAGAAAATTAATCACTACTTAATACAAAACTGAGTGTGGTGAAGCATCTTTGTGAAAGCATTGTAAAAAAGTCATAACTGTTATAAATGCTTATGCAAGAAGTTCCCTCACCAATGAGTCACATCGAAAGGCATATTTATCAGACAGAACATAAGAAAATTGATGTTAGGTGAAAATTTTTTCACTTATAATGAAAATATTTGAAAGGGGAGGTTGGATACCTTAAAAATATCATGGGTTGAAGTAGCTCGGTTGGAAGAGTAGCAGATTAGCAACTGGAGGGTCACGAGTTCGAAACTCGATCCAACCTAAGACCGTTGTGCACAAGGGGACAGGTGCAAGTTAAATCTGTCATAGCTTCAAATGTCATGTCCTCGATCCTTCCCTTTGGGATTGATCTGACTGATCAATAGCCTGTTGTGTTGCTCCAAAGTGCAACGTTAATTCAAATACCTACTTACCTCAATATTACTAAGGTTTAAGATAACAACAAAAACCCTACTAATGCGTAGCCATAATTTTAAGCAGTTACATAAATTTATAGCTAGGATGCTCAAGAGAAACATAATTCATTTTTAAATTCATACCATGACATTTTCTAAACATTGTTAATGTAAACTGACCAAAACTTTTTTAAAAATTTGAAAAAGTACCAGGGTCACCATAAAAAATGTTAATATGATTGTAGATTAGTGCTGGATGTTGCACTATAAAAATAAAGGTTCAGAGAAATAGTAACTAACAGTTCTTTTAAAACTACCAAATCATTTTTAATGCCTTCTGCAAATACCAAAATCTAGTACTTCTATTAAAATAAATTTCATTTGATTATATTTTATTATTAAGCTTATCAGACTATATACACCAGTCTAAAAAGTATTAACATAAATTGTGAAAAACTGTGATAGAAAAAATTAAGATAATTTTGAATTCAACACTTCCTGAAACTAAAAAGGTTTTGCACACTTAAAATTTGGAAGTATGTTATCCAATGGCCATAATTTCATTACATTTTTTCATTTGAGACATTTCATTTCTTTGCACTACCCAACTAGGAAGTGAATGAAAGCAACCTTTTCACATGACAAAAACCACCATATGTATTTATTTTAAATACCAAAAGCAATTATTCTTTACTGACAGAATTTGCAGTGATACATTTCTTGTTTTGCTATCAAGAATAGTGCAAGTTCAAATACATCTACTTGATCTTTTTAAATCAATCTTCAAAACATTTCTAAATACTAATTTTTTTACAAAACTCTTGGCATGCACCATGACATCTTTAGTATAACTGACAAGCACAAAGGTTTATAAGGCAATCTGTAAATTGTTTGATACATATTTCTCCCGTGTTTACCATGAAAAGGCTCTATTTCTGGAATTGGTGCCAAAAGAAAAAATTTCCTCATTAAAGAATCTAAACAACATTTTTTTCCAACTGGAAGATCAAAATAGATTAACAGGTATACTAGTGGCTTGTTGGAAAAAGAAAGCTAGAGCTGAATTTTCATAAGAAAAATGAAGCACTTTTGATTTTTTAAGCACCCTTAATTATTCAAAATAGAAATAAGGTCTTGTAAGAACTTTTGTGGAATGCAAGAACCCTCATTAGAGATGGAGTATACAATTTCTCAAGCGCTAGACATAAAAATAAAATAGAATAAACAACATCAAATAGAAGATAAAAGTTAATCACAAGTTTGATAAACAAAATTTAAAGAAAGCATATTGATGATGTATAAAACTAACTCAATGGAAATGGTATATTAAAAAACTACTATTGAATAAAAAGAAAGTAATTATCAGATGTAACTTAAAAATCATGATAAAATAAGCAGTGTCATTTAAGCACTAAGCAATGGAGATATTGAAATGAATCCGTAAATTTGCTCGAGGGTATCACTGATTGATAA
Source organism: Meta bourneti (assembly GCA_933210815.1). Classification (NCBI taxonomy): domain Eukaryota; kingdom Metazoa; phylum Arthropoda; class Arachnida; order Araneae; family Tetragnathidae; genus Meta; species Meta bourneti. The sequence continues at coordinate 13,161,130 of OW119934.1, read as the reverse complement.
TTCATTTCCGATACTATATATTTGAAAACTTAATGATCTTTTAAGTCACTATTCAAGGATTGGAGTAAGAAATACATCGTTACTTTATCTTGTGCTGTTATGATTAGCTCATTAGGCAGTTTTCTAGTTAAACATGCTTAGTAAAAACTGATTTAACAAGAACCAGAGCTTAGAAATGAAATAAGAATTAAATGGTTAGTTCAATGCTGAATGAACAGGGCACTACTTGCTTTTGACAAGCAAATTTGATTTCGTAAATAACATTTTTTAAGTCAGTGACGAGTCAGTTTAGTTATTGGAAGTTTTTAGTAAGACAATTGCATATCTGTTAACTTTTGATATACAAACTGTAAAACGTTTTGTTGCTGAAATTTGAATTGGAAGATAGAATTAATTGTTCCAGGTCTTTATCCTGTGCCATATGGAAAACAAGCTGAAAACGTTTTTTAAAACCCAGCTTTTACAAGAACTTGGAATTAAAGAGCAAATGTATTGGTCACTTTGTGCTCAATTGAAGCAGTTTAACTACATTGATAGTTGTAATAGTTGTCTTGTATGATTGGGGAGTTTATTTTTGCAACTACTGTTACTGGAGGTAACACGGTTTATGCCCCAACAGGAAAGTAAATTTTTGTAATTATTGATTTTAGTTTTGTGAAATTTTTTCATAGATAAATATCAAGATACACAAGAATAAAGAGAAACCTTACAAGATTAAGAGCCTTAAATTCAGCTTTAACAATAGAATTATCCAGTGTGACATAAAGTCTTCTTTCCCTTAACCAGCAAGAACAGAAAGCAGCTACAATGAAAGGACAAAAGAATATTAGATCAATGTATTTCTTTATTGATTTTTGACTGAACACTTATATCAAGTTTGGATTTTTTATAGCATTTAGTTCAAAATGACCCATGACAGTTACAATCTTTATGTTGATTATAAATTTTAAGTCAAAACTAGACAAGAAAACCCTGCAAAATGATCAACTACCTATGCACGAGAAAAACAGAAAACACAAAGAGAGAAGGATGGGTTCTAATTAAGCCTTTATAAGAGTTAAAATTGAACTTATAAATATTTTTTTAAATCAAACATTTTTCAAATATAATTCTTTAAAATTAAAATTACATTTATTTTATGTGAATTTTATGCTTTGCACATTTGGGTGGTTTAACAAAAGCAAAAATCACTACTGGAAGAATTTTAATAGCAATAGAATTTCATTGGTAATTTCAGAATAGGTTTGTATTTCAAAATTAGATGGTATGGTAATGTATTTATTAACATATTCTGTGACTTTTGGATTGATGGTTGAATTTCTTTAATTATGGCACTTAGACATTCCCAACATCTGAAATTGCTCTAGTCAAGGGCATTTTCATGTGGGCAGTGTCAAAGTGTTCCAAATCAGTGACTCTTACACTTTATGCAGTCCACATCCATATCAAATGTTAAAACAAAGTTTAACCCCCTTTCTGACCACATATAAAGAGTTTGACTTGAGGCTACCTAGAAGTACTAATAAGTGCCTCTACAATTTCCTGTTCAGTCTTCAAGATATGCACTGTTTAGTGTGCATGTGCAACTCTGCCTTTTAAAATAATCCAGGACTAAGCAAAGAGAGGTGGCTGTACTTCAAGTCTCCCCTAATCATTAGATAAATGAGCATTTAAATGGAGACTCAAGTCTGATGGGTACATTCATTCTCCTTTCATGAGAAATCATATTCAACTTTCACTCCAAATTAATTACAAACCTCTAAGATGTAAGGCACATATGGATGGGTAAAGGGTGGGGTTTGAGGTTCAATCAATTCTTTATGGTGAATACTCGATAATTTTGAAACCATGAGAACAGTGTGTAGCTTTCTATATGTATGTGGCCATTTGTAAAGAAATCAGACTAAATTTGGTGTCCTTGTTTGACACAATATAGATAATACTGTGCTATCCAAGAGAAAACCTTTGTTTTGGGTCACATGGACTTTGCCCACGAAAAAATTCCTTTGGCCACAATATAGGACTGTCCAATGTCAGAAACCAAGGTTTTCAACCACCAGTACCTTCATTACAACATTAAACAATTTTTAAATATGAAACGCGTGTTTTTCTTGGATGGTGTTGAGAAATTGTTTTGCTATTGGGATTTTGTCTACCAACCTTCATTTTTTAACCCACACTATAATACATATTGTTGAGATGAAAGCTGAATGTATTAACCCTCTGGATACGGGGATCTGCCCAACCGGCCAAAAGTTTTGAGTCCCCTCGTTATTGTAGTCTTGAATTCTTTCAGATCTCAAACTCCTGAAGAATTGCCCAAGTCCATTACGATTTCCATCCCCTATTTTCTGTGCTACAAAGAGACCAGCGTGTGAATAGCCTTATCTCCCCGTTGACAAAAATGTCAGGGTTATCGATGGGGAGTCTCCCAAATTGTTTATCCTCAAGCATCTAGTCTGAGAGGTTGAGTAAATGAAAAGAGATACATTTAAAAAGTCACTGCGGCCCTTTCCGTTTACTTGAGAAGAATCTGTCCCTTCTAGTACTCACGACCCGACAATAAAAACCGGCACATTAGGTTATAATGGAACGACACATATTCCCTCTCCTCCTGGGGGAAAGCATTGTAAAGGCCGTTTTCAGTAAGTTGCCTGTAAAGCCGTTGGGCCGGCTGCTGTAACCAAAGAAGGAAATTAAATTCTGTCCCAACGTGTGCAGAGGGTTAATAATTGAATGAATTAGGTAAAATTTAAAGCTAAATACATTTATACAATACAAATAAACACTTAAAACTTTGATGACAATGTGTGTGTTTAATAACACTGAAGTAGTGAGGAAGTCATGATCATGATTTTTTAAAAAACTAATTATATAAGAACAAGTTTTATATAAGACAATTCTATTTTATAAGGGATATTTTTAAGATTAATTCAAAGTAATTAAGCATTTGTAAGCAGAGAAATCTTAATTTTTTGGAAAACAATTTTACTCAGCAATGATAGCTTGTTGCATATAATATTGAGAGCATAACACTTCTTCAGTTTGACACTAAATAGTTGACATACAAGTACTATTAAGGTGATAAAGCATATAAAAAAATACTGGTTGTTTCAAATATTAATTTTATACTAATAGTTTTTAAAATTTCTCTATAAAAAAGGAAAAATAAACTTAGTTTCTAAATGTGATTGAATAAGAAACAAAAGGCAAATGACCAGTATATTATAAGTTTACAAGTGCTAAGATTTTTAGTGTACCCAACCTAGGAAGTTTGAAAATATGAACAAAACATGAAAAACAAACTAAAACAAGTTTTCCATTAGAATATATTTTCTACCTGAAAATATATTCTATGAAATATATATATGAAAATATAATATATTATGAAAATAAAAATATATATATGAAAAAATAATGTTGATTTAAGATTTTTTCCCTTAATACCAATTTAAGTTTAAGCAATAAAGAAATCAATATTATCATTCACCCAGTTGGTATTTACACACTTACTTTTTAATATGCACACCCTAATGACCGTATAAGTATCAACATCTTAAAGGTGAGTACAGAAGAAGCATCTTCTGACATGCCCACTTTTTGTGAGTCAAGACACAGAAATTACAAAAATAAATCTAGCTATTTACCTCTAATTAAGCTACTGATTTCTATGGGTGAATCAAGCAGTTTCATTTCTTGTTCATATTTAGGAAGATACATCTGAAACAACAGTATAAAAATTTGATTTGAACAAACATTAAAACTACAAAATGTTTATTAAATCAAAAGCACTTACAACAATCGAAAGATCATCTATTTTCCAACAACCTTGATGCATAGCTAAAGGTAGTAATTTGTAACTATCATAACTTTCATTTTCCACTCGTAAATACAGTATATCACCTCGATCCAAAGACTGAAAGGAATTAAATACACCGAATAATAACAATCAGATAAGTTAAAAAAATGATCAATTAGTATTACACAATTTCAGACAAGTTTTTCAAATGGTTCATTTTCAAATGACAAGAAAAGAAAGTATTCATTTATATATCTAGTATACCAATAAATATTACGGAGGATTCAGTGCTGTATCAGCTTTTCCTATGCTAGGTACAGCTGTGGGGAAAATTGAAATTTAATAGCAGAGAAACCAAAGGTAGTCATGGAACAAAAAAGAACCACTCCCTTTATTTCGAGCACTATTCACAATAGAGCAAATTCAAAGATATCATTTAATAGGGAATAACGTCCTCTACAAATTTAAATGGGGATGTCTTCATATCAAATTTTGCACAAACAAAATTTCCAATGGAAACGCCATGTTTTGATGCCTTAATCAGATTCTGCATCGTTAAATTAGTCTAAATATGAAATTTCATGACTTTACTATCTTTATATCCAGAGATATTCAATGTTAAAGTTGAAGTCAATTTCAGGGAGTCTACACATTGAAAATCACTATTCGTAGATCGAGTTAATTGTAGTTATAGCTACCCGAATTTCAAATTGGAACACTATTTCAAACGTATTTGTCAGAGCATGCAAACGATCCAAGAATTATTATATTTATTATGCAAGTGCAAACGATCCCAGAATTATCCGAGGTTTGTCAGACGTTTTATAAACTTTTGGTTGCCCCCTAAAATCGCCATGGGGAAAATTTAATGTAACGCAAAAACTAACCATTGGAATGAGCTGAAATTTTGAATGGTCATATTAGAAGTTTTTCTGAATCGATTCCCATCAAGATATAGTAAGGTTCCAATTCATAATTTTTCAAACATTAATTTAATAATTATTATTGCTAAAGACTATTTTTAAAATAAAATATTAGGTGGTTTTTGTTTTGGTTGTTTAACAATAACATGGTACAAAACATCACTACTATAAAAATATTATTTAGGAAGATATCCATTAAAATCTAAGAAACTGATTTAAAATTAGGAGTTCCAATTTTTCTGTACTAACTTCGAAACGGTAAGACCTAATAACATGAAATTTGGTATCTCATGTTAAATTTTGATAGATTCGAAATTGTGTATTGAAATAGGGGGGTTCCATTGGAAATTTTAATGAGGACCCCTTATGCAAATTTATGCATTTGAATTTATAGAAGACGTTAGTTCTTGTGAAACGCCATTTTTGAATTTTCTCTACTGCTAAAATTGCTCAAATGAAGAGGGGTGGTTCGTTTTTTTTCCCATGACTACATACAAGGTCTATGCAGTCATCCATAAAATTTGCTTAAGGGGTCATCTCCATATTAAATCACAAAACCTTCATGATTTCCAATCAACTCCCAATTTTGACAAAAAAAAATTTGAATTTATCGAAATTCAACATTGATATATATTCAGTTTCAAGTCATTCAATCCAGCCATTTCAGGATTATGAGTAGGGAAAACTAGCAGCAATTAATGTAAAATTAGTTGCAAGACTTATTGATATCTTCTAAAACACTCGTATCACAGTAAAATACATTTATTACAATACCCAAACAAAAGCATAATCCTTTTTAGGTTAATTCTTAGTGTGCAATACGAATTATAAAATTAATATTAAAAAATTATGACTAGCAACATTAATATATCTTGACAAAATAAATTCAGGAATTTTTACATGAATATGCAAAATTCCAGGTTTCCTGAAGGCAGTTTATTCATTAACTACTATTAACCATTTATTTTAAAGGAAAAGCAATTCGCCTCCACTATAAGGATGGAGCTGAAAATCTACATAATCACTTAAAAAGTCCTGAATCAATTTCCCATCAAAATATATAAAGGCTCCTATTCATATTTTGTTTGAATATTAATTCCAGAATTAATACTATATGCTGAGAATTAATTTTAAAAACATCATAGATTTTGTTTGGGTTCAATAATGGCAACACAAATTTTTTTAATGTGATGACGATTATTTTGATGTCTTGGGAATTTAACATCAGATGTTCCAATGACATGAAACTTGTTATTTGAGGTAAATTGTGATATAAATTTGGTGTTGACATTTAAAATTATGAAGTTGGTATGCAAGAAACAGAAACGAATATGATTGAATTTGCTAAGTTAGAGATGTAAAAAACATGATAAAATCTTTCGATGGTAGTGATCTCTGTTCTGTAAATAAATGGATTAGTGAATAAGAAATTGATGTCCTGGTCAGAATTACAGAAATTAATTTTTGCGAAGTGTTTGAAAGGTTTAGCGAAATTATTTATTCAAGTAGTCAGGAATAAACTCTTGCTTGAATGATGAATTTGAGGATCAATACAATTTGGCTCAATTGCGTAATGTGTTAGAGAATCGCCGAATGAATGATAAAGAATCCACTCAAGAATACTTTTAACCATGAAAGAATTGGTCAAATAGAAGCTTTAATAGATCATTAATGATATAAAAGGTTCTTTTAGCAACAAAAAATCTATATTTATATTGTATGAGCATCACACATAAATTATAAATTTATAAAAGATGTTACTCCCTATTGAACTGTACCTTTGAATTTATTCAACTATGAAAGATTGTTGAATCAAGATTAATAAATTTTACAAGCTATCCTTAATGAATTTTTAACTGTGCCTAATGTAGTCTAGTTTATCGAGTCTGGTGAACAAGAGTTTTGATTCAATGTGATTTATGGCTCAAACTCTAAACTTGGAACTCATGGATAACATTCTTATTTCATAATGGATTATTTGAAAAAGAAAAGTCATGTGTAAAATAGGTAGTTGGTTGGATTTTATGGCACAAGAGCCATATTTGGTCAAATGTCAAATAAATGGACATACACACACAAGGAAAGCTTTACTGACCCCAAAGAGAAAAATACACTTAGGAAAGAATCAAACTAGTATCACCTACAACTTGCAGGTTGTTAGCAGTGGGCAAATCCACTGAACCAGGGTGACCCCATGTGCAAAAGAGAAAAATACATTTTGTAGTTTTTAACTACATTCAAATAACAATGTTAGAAAATATATGCATAAAAATTAAGTAATGCAATTATTACTCTCATTGCACAAATGGTTACATTAATGGTAAGCATGTACAAAGGAAACTGATAGTGTATAAATTTGAAGCAGTTATTTGGACAATTGGCAATAATCTGACAAATTAAGTACAGTGGAGTACCTTTTATACATTTCTCATAAGTTGAATTGGGTTAGTTCGGAAAAAGACATACCACTTATGATAAAATATTTTGTTTATACAGTGCAATTTTCTGACATTCCATTTATAAGATGCGTTACCAAGAATCCCGAGAAGGAAATGCCTTTTTTTCCAGCATGGATCAAAAGCTGAGTCATCGAATGGAATTTAAGGTTGATGATTTGAGTCCTGTCTTTGAACAAGTGTGTTAAATTAGAGGAAGAATTAAACATAAACAATGCATTCATAGGATTGCCATCTGTAGCACAGATTTTGGATCTCACTTTGTGCTGAAAGCAATGGCAGTGATAATTGACACCACCAATAATCACCCGTAGCAATTGTAACACAAGTTTTGGCATATAACAATCCTTTTCAACCATTTCATTTCCTTGATCTAAGACTCCTCCATTGCACAAATTCCCACTTTAATGCCATCAAGCATGGAATCTAGTCTAGAAGGAGACTATGCAGCACTATTTTATTAAAGCTGGCTTCTCTTTCACAGAGGAAGTCCTCTTTTCTTGAAAAAAGTGATCCAGTTGATGTTAGCAACTGGAGCAGTTTGAATTGCGATTTTTTTTTAGAATACGCAAATTGTCATGCTGTTATCTACATCTTGTGTTCTAACCATTCATGAGTTGATTACGTACTTATTAAGTTGCAGAAAATGAAAGTAGCGAGGACGATGACACAGAAGTTCTGATCCTTCTACCAACTTTCAGAAATTGTTTCTTGTGTGGAAACTTTGCGTAATTATTTTTTGAGTCAAGAGACAGAACAAACACTTAACTCAAAGGAAGGCTGCACAATAAACCATTGACTGATTTTTTACTCGTAGTTCTTTTGAGAAAAAATAATTTAACTTATTGTGGTAAATTTATTCTTGTGAGTAATTAAGTAAGTTGATATTTTTCCTCAGTAAAGTTAGTATTTTATGTATACTGGAAGTTGAAAAGTATGAATTACGTTTATAAAGGTCTTTCAAGCTTCGATTCTTATGCTGCCATCTGGTGGCGAATGTTTCGTTTATATGTCATTTTTAAGCTGTCCCTTCAGACGTAGAGTTCCAAAACATAAATTTTGTCAATTCCCAACACTTCAAATTAATTTTATGACAAAATTAAACTGATATTAAATATTTTGCACATTAACCAAAATTTTGCTAGGTAACTGAATACTTTGTGGGAGAAAATGAAACCAGTCTCATATTTATAAACTAAATTAATTCATTAATATTTCAATACTTGGTTATTTCTCACAATGGAAAGCTTAAAAATGAGAAATTTTATTATAAGAAAATCATGAAGAGGATTGAGATCTTAGATAACGTAAGTTCCTTTTTATACACATTCACACTCTCAATTTGATCATACTATCAAAATTCTAATAAGCTAAACAAGCTTGACAATTTCTTTGTCAGTCCAATTCAAGACCCCTTTGCCCTGGGCCTGGTGGCTTTGCACCTATCTACTTAATGGAGTTAAATTTCTGGTGGTTTTTGACTGGAAAACTGAATGAAGCTTGATTTCAAATATTTTGAGGGAGAAAATAAAAAACGACAAATAGTCAAAAATATCATACGAAACAGAAAACAATCAAGATAAACCCTAATTAAAGGAACATAACATTAAAGAAAACAAGTCTTTCTTTCTAGCTTCATTTCAATATGAATATTAATAAAAACTCAACATACGTGTGCATATTTTCATGTAATTATTTATTACAAGTAAGAAAATAACTTACCTTAAAAAACATCTGCCTTCTTAGTAAAAGAGGAGGTTTTTGAAATACTTCTATGGGTGTCATTGGAATAAAAGGTTCTAAAATAAATTTACATGTTACTTCCAAGTAATTCATTAATTTAAACTATTTTATATGATTTTGATAAAATAAGATGGTTTGGATAACATAACACATGATTTTGTTTACAATTTCAATAAATGCATCTACAGATGTTAGCTTTAGAAATCAGATATTCCACTAAATTCTTGAAACATGGGCCGCACAATGAAGACTAGGAACAAGAATTACATATTAATTCCTTTGAAGCACACATGAATTCAAGGTCATATTGTTTCAAATTCAAATGTCATTGTCCCATAATGAAATAAATTCAGGAAAAATGAATGGCTTCTTTTTAGGTGGAAGTCAAACATGAGTAAAATTCTTCCTTAAGTGTATTTGTAAAAGAATTAATTTATGGTTGTTTGTTTGGGGGGTTTACAGTACAAGGGCGATTATGATTTATATGAAATTATTTTCAAACAATTTCCATAATCTGTACAAGTAACTTAAGTTTGAGTGTCTAGAACAGGGCTGGCGAACCTGTGACCCACGGGTCACATAGTGACACGCGAAGCAATTTTAGACAACACGCAAGACGATCACATTGTTTTAATATCAATTTAATTTAACTTTTCAAATTTTGATTTTCATTCGTCAGACTGAGAGGTCCATAACCTAATTTATACTAGAAATAATTTTAAAAAAATAATTATTGTTTGAAATTTATTTTTTCCTCTTTTTGCGAAATTTCAATTCCTTAAGCCGAAGCATTTCATTATAAACGCGTGAAATTTTCACTAGATGGCACTACCATACCCCTAACCCGCATTCATAACTTCCTCTAGCCGACGCTGCCAGTCGCATTTTTATTTTGTGTCTCGACGTCTGTGATTGATAGATATTTCTCGTGTGTTTTTGATGTGGGTGGTGATATGTCGAAGACTGAAACGAAAGTATGGAAGTGTAGCGAGTGGAAGTGGAAGATCGTATCACGAGGAGTGGTTTCACAAATTCAGGGTCATAGAAAAAGATGAAAAAGTGTTATGCGTTAATTGTAACGAAACTGTTGTTTCACGCAGCTGCAACATAAAGCGCCATTTTGAAACAAATCACAAAATTTGTCATCGCTGTCTGAAGAAGAAAAGATTGAAATTTTCAATAGGAAATTGAAGCAATACCAGGTCCAGACTTCTATTTTCAAATCTACATTTTGTCCTAAAAATAATATTACAGCGGCGAGTTTTCATTTGTCATACTGTATTGCGAAACATGGGAAAACACTGTCAGATGGCGAATTTTTGAAAGAATCTTTCCTAGTGTGCTCGGACAGCCTATTTGATGATTTTGAAAATAAGGACTCGATAATTAAACGTATCCAAGAATTGCTGTTAAGTAGGAATACGGTAAAAGATAGAATCTTGACACTGAACAAAGATGTTTCCGATCAACTTTCGTCCGATTTAAAAAATGCAGAAATGTATTCTATATCTTTGGACGAGAGCACAGATGTCACCGGACTTACCCGACTTGCAGTTATTGAAAGATACACGTCTGGAAATATGATGATGGATAAATTGATTAAATTTATGACATTAAGAGGAAGAACTACTGGTATTGATATTATGAATGAAGTTAAGAAAGAGTTCACTGAATTGAATGTTGACCTAAAGATCGTATCCGTAACGTCTGATGGAGTTCCAAGCATGATAGGAAAGCATGTTGGTTTCATTAAGCTTCTAGCAAAAGAAATAGGACACTCTTTGGTTGAATTTTACTGCATTGTGCACCAAGAGGCACTTTGGGCAAAAGACATTTTAAATTGTTTTGAAAATGTGCTTTCCGTTGTAACGAAAGTCGTTAATTTTATTGCAGCACATGCTCTTGCTAAACGGCAATTTTCAAATTCATTGGAGGAAGTGGATGCTCAGTATTCGGGTTTGGTTATGTACAATAACGTTCGATGGCTAAGTCGCGAGGTCAAGTTTTGGAACGTTTCGTTAGTTTGTTAAACGAAATTAGGTTATTTTTAGATGAAAAGGGTAGTTTTTCCAGAACTCACAAATTTGAATTGGTTGAATGATCTCATGTTCTTTTGTGATTTCTCAGGGCACTTTAATGAGCTAAATACGAAATTTCAAGGCTGTGGTCAAATCGCTGTAACAATGTACGAAATTCTCAAAGCATTTGTAACAAAGCTAGACATATATTCAAATGACCTGGTTCCTGGAAAATTGAAGTATTTTCCATCATTAAAAGAACATTTTCTAACATCATCTTATTTTGCCAGCAATGTCGAAAACAAAACAGAAGTCTTAAAACACTATTCTTCAGTATTAGCGAATGCAAAAGAAATATTCGACGAAAGATTCTCCCAATTTCATGAAATGGAGAAAACTTTAGTGTCATTTTACCACACAAACTTAAATTTGAAGATTTTAAATTATCTTCTTTCGATTGGCTTCAAATTGATAACCTAGAAATGGAAATGGTTGAATTTCAAAACAGTGTTGCATGGACGAATAAATTTGCAGAACTAAACGTAAACTTACAACAAAAATTACAAGATCTGGAAAATTGTAACAAATATATTTCAACAAGCACTGAAAATATTATTTTAACTGAATGGACTCGTTGCCCAATTCGCTAATGTCGATGAAAAGTTAGCAAGAGCTCTTTTGACAATGTTTGGATCAACCTACGTTTGAGAACAGTTGTTTTTGGCAATGAATTTTATTAAAAGTAAGAATAGAAATCGCTTCGGCATCGTCTTGTCCACTGCGTGCGTACAATTAAAAGTTTCAAATATCGAACCATGTATAAATTATCATCCGAAAGACAACAAGTGTCACATTAAATTCGATAATTCTGTGCTTATTTTCTTCCTGATATTGAGTTTTAAATAAACCATAATAAAAAGTTTTTTTTAAATATATATCGTATAATTTTTTGAATATCCAAAGGTCTTCCAAAGGCCAAAAAAAAAATTTAAGTGACACACGGTGTTAATTTCTAGTTTCAAGACATTTTTTGACACGCATTAGAAAAAGGTTCGCCATCCCTGGTCTAGAATAACATTCTAAAGTGTTTTACTAAAAATGTTGTGGCCATAAATTTCACTTCCCAACTACCTTTCAATAATACAAAATGAGTAGGTTTGAGCGGAAGTCTCATGCTATATGTTGGCTGTAAAAAGTCACAATTAAAAACTAAAGAAACGGTGAAAAATTAACAGAAAATAATAAATGTGAACACAAGATAAGGTAGGTGAGTAGTTGAATTAACCTCGCACTGAAGCAACACAACGGGCTATTGGTGATGGTCAAGGATCAATCCGGAAGGGAAAGTTGGTTGGTTGTTTTATGGCCCAAGGGCCATATTTGACCAAGCTGTGCCAACATAAGACAACATCAAGTAAAAAATGTCATGAAAAGGGAAAAAGAGGGATCAGGAAACAGTAGTGGGATGAAAGCAGAAAAAGATCGTTTGGGTATCCCGCGAGCATGAACCCCATGTTTACTGTAGACAGCAAACCCCATGGGAAAAGAAAAGATCACTAGAGTACTTTGGGTCCTTGAAGTCCATACACACCTAAAGGAGATGTGCCCGAGGACCCCGAAGGGAAAGATCGATGACAACACCTCATAATTTTTTTGAACCTGTTAGATAAGGAGGTCAACTGTATATTGACCCAAAATAAAAATATAAAGGTATTAGAGGCAGGGCATGTTGATTTAAAATAAGTGATTTTCATTTTAAAAATCACAACTTAAATCAAATGTTATCTTAAGAGTTATAAATATTAGCATGTTAATTTATACAATTAAGTTTTAAAAGTTTGTTGCTACTCAGTAACACCAAAAATGACCCTTTGTTAACTGAAAATGATCTACTTCCTTTCTTTGAGGATACTCTAGAGATAATAGTATTGATCAGGTAGGTTACAGCACCTGCAAGTTGGAGAAATTATTGGAAGTCTTTAATTTGGGGTTTGTTGCATGAAATGACTCAGTATCTTAATATTAATCTAAAATAAAATCTTACTCAAATTTCATTTGAAGTCAAAATACCTAATAATAAATTCTTTTTAGGCATTGAAGATATTATAGGTCGTAAACCCCAAGTTGGATATCGTGATTTATTCAAGACATTCCAAATCATAAAATATGTTAACAAATTTGAAATAGAGTGCATAGACCAGAATAAGTAAAAACCTAGGAATCCTGGGCCTCTTCATTGCATTGATGAAAATTTATATTTGAGATAAATGACTTCCTCTTTCAAATAGGTATTTCATATGCTTTTTGGGTGGTTTTTTTTAATTTTGGCGAGAGGAATTGCTTTTTCTTAGGTTCACGGTCACTTAATTGGAAGTTCTCAATTTATTCAAGGGCATCAAGACATTCAAATTGGAAACAGCTGTCATCAAGCTTCTGTCTAGTGCTGTTATACTGGACTTGCTTTTATTAATGTTCTTCCCATTATTTTCAAGTTTAGAGGATGGCGCTTTATGATTTTTAAGAAACAAACTCTTTAAAACATGGTCCTGTTTTGGCAGACTTATTTCTGTATGATTCCTGGCCTCCTATCAGTTGAATACTCATGAGCGAAAGAAATTTAATCATTATCAACTGATTACAACTCTAGAAGCAATGACAAATGGAACATCTTTCCTAACACAAGACATCAATACCATTTTTTGCAGTAATGTGAATTGCATATGTATTGTCATCCTTATGTATGCATATGACTGTTAACCCTGTTGATTGAGTTTATTTAGGTATAAGAATATTAAATCGTAAAGTGATGTATGACATCATTTAAATGTTTCATTCATGTGATGAGCCATAACTATTGCTCTTAATGTAATTTGATCAGATGACACTTGCAATTATGAGATAGATCCAGTTTTTTATACAAGGTATCAGTTAAGTTATAAAAGTATTAATAGAGAGAACAAAGGAAAATTAATCTTACTTTCCAGTGGCAGACGTACCCCATCATCACAATCTTTATATAAGAAATCATGTTTCAGCTCAACAAAATCCCATAAAGCTTCTTCCTCAGTTTCATCAGAAGACCTAAATAGGATTATTTGATGTTATATTTAGTTCATAAGAATTGATAGAAAATAAAACACAATTTTAAAAAATATTGCTTTTTACTCTAAAAGAGTCCTCAAATTATATTTATCTGTTCCAGGATATTTGAGGACTCGAGGTTTATTTGCTTTCCCGTTCAACAGCATGAAGTACAGTTGAGTCTATAGCTGCAGTTCAAAACAACTTCGTTAACCAATACAAAAAGAAGACTGAAAGATCTCTAAAATAAAATAATAATTTGCATTACTATATTACAGATTAGCAGAGGTGATGTATAGGTAAAAATGAAGTTTGTAGCAAGTACCATAAAACTATAATTTTTAGGGTTCTTTAAAATGTTCTCTAAACCTCAAATCAATATGTATTTACATGCAAACTTTCTTATCCTGGCATTCAACATATTGCTACAGGTTATGAATAAAACAATTAAAAAAGAACCAAAATAAACATTTTTCATGCATGAAAGGTACCTTAATTTTTTGAGGGCATACCTTTACAGTATACCAATACCTCTAAAACTCACAAAATATTTCTTTAAAAACAAAAGTTCAGTAGATTTATTTTATACAAAATTACTAGGGTCCCGATTTTGTCGATACTTTAATTTCTAGTTAGCACTTTACAGACAATGCCTAGATAGATACAAATTTTATTTTGGAAGTTCCTGCTTTTAGGTATGTAGTTTTCTTACATCATTTTCCTCATATCTATGTTAAAAGATCATTTTTTAATTTATAGGGCACACAGCTCAACAGACGCTGCATGAGGGAGTGTTCTGAAGAAGTTCCTTGCGAGCAACAGAAGAGTTATAAATATTGGTAGAAAGCATTTTGTTTCCAGTGACAAGTGAAATTAAAAACAGAATAGAATTTAATCCTAAATATACCAAAATTTACAAATCCAAAGACAACCACCTACATTTTATAACATACCTACCTAATGCTGCTTTTGTTTTGACAGAGCAAATGGGGCATAAGCAAATTTTCCAGTCTCAAAAAATAACAATTATCCTGGAATTCATTGATCCAGTCGTAATTTACCTTGATTGAACTCTTTGTGCAGAAAATATACAAATATTAGAAAAGAAATATATTTTTAAAACACTCATAAAATATAAAATTTCTTTTCTTGAATATGTTGTTTCTCTGAATACGTTGTTGGATGGGATAAATTAGGTAATATTTTAAATGACACATTTTAAAAATCCTTTAGTTCTTATGGCCACTTAAATAGGTAGCAATATTAATCTAATTACCCAAAATTCCACAGGGATTCCAAAATCAACCCTCTTTTTATTGGACAATTGCAACAATAACACAAGCAAATGTACAACAAAAACTGAAGCATTTAAAAGTAAAGTGAACTGCTTTAATAGCGATATTAATTCGATTTACAACTAACGATAACACGAAAAAACACAATAAATATCACATCATTGAAAATCAAAATATTCTTATTTACTGTCTCGTATACCTTCCCTTGTTTTTATCTAAGCTCCATAACAAAATAGTGAGTCAAATGGGAGCGAAAAACAGCGCCAGAGGCTTGTGTTTAGGGTAATCAAATTTGACAAGTTTTCGTGTTTTTCAACTACCGTATTTGCCACATTTCATTTGTTATCACTTTCTTGGAAAATGCTTTCGCGAATATTTTGGCTTTGGCTTCAAAGTGAAACGTTATCTCTGCGAAGTCATTAGTGAGTCATCTTTTTCCTGCTTTCGAAGAATAGAATGTGTCACCGAACAGAATGCACGCCACAACGAGGTTACAATTTTGCGCCAGGTCTGCTAAAACGACGAAATTTGTAGAAACCCAGGTGCTGCTTTACGCACCCAAAAGCAAACCCCCAATCAAAATCACGTTGGTACGCAGTTTGTTAATATCAGTTAATAACGAGCAATACACCAGGCTATTGATGGCTGTCCGGGATCAAACCCGAAGGGAAAGATCAAGGACAACACATAATTTTGAACCGCCGCCAGATGACGGTCTATTTGTGGAATACAGTCGAAAACACGCTTTCGTGTAAGAACTGGTTTGATTTATCGCCGTTTTGACAAAAAAAGTGGTGTTCTTTTTAAAAAAACAGCACTTGAGATTTCATTAGGTTGGTTGACTTTGGGGTTTTATGGCACAAGGGCCATATTTGGCCATGCTGCGCCAGACAAAAGACATACAATATCAAGTAATAGATACACACAATGAAAGTTTTACTGACACAGAAGAGAGAAATACATCCAGGGAGGAATACACCTGACAGGAATCGAACCTGCATCGCCTACAACTCGAAGGTTGCTAGCGCAGAGGGCATACCTACTGAGCCCCGATGGACCCGATATTTCATTTTAGAGTTTCACATCAAGTTACGAAAGAGGTTCCAAAATACTTGCACCATATGTATTTAGTAGCCTTCAACGTGTCAATTTGACGTCCCAATCCTCTAAGTTGCAACTTAGAGGAGAGATAAGGATAGAGAGCGCTTTGGGGTTGCAATCCGGTTCTACGATAAAATCAGCGGACGTGCGGACGTTTCTTGGACACGGAGAACACTCTCTATGGGATTTAGCATTGGGACGTCAAATTGACACGTTGAAGGCTGCACTTTTAGTGAAAAAAAATGGTTGCATATTGTTGTGCATACAATTGCAAGGAAAGAGGAACTAAAGGATCACCCTACTCATTTCACAGATATGTTATTATTTACTTATCTGTTTTTTTTTTAGTATTTAAAGCATTTTTAAAAGAGTAGCGTTGCATCACATCATAGTAAAATCAATGTTTATTCGTTATTGTGAACACTTTTTTTCATTATTTGATGTCGTGAGAACAATTTGAATATCTGTAACCTGATAGAAAATGTTTTGGAGTCATTAAAATTATGCATTTTGCGAAAAAATCGAATGTTTTACGGTTAAACGCAAAAATGCAGGTTGGCGAATCTTGGCGCCTTCCGCTAGAGTAATCAAATATCGCGTGTTTAGAAAATTGTTGGTAGTTTCTCGTATGGCAGATTTGTGCAGTTCATTTATTTAAGATTAATATTGTTAATAGATTACAAGTGAGTGATAGCTCCGGATAGCTGTTTATTTGAATTTTGATTTGCAGAGATTGTTTCATTTTAATTGGAAGCAATACACATGTACTTTTGCGTTAAATTTAAAAACTTAAAAACAATTATTTTTTTAAGGAATTTTTTATTTTTGAAGTAACGCAGATGGGGTCTCATTCGATTGCATCAACTTTTTAGAATAGGAGCTGATGGACACCTTTTTAGAAATTTCATTAGTTTTGCTTGAATGATTGTTTAAAGTACGAGTATTTGTTTAATTTGAATTAGCCGTCTAATCTAATTAAAATTTGTGTTACATTAATGCAAAACATGCTTAAAATGATGTCGCATTACTTTCGCAAGGCCCACATCTTGCAAGAAATGTTTCCTACGCCATCGAAATCAAAAATTAATTTTTACTACTTATAGTATTAGACTATGCAGTAAATGTGTAGATTTAGTAAATGTAGGAATGAATATTTTAAAATAAGATTACATCATATTGCTAAAGTTTACAACGAAGACCTCCAAAAAAATAAATTAAGAAGCATAAATAATAAATTAACTTTATTTAAAGGTCACTGATTCATTTGTATATTTCATGTAAACTAAATGTATAATCAAATATATTTTTCATCAATTTATTACCTTTTTCTTTCCAATATGTCAGTAATTCATTTATTTAAATTTTATTACTGTACAGCTAGTGGCATTTTCATTGGTTTTTCTTTGGTATTTTTTCATATTAAGACAGTATATTTTAGTCATAATTTCCTTCTGTAATTTTATCTGCGTTCTTTGCTTCTTTGTACTTTAAACTGTCTAGAAAAACTAAAGAAAACCCGAGATAAAATTTCTGAAACTATTTTCGATTGGATGTCCCATGTTT
The DNA here is from genome assembly GCA_933210815.1 of Meta bourneti. Taxonomy (NCBI): domain Eukaryota; kingdom Metazoa; phylum Arthropoda; class Arachnida; order Araneae; family Tetragnathidae; genus Meta; species Meta bourneti. The sequence goes on along the minus strand of OW119934.1, from coordinate 13,143,151 downwards.
CATGGAATTGCTCTGTTAGTGTATACAATATTTTTGTTCATTTTAAGTTATTTATCTGAGTCATTTTTAAAAATCAATGGTCTCCCTGTAAATATATATTGACAAAATGCTTGTCCAAAAGCCGTAAAATTTATTCAGTGAAAATATTATATTTGAAAAATAAAATCTGGTTCGAAATCTAATTATGGTTTCTTTCTGGTGGTGGCTACGATTTACAAGTTTTAAAATCAAAAAACCTTTTCAATATTCACAAAACAAAGAGATCTAAAATCATTAACTTTAGAATCAATTTTCTACGCTGCATCACTGTTTTTTTTTAAATCTTTCGTTACTTTGGAAACATTTTAAGTCAGCAAAGTAGCAAAAATTGGTATGCTAAAAAATTACTTTTATTAAATAATGATTCAAAATCGGTACCTCGAGTACTTCAAGTCGAAATTATCTGTTTAATCACGAAGGGAGTATTTGTAACAGTATTAGTACAATTCGTTTATTCTTCTGCTTATTTAGTTCAAAAAGGTGAAGGTATCGCCAAGATTGTTTACATTACATGGTGATATGAAGCCAAATCTGGTTTAACCGTGGGCTAAAACGTGAAGTTACTCTGGAACAGCTTTTTCGACCATCTGGAATGGGGAAGCGCTCTCTATCTTTATCTCTGCTCTATGGCTCTATCACTGCTTCCGAATCACAGATACTCTCAATCACTGTTCCTAAATTACTGCTACCAAATCACTGTTATTTTGATATTCCAGTAACAGGTAAGAACTGTGATTCAAAAATATCTGTGATTGAGTAGCAGTTCTGTGATTCGCTTAACATCCCTAGTGCTGTGTAATAAAGTCAGATTTGAAATAGCAATCTCGGAGGATGGTTGTGGATCTTTTAGACTCCTTGTTCTTTCGTTTGATAGAATCATTATGCGTCAAGTTGACGTGAGCGGCCCTACATCTTTTATTGAAAGGGAATACATTTTGTTTTAGAGAGTTGTTCCCTACAACGGGGTATTGGTCACGGTCCGGTATCAATCACCAAGGGAAAAAATCCGAGGACATCACCACGTAATTTTGAGCCACGGTCAGTGACGAGGTGAGACCTGAGCTATCACCCTACTCTCCAAACTTCCACACCATGCCAACGTGAGGATATTTGAGGCCTGGGGGCTGGTGCACGTTAAATCTGTCGTGGCCTCAAATGTCCTCACGTTGGCGTGGTGTGGAAGTTTGGAGAGTGGGGTGCCAGCTCAGGTGTTGCCTCGTCATCTGACCGTGGTTCAAAATTACGTGGTGTTGTCCTCGGATCTTTCCCTTTGGGATTGATCCCGGACCGTCACCAATAGCCCGTTGTGTTGCTCCAGTGTGACGTTAATTGAAATAAATAAATAAATAAATAAATAAATATTTGAGGCCACGACAGATTTAACATGCACCAGCCCCCTTTTTAATTTAATGAATTAAAAGAGAGAATTTGCAAAGCTAAAAACAGAGTGCGCTAGTGATTTGGTAAAATGCTACTAATAGTACGAATTTAGCATTTCGCTTGGGCCGCGTTAGCGTGGTGTGGAAGTTCGGAGAGTGGGGTGCCAGTTCAGGTGTTTCCTCGTCATCTGACCATGGTTCAAAATTACGTGGTGTTGTCCTCGATCTTTCCCTTTGGGATTGATCCCGGATCGTTACCAATAGCTCGTTGTGTTGCTGCAGTGTGACGTTAATTAAAATTCCTACCTACCTCGCTTGGGCCGTGGTAGCCCAGTTGGAAGAACAACAGATTAGCAACCGGAGGGTTTGGAGTTTGAAACTCGGTCCAGCCAAAGACCGTCGTGTACACGGAGGCTGGGGCATGTTAAATTTGTCGTTGCTTCAAATGTCCTCTCGTTGGAGTGGTGTGCCAGCTCAGGTGTTGCCTTGTCATGAGACCGTTGTTCAAAATTACGAGGCGTTGTCTTTTGATCTTCCCTTTCGGGATTGATCCCCAACCGTCACCAATAGCCCGTTGTGTGGTTTCAGTCGACCGTTATTTAAAATGCCTGCCTACGTTTATGCTAAAACGGTAGTAAATACAATTTGTTCTATACCGGAAGTTAATTTTCTTCCTTGGTGGTTTGTTGGTGTTTACATTGTAAATCTTGGATTCCATCCTTTTTTTTCCGGATCTTTCCCCCGGGCCGCGGTGGCCCGGTTGGAAGAGTAACGAACTAGCAACGGCCGCGGTGGCCCGGTTGGAAGAGTAACGAACTAGCAACCGAAGGGTTGCGAGTTCGAATCCAGCCAAACACCGTCGTGTACAAAGGGGGCTGGTGCATGTTAAATCTGTCGTGGCCTCAAATGTCCTCACGTTGGCGTGGTGTGGAAGTTTGGAGAGTGGGGTGCCAGCTCAGATATTGCCTCGTCATCTGACCGTGGTTCAAAATTACGTGGTATTGTCCTCGGATCTTTCCCTTTGGGATTGATCCCGGACCGTCACCAATAGCCCGTTGTGTTGCTCCAGTGTGACGTTAATTGAAATACCCCCCCCCCGGATCTTTCCCTTTGGGATTGATCCCGGACCGTCACCAATAGCCCGTTGTGTTGATCCAGTGTGACGTTAATTGAAATACCCCCATCCTTTTTTAGACCTTCAAATTTTTCGGACGATAATCAACCAACCAACCAACCGTACAGAGCAACCAACTCACACACAACTGTAAATAAATATTAGAACTGAAAACTTTTCCCAAGCTTATTGAAACACTGAATATGAAAAAAAGAAACGACCATTATTTTGAGGTATCTGATGTAAACCACCAAGACGATCTACCTCCGGAAGCTTGGAAGGTTAGCGAAATCCTTTGTGGGAGAGTAGAACATTTATTGTTCTGTTTTTTTGTAAATTTTTATTCATTACTCGTTATAAAATTCAAAGAAACTCGGTGCTGTAGACAGCATAAAGACACCGAATTTTGTCGTACTGAAACTTTTTTGAAATGCGTTTGTCCCTTCATAGCTGCGGTTTTGAACCGTCGGCATGTCAGGGATCTAGTGGTACCTGATGGAATTTATTGTCGCTAAGATAAATTTAGTCTGCCCCTCCACTCGATTTTTTTCCATAAGCTTCTGGTAAATAATTTTGTTTTGATTGTTTTTCGCTCTGGTTTCATAGCAATCCAAATTTTATTTTCCGTTGTGTTACCTCTAAATATGCAAATCTTTGCATCTGATAAAAATTCATATCTTTACTTCCTTCCTCTTGAGTTTGTCTAGATTTCAAGAGACTTCTCTCAAAAAGTGTTTCTGCGAAACCACCGACTTCTCATACAGCACATATCTTGTTAATTTATGGTTTCAGTAAGACTTAGTGAGTTAGGTATATATAAGGAAGATTCCACAAATAGAGCATGTTTTATAGAGGAGAGTATAATGACATAGCACAATAGTTTTCTCAAACCCTTTGTTGCAACCTACATAAAGAACTTAGTGGCCAAAAATCTCAAGAAAAAACAGTTTCTTGACCTAGTAAATTAAGCAGTGAATCTTTAATTGTCAGAAGCAAATAGTGGAACAAGCTGCATGGTAGATGACCTGGTCAATTAAGGCTAAAACACAATACATATCACTTAACAATAGCATTGCCATTTGCTGATTTTGAAGTTTTAAAATTATGGCTAATAATTATGTAATCATTAATTAATAAATAGAATGATTGCCATTTACAATACTATTTACTCTTGAAGAATTATTTCGCTTTAATTATCTTTTGAATTTTGGGTACTAGTGGAATATAAGGGTCATATCCCTCTCCTTAAATAGTACATGATTCTTGAAACGTTTTCCATAGGAATGTGTTAGGTTCACTAGCAACTAACTTACATGTGCTCTTTGAAACCGGTTTGAGTCCCATCGTTCTTTCAAATTAGGAGTTCTTAGGAATTTTTAACAATGGCAATAGCACTCATACCTCTCCGTGCAACATACACATACCTGCCAACTTGTACGGTTTGGCTAAATTATACTGGTGTACTGTATGTTTTACGAATTTAGGATTCATTTACGAAGGAATCTTAAATTTTGTTTCCAAAAGAGATCTGATGCATGTTTACCGACATACCAACTATTATGGGCTCTCCTCAGTTTCTATGTAGTAACATTCTTTACTAAGGAAAACACTGCAATGGGAAACATTTTTCATTGTCAAAGTTCATTTTTCTTCTAGCTGTTTTGTGATTACAGGAATTACCTTCCACCAAACAGGAAACATATTTTCAAACCACGTGGATGTAGAAGTAGATTATGGCAAGCCTCACATACCTGAAATTATTTCCAAACTCATTTCCACATGGTTGTTTTTACAGTTAGTGAAGAATAACCATAGAACTATGAACCAATTTTAATCAAAACTCTAGACTGCAAGATAAAATTACAGCATTGGACTCATCATAGTTTGTCATTTTATCATTCCTGCTCTGTTAAATTTTCAGAACAAGGGATTCCCCATCTTATTTATACTTCATTTAAATCAACAAATGCTTATCTTTTCTGAAAATATGCAGGATTCACACACATTATAGTATACTTAGATACTGAATTTAAAACAATTATTTCATATCCTTTAAAAGTGTTTTTTTGCAGAATTAATGTTTATCTAACAGTGTCATTCATTTGTTTCTATTTGTTTTCAAATTGAATTACAAATTTTTAATTTCTAGTTCAAGTTGCTAGAAGGCATTATCCTGTCCAAATTAATAAACAAGCTTAAAACATGTAAAACTATACTTCAGGTCAAGTTGGATTTATGTGTGTATACTACAGAATGGATCCTTCCACTACAAATATGTTGTTCTTGAAACACTACACATTTATCTCAAAGTGAATGAATTCAGAATAAAAATTTATTTACAATTTGAAACTATTTTTAAGACCCTAACTGCCCAGCCTACATAGTGGGTGTATAAGGCTACATGAGAGGCAGTCAGGATGACATTCGTCTGGCCTCATAAGGTCCTCAGGGTCTTAGCCCAATTGGACAAACAAAATACAATAGATAGGGTCAGTTGGGGTAAAGTGGTTATAATACACACAACACAGAGTTTTCAATTTCAAAGTAGAATTTAGCAATGACAAGATTTAAAAAAATGGTGTTTCTTTGCATTATATATACATTGCATTATTCAAGAACTTACTGCATGTGTTTTTCTTCATATTTAAATCTATATTTTTAGTTAAGTGGCTATTTATATAAACTTGTTTTTATACCCACTTTACCCTATGGTATGGGGTAAAGTGAGTAATTCATGGAAGTAAGTTATAAATCATTAAATAGTGAAAAAAAATTATTAACACAATATAATAATTGATAAGTGTGTAAACAAACAATTTTTGTTGAATGAGCTACTATTAAATTAACTCTTAGTTCAATGAGCTACTATTTTAGTGGCCTTCTAAATGCCAAACTTATAATACTTAACAATATTTATGAATACTGTAGCTCAAGATGTACTTGAACTGTTTGAGTGTTCATTTCACTGTAAATAACAGTCAAAAATTCTACACAAAAATACAAAACATGAATTATTATTCAAAATTCATGGAAACATGAATTTTGAGAAAGATAGAGTTTACATATCAAAACTGTCCATGATTATCAAATGTAGGTTTTGTGGCAATGTGTATATAATAAATGCTTCCATTATCTGTTATGCCAACATCCTCCTTTTCTAGAAAATATACCATCAATTAACTCGAGATTTTTTTAAAGAAAGAATTAATCTTTTCCGACTTCTGTTACTTGCTCAAAGAATCGTCTTAACTGATTTTTTGAACCTGCATATATTACCCAAGAACCTTGCTTAATATTGCTACTGCCAATATTTTTCTATGGTTTTTCAGTATTTTCATCTGATTCCGTAACTTTATTTTCAGTAAGAGCCTTATCTGATGTTCTCAAGTTTTTTCTTTTTACTAGACCTATCTTATGTTTCTTGAAATAAATACTTTAGGATGTTAGAGCCTCTGTTAATACCTCACCTATTTTTCTGAACCCTTTTCCATTTTCTCAATGAATTCTGAGCATCATTTCTAAGATCAGTAGACATAGGAGTTGAGAGGGTTGTTAGTATGACTAATTTCAGGTTTTTAACAGTGAAAATAGTAATTTGATTTGGCATGTAAGTTGCTTGAAAATTATGTTATTATTTCCGATGAAGCTTGATTCCCTTCATTTTGTGACAAGCTTTCAACACATATTGAACTTCATTCTGGAAAATTAATGCCTTTTCTATCCTTAAAATTCTGTATTCCACAGCCTGTCAATTTACGGTATATAACCACTTTCCTTAAATTCTTTCACAACAGGGTCAATTTTAATGATTTACATAACAGTTTCAATAGACACAGAAATGTGACCTTAAAACATTTTGCAAGTCGTTTTTCCCTGTACCATGATATTGAAATTCCTTTCCATGTTATTTTCAGTGGAGAGGAAACCTCAACATCTGATGGCTGTAAGGACAACTTGTAATTGGGGTAGCCATGATATTAACCTATACATAGATATTAAGGAATACTTATATACCTATTCATTTTTGCTGATTAAAAATGATGTTTAACATACAAGAACCCCAAAACAAATTTCTTCAATGTTGCAGCTAAGCCTAAAGCTATACCCACTTCATTTAAAAACATCTAGCATTAAAACTAATGTTGTAATTTCTTGCCTGTTTATTGGAATCTGTTAACAAGTTCCTTTATCTAGCTCAGGAGAACAAAAAATATGTAATAGTTTTAGAAAGGCATATGTAAATAGAAAGTTTCCCAGACAATTACAACCCAAATGACTGGATCAAAACAAACAAGAGGCCACCAGGATCTTCTAGATGTTACCAGTAAAATGTTTTTGATTAAAAAACTTTTTAAAGAACTTAAATTTATAGTTGTGAGTTTTATTTTACATCAAAATAGGGTTTATAATTAATGAGGTAGCTTTTGTATGGACTACCCACTTTACCCCACATACCCACTTTACCCCACCAGACCCTACATACAGAACAAATACAAATTATGAACAAAAGTAATGTTATATAGACACTGCATCCCATAGGACAACTTAACTGCATAGAGACTAGTGATTGTAAAATTTACAAAGTGAGCATAGAAATCAGACTATCGAAAAAGTAAGCATAATAATAAAACATGCACATAAACATATCTAAATCCATATACATATATGCATAACTGTTAGGATTATACAATGTTTTCAGTTAAATATTTGGAAATTTTTATACAGTTCATCAGTCTATAGATAGAAATTGAGTTACAATATTATTCAGCCATGTGTGTTTTAAACTATCTGTATTTTCTGTTAAATGAAGATGTTCTGTGAATTTACATTTAAATAGTGATGTGTATCACCAATTATATTGCAAGAGTATAATGATGTATTTTTTATGTGAAATTAATAAGTAAGATATAAATGGGCCATGGTCCGTGAGATAAAACATCAAAAATCTATTTGTAATAAGAGTAGAGGTGTTGACAATGGGTAAGACTGACTTGACTCTTTGCCCTGTGGTTGCTAAATCCCAATTAGTTTGCCATTGTGTGATTAGGTTTCCTTTTAGATATTTATTTAAATAGGAATAAGGAATTAGGAACTCCACCTCTTCTCTACAAAAGGAAGCAATTTTAGCAAATTGGTCAGCCACTTCGTTGCCATAGATATCGGTGTGGGCTTTAGCCATTCCAAACCAAAGCGATTCCTCTCTGTTGAAATTTTTCTCTTTAATGCTACTTAAAAGATGTGATTTGTTATGAGTGGTTTTAAGGACATGACGACTCTTCTGTTGTCTGATAGAATATTAAACGATACATTATTTGTCTTGGCCCACTTGATAGCCTTAGAAGAGTTCAGCCTGGAAAACGGTATTGAAACTTGTTAGTTTATAACAGGTTTTGATTAGTATATCATTACTAAACATGCACACAGATGAGCCCATGTTGTCACAACCCTGGACTCGTCCATATAAATGTGGATTTAAAATTTTATCCCTAAAGAGGATTATATGATTAGCAGGATTAATTACGTTTTGTGGAATACTGAAGTCTAATGCATTTAGAGGGAGCATCTTCGATTGGAATTGTAACCCCCTTTTTTCCAGCATTGGAATAAAGGTCCACATAAAGTGGTGGTATACCCAGAATTACATTAAGGGCATTTGTCAGTTGTAAAGTAGGATCTAGATATTTTAAGTAAGAATATTCTTTGCAGCGATTTGAATTTATTAATCTGACTGATTAAATTTTTACCCCAAACGGTATAATTTTTTCTGACAGTGTGGTACCAAATTTTAAAAAGTTTTTTATCAGCACCCCAGTTTTTGCCTGTAAATTTATTAAAATTGTTGCTTATCAAAAAGCATTTGTCTGTTAAATGACTAATATGTGGGCCCATGTGAGCTCATTATCTATTATCAATCCTAAGTATTTTAGATGTAATTTTAATTGGGTGGTTGTTAATTTTAAAAATAATGTTTCTTTTGAGTTTCCCAGTTTTTCCTAACACAATGGCATAGCATTTATTCATGGATATTGTTAGTCTTATTTGACGGATAGTTATACTAATTAAATTTAATAACGATTTAGTATTTGTTTCTAATTCTCTGCATGTCAGCACTCATAATCGCAAAATCATCAGCAAAAGTCTAAGCGAAAGTTATCGTTGTTAATTTTTAATACATCATTGAAGTAGATTAGCCACAGTATCAGAGCTAAGACCGAACCTTGTGGGGATCCCCTTGCAATTTTCTTGGTTATTGTAGTTAGTCCATCATTGAATGTAACTTCTGTTATGTAAATAATTTGAAATGAAAGATGAATGTTTAGGATATATTATATTTTTTAAGTATTTCAAGTAAAATAAACCAGTCCATGCTGTCAAAGGCTGCCATTATATCAATAGCAACGAGGGAACTATGTATCCACTGAAGGCATTGATTTTATCTATGTTGTGAACCGCTTCCCTGCAACTTTTGGAAGCCATATTGGTAAGGATGTATTGGATCATGGATTTCTAGATTGCTGATTGACAAAGTCTTAAGGATTTTCCCTTGAGTTGGGAGGAGATATGTCTTTAAGATGTGCAGGATGCAGTATTTTGCCCTGACTTAAGCAAGGACACTCTTGCATTTCTAAGGCATTCCGGAAAGTAGTATAGTTTAAGACAGTTTTTAAAGGGATGTAGGAGCAGATGATAATTTAAATTAAAAATTTTAGTCCAGATTTTATAATCGCTAAGATTCATACCAGGAGCCTTAGCTGTTTTAAAATTATTAAATACAGGGAGTAATTCTTCGTAATTTAGGGTTATGTATTCGTCTACATATTCAGAGAGAGAGTCCGATTCAAGAAAATAATTAGTAGAATCCATAGGGTCCTATCCAAAATAGGAATCCATTAGGTTTTTATAAAGTCTGAGTTAAGGAAATTGTTAAGTTGTATCATAAGATTGTTATTTTTAACCAATTTATTAAATGCTAGTTTCAATGTTAGCCCATATTTTTCATGATAATTAGAACAAAAAGTATTCCAGGAATTTTGTTTGGTCTTATTTAATTTGAGTTTATAGTTCGCTCTTTCTTTTTGTAGATGAGGTTCACAGTCTGGATCTCAACTTCTGAAGCATAGTGATTTTTTAAGGATTTTAGTTTTTTATACAAATCAGTTACGAGAGGATGCAAGTTCTCCAGTCCACCAGTGGAATTTTCTTTTTATATTTAGAGAAAGCAGATGTTTGAACTATGTTTATTATAGTTTTAAAATGTTTCAATATCATTTTTATTTTCAATATTGGTTGCAAGATTATACAAGAGTTTAGTAGATTTGTTAAAATGCGATAAGAACTTTTTAATGCTGTATTTAGTTTTAAAATAAAATTCGTTAGAAATAAACGTTAATTTGTAAATAAAAATTAAATAAATTTGAAACAGTTGAATGTTTATTTTACAATTCAATACTTTTTGTTTCGATTCAATTTTATTGAATATTTTGTCATAAGTTCTTCAACAAATAAAATGCCCTCAGAGCCAGCACCTCGTAAAGAAGGAGCTGTACTTATCTTGTATAACAATCTTAAAGGTGAAACTGAAATAAGAAAACAATTTCTGATTTTTCCACTAATTTAGTTCACCCAGACGAATGGTTAAGAGTTGCTCATTCAGAACTGGTATTTTTGATACATTTATTGAACAATAAAAACACAGAATAAATATCTAACAATAAATGATGTCCATAGTTCTGCTCAAGCTTTAACATTGCAATTCTTCACATCACACAATTGCTACCAGTTTAAAACAGGATACAATAAATAACAAACGACAGCAGGCAATAAGTAATATTCATATCTAATTCACAGGAAGACAAGGTGGTATCCAATTAGTCCATTGTCATGAAAACCCAAACATTCAGTTCCAGTTTGATCTGTTCTATGCACATGGTTTCATAACACAATATGATGTAATTACATTTCATAAAATTCTGTTTTTTAAAACTAAAAAGGTGGGCCAAAGTTACACCCAGACTAACATTGCCCCTCTTCCATTGTTTAACATTTATTGAACAATCAAATTAAGTTTGAATTACAGTGAAACCTCTACAAGTTGTCATTTAAGGGATAAAATTTTTTTAATGACTTAAATGGTGTAACCACAGAATGTACTCAATATACATTACTGTAACAATCATGTAAATTTTAGTGTTTTGAATTTTGATCATCTGTAGTACCTTGAACTGATTTAAGATAATGTCGAGTTGTTTCTAAGGCTTCAGAAACTGTATTTTATTAAATGGTGAAAGAATTTTATCATTTTTGCTTTTCTTCATGCGTACCAGTTTTAGCTGACCTGTAGGATTCTTTCAGCTAATAGAAGTGCCTATTTAGTCATTAAATGTGTTATAAGGTAAAAGCAATAAAGTAGTTTTGGGAAATCTTGTGACTTGTGAAAATAACGTGAACTATTGATAAATGAAGATAAAAAGCATGGATTATTTTGAACTTTTAATATTTAGTATTATGGATAAGAGAGATTCCAGGATTGTGCATCCACTTTTAATTTCTTTTTCACAAGCAATAGTTATTCAAAATGCACCTTACTGAGCATATAGGCCAAGCAAAGAAGGCATTTTCTTATGACAAACTTAAAGGCTTGATGAAATCATAAAATTTTATTTCATACCTGACTGGGAAACTACGAACAGTCTGAGATCTAGTCTGATCCTATTTACAATATGCAGTAATATCCTGACTTAGTGAAGTAACTACATTTAATATTATATAGATATTCTGTACTAGCATAAATTTTAGCTTTATAAATTGCTTTGTCTAGTGTGATTTTTTTTTATGAATTATTCTGATGCAGAACTCTTTTAGGTTCGTCCATGTGAATGGTATAAAGAAGAATACAAAGACTGTAAAAGTAAGAAAAATATTAATATTGTAGGTTTTTAAATGGTAAATAGTATATTTGAAGTTTGATCTATTTTTAAAAGGATTATGTGGTTTTATGCACATTTTAAGAATTTAACCCATAAAATGGTAGGATAAATGCATACTTTACAAGCCTAATTACAATAAAAATTAATTTGATGATTGATTCTCTATAGTATTTAATGAGATTGTAGGATGTAATATGTGTAAGCTCTAAATTTTCTAACTCAGAGTGGGAGAGGATCCTAGATGAAACAGCATTCTGATCAAGAAAAACATTTTGGAGCTCCTAGTAACCAGGGTATGCAGATTTAAATCATATTTAAAAAATCATGCTTTAAATCAAACTTTAAAATTTCCTTTTTCTTAATTCAAGTTCAATAATATTGAAAATGAAATAATCTGGTACAGAATACACTTTATTTTATACATATAAGAAAAAATTTTGCTTCCACATAGTAACACAAGAAATGCCTTTTTTACTGAAGCGCTTCCTTACTTTGAAGAGACACTAGAGATAATAATATTGATTGGGATGCAGTGCAAGTCATTCACAAACCTTTTTATCAGCTGAGTCAGTTTTATACATTGTGTAAGTGTTTCTGGTTAATTTTGACACTTCCCCGTGGAAAGGTTGAGTAGACTTGACCTGATGTTTCATGAAGGAATTTGCTATCTCTGATAAAGGAATCTGCTCTATTTAACATTTATTTTCAGTATGTTACAAACGAGTTCTTGGTGCCCCTTTGTAGCTTATTTAATAAACTCTCCAGATGAAAATCAACTGAGTTTTAATAGAAAGAACATCTTAATGTTTGCAAAAGCAAAATATTCATCTAGTATGCCTGTAATTACGAAAATTCACGAGAAAGGTGTTTTTGATTTGTTTTTGAAACGTATTTTCCAGATATCTCCTTTGGAACGGGGAAATTCGTTTATATTTTAGTCTTTATGAAGACAAGAAAGCCATTCATAAAGCCATCTTACCACCACTGCTACTTCTATATTTGTAGAAAGAATATTTCAAGTTAATAGTTTAACTTAACTTATATAGCTTTTACAAGTGAAAGAAGTTGGGTATCGAAAGGGTTATAAAATTAGAATTTAATTATTAGGATTGATACATTTTGAAATTAAAATTTTTTCTCCTATTAAAATGTTTATTTTAAATTTTAATTATTGTGGATTTGTATCAAAGTTTTAAAATGCCCTTTTCTTTGTAAGCACCCTTGTATCCTTTTCTTTCTTTCAAGAGCTGGAGTCATGTCATTTTCAATTCTAATAGGATATAATTATTCATGCTATGTAATTATGTCGTAGTTAAAATCATGACAGAATTACCCATAAAATTACTTTATTTATTATAAGCTTTGTTCCTCAATTTTAAATTAGTTAAGGGAGATGATGTTTTATGCTGTTTAATTTTAGAATTATATAAATCTATGTGCTGAAACTTTTTAATCCTTTACTGCATTTTGAATTACATTTGATACATATGTTAATTTTACTTTTGATATACAATAGAAATTTTGTTTCTTCCACAAAAACATTGTCAAAAAATTTTGAAACGCAAGAAGCTATTTACCTCTATTGCTATTTTCGTGATAAGATATGAGTACAAGTTAACTCAGCATAAGGCACTTTATGAATTTGTACCAGGTCTGCTAATGTTTAGAAAGTTAGTGTTTTAAAATAGTTTTATATCTAATGGTTTTTTTATATTTTTCTATGGGCAGAAAGGGCTATTACATGCTGAAGTTTATAAATAGTCGAACACAGTATCTATTTTAATACATTAATATAATTCCTTGTAATTATGAATTTTCAAAGTTTGCAGTTTTTCTGTTGTCTATCTTAAGCAGGGTATGCCAATTTAAATCTGCTTGATTTAAATCACGATTTAAATTATGATTTAAATCAAAATTTTTAATTTCATTTTTCTTTCTGTTATGTTTAATAATATTGAGAATGAAATACTGAACAAGATGCATGTTATTTTATTCAAATAAGTTAAGAACTTCGCTTGTACTGAATTCACCCCAAAATTATACTGAAAATCCTCCTCCCCTTGAAGACACTAAATAACAGTATTTGCTGATTGGGATCATATTTACCAGACAAGTATTTTCATCTTGGGCCATTGACCAATAAGTGTCACTCACAAGCCTGCTCATCAGTGTTGGTTTTGTTTTAAACAGTCCGTGTGACTATAAATCACACATGGCCTATTTTAAACCATTCACCATGTGTTGAGTGAAGATGCAATCAAATTATTAAAATTGTGGTAATTTTCTTTCTTTTTCAGATTTTCTAGTTATTTATTTAGTATTGTAGTCTATTCATAAAAAATATAAAGACACTTACTCACAACGAAAAGATTTTCCGTATCACAAAGCATTCCAATTTTGCTCACAAATCTTTAGAATTGGCAATTTTAAGTTTCGTTTTGTTTTGTGTTAATTGGTTATATTGGTTAATTTTTATTTCAATTTATTGGGAAATTTTATGTGTTGATCCCTTAGAATTCTTTACCCTGCTAGAATAACTATTCGACATTTATTGAATTGAAATTTGTAATGTAAAAGTTAATTCACTCATCTGATAATTGTGTGAGTATGTTGAGAAAAGATTATGGGTTGAAGAAGAAAGATTGGAATTGATAAATTTTTTATTGCAAACTCAAAATTCCACTGAATTGGCATTATCTGGGGATGCTATTACACTTGTTCTATGCTGTTCATAGAGAAAAGCTTCTCTATTATGGGACACCCTGTATAAACCCTTTTTGTGTGCTTCGAATATATCTATGAAGTACTTATCAATGCTCAAAGAATTTGAAAAAAAGACATTTGATTTCAAATTTATGTATTTTCATGTCGTCTCATTTTTTACTGAACTTACAAAAAATAAGAAATTTTTCACCAATAAGTTATTTTTGCAAGCTAAAAATTAATGAGACATAGGAATTTTCTAGATACAAGTTTCTTTTTATTTTATTTTCTATTGGTGACATGATTTTTTCTCAAAAGTAAGTCTTGAACCAATTAATTATTTTATATCGAAATAATTGAAGTAATTCAAAACATTTTATTCATATAGGATAAATATATGATGCAAAAAATTCTGAAATTTGTATGATTGAAACAAATTCATAATATGGTGTCCGTGGGATTCGGCAACCTTATTTATCTGGGTCCAAAAAATTCACGTCACTGGTTATGGGTTGGCATTTCGGGTGTTTTTACTCTCATATGATTTACTTTGCTAGTTGCTATGTCGAGTTTTAGTCTTTCAAAAATTTACCCGGCTATATTTATTAATATAATAATGTTTTACATAAAATATTAATATTTAAATAAATCAAAACTATCTAGAAACTACACAGTAATTTGCATGTCTTATGTCCAACAAATTTAAAATGGTACAGGCAAGGAATTAATTAAAATCATAAAAATATGATTTAAATAAAAAAAGTCTGATTTAAATCTAATAAATCCAATGTTTTTTATTTTTTAGAAAGGTCATGATTTTTTTCATACCCTGATATCAAGTCTAGTCAATCCAAATCACTGTAGAGGTCTCCCAGATTAGGTACATTATCCCATGGTCTGCATATAAAATAAATAGATTTTAAAATTAAAATAATAAAAATTAGATAAAAGTTAATCTCATCTACATGATTCTTTATCAGCATTTGCTTTCATTGTAACTAATTATATTTGAAACTACCTCAATAATGACCCAGTCTGCTTTCTTTGAAAATTTTCTCCTTGATTCATATAAAAATGTCAATATGCACAAAATCCTGTCAAAAACGAAATAAAAGTTTTTTAGCAGAAAATGAGACATGACTTCTGACCTCAAAATTTTTTATAGTAAGCTAGAAAACTTTATTTTTAAGCAATTATTACTTCCAAATGTAACTGATTCCTAACAAATAAATATTTGTTCTCTTAATACTTGAGCAAGGTTAGTAGTATGAATAAGTTTACAAAATACAAATAAGTTTAAAAACTATTTACATATTTTGGGGTTTTGTACATTATATGATCTGTCATGGTGATTTAATAGTTTATTAGATTTCTCTTTATTTTATTTCTGTTTACTTTTAATTTGTTGTATGACTAAATGAGACTGCGGAATAAGAAAATAAATCGCTGGGCTGCTGGTTGACCTTGGGTTGGCCAGCTTCATTATATATGAACATACAAAGCCAAATGTATTTTTTAGTTTGAAATTAAAAATTGTGTAGTTAAGGGTTAATCCTAGAAAACCTTATTGAAATTTTAAAGCTAATCATATGAAATATTTATGGCAACTGCTATTTTGATTTGAAAGTGGTTGAATTGATTTTTTCAAAATTCTTCCTAACTTTGAATTTTGTCTGTAGTTCGCACACTACATATGTGCTTCTCTTTTTCTGAAAAATAGTATCTGAACAATAGACAATGATTTTTGACTCAATGTTAACATAAATGGACCTATAGTGTTGTCATTGCATTTATTCTTGTTTTATTCAAATTTTCAAACTTTTGTTTTTAGTAAGTAAAAATAAAAATAACTGATGTATATCATAAATAAAATATTAAAGTGTATACTGAAATACAGGAAAATTGCGATGAACAATCGCAATATGACCAAAGTATGCAAAAACGTGCAAGTTAAATGTTAAATCATTCTTAATTGTGATGATAAAAATTCAGAGATGTCAATATCTTATTAATAAAGCAAATAATAAATCAGATAAAAATCTGTGACTTCTAAAAGAATCACTAGAAACATTGAAATTAACAGATGGAGAAAGCTTTTCTATATCACACGACTTTTAAATGTATAACTACTCAAACTACGCTGTTTTTTGTTATGAAAATATTTTATCTTGTGTTATACATGTGTATTAAAGAAAGTTTTACATTCACTAAAGTATCATGCTTTCTTTTAAATAAAATATTGGTGCAAAATTAAAGCACAGTTTAGTTTTCTGAATTCTTTAAAAGATAGCAAGGAACAAAATCACCCGTTTCATAGACACGTGTTATAATCATAAAAATGTTGCATTGTTGGTGAAATATTAAAACATAGCTTTAAATGTGCAGTGTTTAATGTTTTAAAACTTTTATGATTGCAAGTGTTATTACTTCCCTGTGGAAATTCTTTTTGAAAGCTTTTTCAGTACTTTTTCTGTTGTATGATACTTTTTACGTTAATTACAATAGTGAGATATTTTAAACTAGAACTTTGGCAGTTTGCTGACAGCTGGCTTTGAGTAGTGTTCATGCATGCATTTTTTAAAGAATGTAATGTAAGCACTAAAATAATAAGTTATTTATAGTCCAAAATTTTATGGTTTACAGACAAAGACATTGAGTCCTAGCTTTTAATTCTTTCAAAATATTGTCAGTCATAAGACATGTTTTGTTCACAAATTTTGTTATTTATGAAAATCATTTTTAGATTTTAAATTGATATAGTCTACAGGGTATGCTGATTTAAATCAATTGATTGTTATTAAAAAATCGTTGATTTAAATCAAAATTTTAAATTTAATTTTCCTTTCTGTTTTCTCTTTATGAAATAACTGTGAACAATATGCATGTTATTTTATTGAAATGAGTTAAGAACTATATCAAATAAGTCATCTGTTTATGAAAAATATAACGACTTAGTCACAATGAAAGTTTTCTGCAGTATCACAAAAGCATTCTAATTTTGCACATTCATCTTTATAATTGAGAATTTTAGTATTTACATTTTGTTTTGTGTAATATGTTGGTTAATTTTTAAATTGAATTTGGAAATTTTGTATGCATTGAAATTTTATGCCTAGGAATTCTTTACACTGAGCATAACTTCTGTATTTATGGAATTGAAATTTTCAATTTCCTATTACATTAATGTTATACATAAATATTAATGTTTAACATAAATCAAAACTATCTAGAAACTACACTGATTAGTATGTTTCATGTACAACAAGTTTAAACTTGTATGGGTAAGGGATTACTTAAAATCATAAAAATCCGATTTAAATAAAAAATCTGATATAAATAAAATAAATCTGACTTTTATGATTAAAAAATCATGATTTTTTCATACACTGGTTTCTGAATAATAGTCAATATGGATGTATTTGTCAACTGGGTTTTCAACTGTTTAGAAAAAGTGTCTCGATAAAACATTTTTCATCAACTTTTGTGGTTATTGGTGTAAACATTTTCATGCTAGTACAGTTAAACTGGCAAATTCAAACTTTTTGAATTTTCCAATAATTTTAATGTAAAAACACGTGTTTAATTCAGAGTTATTTTTGGATATTTGAAGTATTTTCCTATTCAACAAAACATTTTTCATGCCCAATTTTCAAAATTTACTAGGGTGCCAGTATTCACATAGTAATGTTTCCGATTCAATAATTTTATTTACAAACTTTCAAGTATAAAAAGAAGTACAAATAAGTACTTTTAACTTCAGCAACTTAAACTTTTAAGTATAAAAGGAGTTAGCAGTTATTTTTATTGCAGCGTTCTATTTCTTCTATTCAAACATAACAATCTTATTAGTAGCTAGAATAAAGTGTTAAAATTGCTTACACTAATTTTTAATTGTTAATGTTTTGCAATATTTTTGATGCATAAATTTAAAAGCTAAACTTTATATTTATTTTTTGGTATTTATATACCTGAACTTCTGAGTTTAAGAAATATTCTGCTATATGTGTTGGCTTATTTTATTATATCTTTTCTGTACTTGTTAATTATGATTATTACTTTTTAAGAATTTCTTATTTAATTTGGTATATTAAAGGTGTGTTATTTATTTCAGGCATTCGAGCTCGCTTTCATCAGTATTTTGTTTATGGTGAAGTTGTAGATTGTTCTCAATGGAATAGTGATTTGAAAAATTGCTTACAGTTTAGGAAAAAGAAAGATGTTGAATCACTGGTTAGAGTTAAACTAGTCCTCATTTTTACTTAACTCTTCAGAATCAAATTGGTTATAATATTAATGTTTGGAAATAATACTGTTTGTTTTTTCAGTTCTTGAGTAAGAATTTACACTTATTTGAACATATGAAATCTTAATCCAGCTTGCTTTATTGTGTAAATTTTCATTGGTCTTAAATTTATTCAATTTTCTAGGAAAGTGTAATTGAAAGCGAGAATGAAAGACAACAAAAGAGGGAGAAGGCAATGCAGGAAAATGATATTTGGGAATATCGAACTAGTCCTCCTGAAACTTGGAATTCTGTTTTACCAGATTGGATGTTAGAAAATAAAAAGAATTCGATATTGATAGAAACTCAAAATATGTTGAATCAAGGGGTTGAGCCAACACCTATGTTTACTGGATTCAGTTGTTGTATAATGTAATGCCCAAATTATGTTTTAGTTAAGTTATTAAAGTTTAGTTTGATCAAAGTATTCTTGTTTCTTTGAGATATTTAACATAACAGAATAAAAATACTTAAATATGTCTAGATGAGAAAGATTAAAGTTAAAAGCCTTTCATCATATTTTTGTTTATGGTTGCATGTGATTTGTTTTCAATCTGCATAAGAGGTACCAACGTTTGTTACTAGGATGCAGTGTCCTACATGCACTAGATGCCACTGCCCCATCACAGTAAGACGCATCCTCATAGAATGTCCTGTTTTTAAATGTTTTAGAAAAACTATTCTAATTCACACTATTTAAACTTGTCTGACAGGAAAAATTTATGCTGCCAAAGTTTTAATTTTTTACAAGAAATCAATACTTTTAATCTAACATGAACTTTTCTGTTATAATCACTCAGTTTGTTATTTCCTGATATAAATTTTGCCTTTGATTGAAAACACCAGATGACGAGCTGAGTTCCTCGCTCTTTCCCTTCGGAATTGGAGACGCGGTAGCCCGGTTGGCAGAGTAACAGATTAGCAACCGGAGGGTTGCGAGTTCGAATCCAGCCAAAGACCGTTGTGTACAAAGGGGCTGGTGCATGTTAAATCCATTGGGGTCTCAAATGTCTTCATGTTGGCATGGTGTGGAAGTTTGGAGAGTGGAGTGCTAACTCAGGTGTTGCCTCGTCATCTGACCATGGTTCAAAATTATGTGGTGTTCTTGATCTTTCCCTTTGGGATTGATCCCATACCGTCACCAATAGCCCATTGTGTTGCTTCAGTGTGACGCTAATTAAAATACCTACCTACCTCTCATTACCTAACCCCAATGATTAGAGATAAAAAATGGCAAAAACGGAGACAAATTGGAAAAAGACAGCTATTAAGTATGTCGTATCCAATTCTTATTCCCCAGGTCATAATAAATCACTCCCTAGATCATAAGGGAGTATTTTTCCTTAGGATGATGTGCATATGCATAGACCAGGAATTCTTAAACTTTTTATGTCATGACCAAAATAAACTAGAATTACCTCTACTGCCTGTAGCCTAATATAATTTTTCTGCCTCTATTCCTCATCTGATCTCCCTTACAAGCTTTCTTATTACTTTTCTTGTTCCTCTTGAATTCAGTATCAAAGTTTAATTCACATTTTGCTAAGGATGAACTCTCAAAACTTGAAGAACTTGTGGAGAATGTACAAGACTTTATGGTGGGGAAAGAGGTGACTTGAACATCAGAAGATGAAGTATTTAAAAACTCACTCAAAAGTGGAAAGAAAAAAATTAATCTGAAAAAGAGTTATACGAAAATATAATTGAAGATTGTAGTGTGGAGAGCAAAAGAGAAAGTGAATAAAGGAGTGTAAAAGATAATTTCCTTTTTCTATTGCAAAGTTAAAGGACATTTTATATTTGTGCCAACAATGCTATGGGTATGCATAGCTGAGATGTTTAGTGATGTAGAAAAGTTTTTACATACGAAAACGCCCATCTCTGACGAAAAATTCAAGTGCTGAACTTTTCTGGATTGGTCAAATTTAGTATTACGTAAGAAATGTTCAAAGTACAATTGATCAAAACACAGTTATGTATATTTTTAATTATTAAATTGAATTCAAATTCTAATCCAATATTGCTGTAATAAATGATGGTACGAAAAATACCTGTAAGTGTTGGTACTAAATGTAATAAAAGAATTAGTGTTTAAAATTATATATAAGAAATTATTTTGTTTTAAAGATAGATAATAGGACTAATTTTTCCAGGAAAGTGAAAAAAAGATTGATTAAAATAGACATTAGTTTTGGAGTTATAAATAGAAAAGAAGAATGGAATTTTGCTCATGATTATTTTGGTCATGATAGGTGTTTTATCATGGTGAAATCTGGACAAGTTTGGCATTTTAAATATTTTTAAGCTTTACTGAATTAACTACCAGTTTGACTAAGATTCTTACCTTTGTTTTCCCATTTGCATGTCTAACATGAAACATGTGATACTAAAGTTTAAAAAATGAATATATACTCTTCACAAGCAGTATACATCAAAAAAATAATTTTAAAGATAGTTTTTTTTCAAAATTTTTGAATTTCATGAAGTATTTTGGAAGATATCTTTAAACTTCTCAGATTGCATCTAAAGGGGCTGCAGTGTACTCACTAAGTTAAGTGCAAGAGGATTTTCTGCAAAACAAAATATAGTGGAGTAGTGTTTTGGTAGGTATGTACGTTCCTGTTTCCTGTCCATACAATTCCTGTTTTGTAACTTGTGACGTAACTTGGCATGTAACTTGATTGCAGTTTCATCATGACGCTTATTTTCTGAATCGCAAAAAGTAATGAAAAACATCCCCTAAAACGGCGGTAAATGAGCTCGTAGGGGAAAGCTGCCATAGTCAAAATCGTATATGGCGATCAATATAAGTCATTGTTTCGACAACTCGTAATCACTATTTTGTCTTCCGGCATCGAAGGAAAAACTCGGAGGCAGAAACTACGCTAAAGATGTCAATTATGAAAATGCATTGTTTACGTTTAAACCTGCCCCTATTAAACGAATGCTCATCCAAAAACACTTGACCCAAATGTCAACTCGCCGGTAGGTAAGTAATTAACGTCGCACTGGAGCAAGGGAACGGGCTATTGGCGACTGTCTGGGATCAATCCCAAGGGAAAGACTCGCTGGACTATATCGAAATAATTTTTTTCTTCTGGTAATTCGATTCTAGATAGTTGGCATTTGAATCATGTGATTTTGGATGAATATTTGTAAAATCAGGGATCAGGTCAAACGTAAATAATGCGTTCCCTCGATTAGCGTCTAGCGCGGATTCTGGCTCCAAGTTTATCGTTCAGTGCCGAAAGCGATAGGAGTGAAAACGAGTGGGCGAAACAATCAAATGCGGCGATCGCAGTACTTAATTTTGCGTACACGCTCGATGCAGCCATTTCTCTTACCACCTTTGTGGAATTGGATTTCTCATCTACCTTCTCACTGGAGCCCCACTACGGATGGTTTTTTTCAGTGTAAGCATAAACTAAGTGTAGAAGGAAAATTTCAAAGAACTAATTTTTTTGCTGTTTGGTATTTTAATTTTAAAATAAAACAACACGTTGTAATTGACGTTCAAATAACATGCCAAGACAAGTTAAGAAAGAGGTTACCTTTAACTAACAGAAAATCCCTCTAACAAGGCGAGATCTAAGGCGTTTATTTCCTCTTTCCAACGGGCCGCGGTAGCCCGGTTGGAAGAGCAACCGGAGGGTTGCGAGTTCGATTCCAGCCAAAGACCGTCATGTACGAAGGGGGCTGGTGCACGTTAAATCTGTCTGGGCCTCAAATGTCCTCACGTTGGCGTGGTGTGGAAGTTTGGAGAGTGGGGTGCCAGCTCAGGTATTGACTCGTCATCTGACCGTGGTTCAAAATTACGTGGTTTTGTCCTCGAATCTTTCCCTTTGTGATTGATCCCGGACCGTCACCAATAGCCCGTTGTGTTGCTCCAGTATGACGTAAATTAAAATACCTACCTCTTTCCAACGGCTGTTTTTAAGCATAAAAAATGTTTTTTAAATCTTTTTGATCATACATGAGTTCATTAAATGTACACTCATGTCCAAAATTATCTTTACATATATAAAATCACGGATTTCTCAGAAACTGTGAACTATAATTTTATGAATTTGTGTGAAATGATGCATAACATCATAACCCATAAATATAAAGGAAAATATTTAAGAGCGCTACATATGATATAAAACTGTAGCAAGATAAAAAGGGCAATATGTGACAAGGAGAGTTTAGAAAAAAAGAATAACCCAGAAAAAAATTAAGGCTTATGAATTTAATATGGAATGTGATCTCCCCTGACGTGTACACACATATCACAACGTGTTTTAATGCTGGCAATAATGTTGTTAACCACAGTTTGGGGAATTAAGTTCCACTCCTCCAGCAATGCGGTCTTCAGAGCATTTATGTCTCTAGGAGGAGGATGTCTCCGTACAACCGCTTTTCCAAGGTAGTCCCGTAAGTTCTCTATCGGGTTCAGATCAGGAGATTTTGCTTGCCACGGTATTCGCTCAATGGCTTCACTTTCAAGGAATTCGCCAACGAGGTTTGCTCCATGTGGACGAGCATTATCGTCCATAAATAAAAAGTCAGATTCATATACACCTCTGAAAAGTCTTATATAAGGTTCTAAGATCTCATCCCGATATCTCTGACCGGTCACAGATCCGCTGTTGAAAACATGTAGGGGCGTACGTCCTCGATCATTATTCCTCCCCATCCCATCACACCTGCACTACCGAAACGGTCACGTTCCATAATGTTCGAAGGAAGATTTCGCGTTCCTGACTCCCTTCAGATGTAAACACGTTTAGAATCAGATGTTAAACTAAACCTCGACTCATCAGTAAAAAGAACATGTGTCCATTGGTGTTCACCCCAGTTCTGATGTTCTTTGCACCAATTAAAGCGATCCCTCTTTTGTTGTGAAGACAGTGAAACACATACCCTTGGCTTTCTGTTATATAGGCCTTTTCCATTAAGCCTTCTGTATACAGTTTGCCGTGATACAACAGTTCCAGTGGCGGCTGCAACCTCTGAACTTAACTGCCGATCAGTAGACTTCCTGTTACGAAGGGCAGTTATTGCCAGATATCGATCTTGAGAAGCAGTTGTTATTCGTTTACGACCTTGTCCAGGCCTCCTTAACAACAGTTCCAGAGTTCTGAAATTGTTTCCATAGCGTAGAGACTGTCTCTTGAAATATTCACACATCTCGCTGCTCCCATGATTGTCTTCCCTGCTTCTAAACGGCCGATAATTCGCCACTTCACAGATTCTTCCAAATGATACTTAGGAGCCATAACAAACCGTTTTGAGTCCTTACACACTGAAATCAAACGCTGTATTGCAGAAATTCACTCTGATACTCACTTTGCGCAAAGCGCTTGATTCACCGTCGGATGACGTAAGGCCTTGATTAGTATATCAGAAACCGTTTGATCACTTTTGATTGGATAATGCTAATTAGGCTTGTCTTTCACACATTCCCTGCAAAAATGGATTACATCGATTGAATATTTCATGGAATATATATATATATATATATATATATATATATATATATATATATATATATATATATCATTATTTTTGGGTACGTGAAGATAAATTTGGACATGAGTATACTTTAAGCTATGAAATAATCAATCTAATATTTTTATCTCTTGCACTCTTTCAAATTACGCTTATGAGAGTCATCAGATGGCAGCACGTTTCAATGATGCCAATATCATTTATTTCCTAGAAATTTTGCAAAGCAGTTTAAAATTTATAAATCAGGTGTTAGTACGTGTTCGATAATACAAAACACCAATTGTAGAAGTAATTATCATGATTTTTTTACGTCTTTTGATAGCACTTCGTCGACAATGCCATGTGTATGTATAAAGAAATCTCTTATGCAATCTCCTCATTCTCGATACATCAATTTTACATGTAATTTGTTTTGTCACTTTTTGATATCTTTGATTTGAGGGTCAACTTTGAGATTTGTTTGCATTTTTAAGTCTTTGTTTTGACATTATTGTTCCTTTCTTTTGGTTTTGCACATTATTTTTTAAAAACATTATTGTTTTTGTTGAAGTAAATTTGTTATTTTTTTCTTTTTTGCAACAAAACATATTACTACTGAGATTCATCTCTGCCAGTTTTTAGCGAAAAAAAATCGTGATTTTCACTTTTACGCGAAGCCTAACTTTTATTTTACTATCATTTTCTATTGGTATATCATCACCTATCAACACATTCATTCCATTCCACCAATTCCTACACAAATCTACTCAGACATCCAAGCAGCCCGTAAGGCACTTGAAAACAAAAACAAACAAAAACTAATTAAATATATCTAAGAGCAACTTAGGTCTACGTCAGCTCGATCGGAAGAGTAGCGGATTAGCAACGGATATTTCCCTTCGGGATTGATCCCAGACCGTCGCCAATAGCCCGTTGTGTTACTCCAGGTCGACATTAATTCAAATACCTATCTACCTACTTAAGAGCAATTCACACTAAGACCCGAAGTCTCACTCTTTTGGATAAAGGCTCATGTAGGCAACGAGGAGGCAGATAGGAAGGCAAGACTGCCTGCCAATAATAAAGACCATCAAAACAAACTGGAAGTCAAGTGACCTCCCAGACACTTCCGACAGGAAGTTTATTAAGGCATCCTGGCAAAAAAGAATGGTTCGAGGGTACCACGAGACGCCTTCTCCATGAAATTTTACCCAATGTGACCAGCAGACTACTCATCAAAAATAGAAGAACGTTGCAGCTCTTCACAGGTCATGGGCCTTTCAAGAGCTTACCTTAGTAGATTTGGACTGAAGAACACACCCATCTGTGCATGTGGAAGGAAAATCCCTCCACATCAGACATCCTTCAGGTCATCTGGGCTAGAGTGGAGGAGACTTATCTTCAAGCATAAAGGTTGCATAATATGTATATGCCAATTTTTGGGCTCCTTACACAGTCATTGTAAAGTTCGATTCCTCCCTGGTTGTATTACTCTCTTCTGCATCAGTAGAACTTTCTTGGCTCGTGTGTATGCATTACTTGACGTTGCCTGTCTTGTGTTTGGCACAGCGTGGCCAAATATAGTCCTTGTGCTGTAAAACTCAACCAACCTATACTGCCATGGTCACGAGATGGAAGAGACACATTAATCAGGACTTCCCAAATGGACAGGAAAACGGCAAGAAGTAGTCATTTCCTTGATTTCTAAATTTAAATGCATTGATCTGTTCCATACCTCCACCCAATTTCACTGTTGAACTTCACAATCAGACAAATATCCGCTCACGGGGCTGTCTCCAAATCCAAACTCGGGGGCCGTCGTGGCTCAGTGGGTATGCCCACTGTGCTAGCAACCTTCGAGTTGTAGGCGGCGCAGGTTTGATTCCTGCAAGGTGCATTCCTCTCTGGGTGTATTTCTCTCTTCTGCGTCAGTAAAGCTTTCACTGTGTATGTGTCAATTACCTGATATTGTATTGTGTCTGGCGTAGCATGGCCAATACGGCTCTTGTCCTTTGTTATATAGTCGGTATGATGTGCTTCAATTTACAGTATAAAGTAATGTTTAATATGTAGCTCGAAAGTGTTATAACAAAATAACTTCTTTAGAGCACTAGAGTTAGTGTTTTTGGAGTTTAAGATATGTCATAACTTCCTTTCGAGCATGGGTGCCAACACCTCCCCCCTTAATTTTATGGAGGGGCGATCCACCTTAAGCGAGAGGGGTTATTTTAAAAATATTACCAACGAGTAGCAAATAAGTTGGTTCAGCAAAATACCCACATCAGGAGAGCCAAGTCCTAAAGCTAATCCCCTTGTACGCCAAATATGTTTATAGTGGGAGCCCGATTCCTCAAACACGAAGGATAAATATTTGAAATATATAGGTAACACGGGAGTAACCAAATATGAGTGGCTCGTCCTCACTCATTAGGGCGTCTAAGGGGACTCTTAAATATGCAGTCTCTTGGAAATATATTATGTTCATCAAAAATAAGTAATAAAGTTAGCAAAATTTAACTAGTAACATTGCCTTCATTTGGCAATCGTATTAAAAATCAGATCGGTTTTGAATTAATATAAAGATCACGGTTAACGATTTGTAGAAAATTCTTTTTAAAACAAAGTATTTAGAATGACACCATACCAATCATTAAAAACATTGATGTGTTGACGTTTCATCGAGGTTTTTGCCTGTTTAAAGTCAATTTTATAAGAACCCTTTTTAATTTTTAATATTCTTTAAAAACTTATATCTCTGGGTTTTAAATTGTTTTGATTTCGCGTACACTTTATTCGACTACTTAAGTATATGACATTTTTATAATAGGTTTAACATTTACGGTTAAATAAACGGTTGAACAAAAACCTTTTCAGCATCCTACTTTAAAATGATGAGAACAGTTCTTTCATAAGGAAAAAAGGTTTTTTTCTATCTCGTGTTCGTTAATCAATTTGCAAAATTAAAGAACTACATTCTGGAAATATCGTGGAGTTTCAAGGTAGTATGTGCACTGATGATTGATTCGATTCATTGCTAGTGCCTTTAAAATATTATAAGTTTTGTTCCAAAATTTGTATTTTATTTAGCAGGTTATGTAGAGAAAAAGTTAATTAAATACTTCCATCAACTTATTCGTTTTCTCCCTACGAAAGTAAGTGTAAGAGAATTAAAAAAAGGGCATTTTTAATATCAAGTAACCTTCTAACCATAAAACAGCAAAAAAAAGATAAAAATAGTGATGAAAGCTCTGCCTGTATTGCCTGAAAAGATAAAAATAAAGCTAAAAGTTCTCATCAGACTTGATATTTTGTCAAAGCGCTAATAGCTATGGCAAACGCTTCTTAAAAATTAATGAAAAACTGTTTGAGTTAGTTTAAAGTTTTTATATATACATTTTTTACCTTCGATCAATAAAAACTGGAATTGTTATGCAAAGCCGTTGAACAAAAGAGTCTTCATGTTTAATCTTGTTTCTCAGATAAAAAACGAAACAGCAATAAGACAATCGAACTTCATTATTTTAAAAAGGGCTCGGCAATAAACGATAATTATAGAGAATTAGAGAACTACTAGCATAATTTAAAAATTCATGGTTGCTTTCCTTTCCGTTTTATTTATTTTACAAGAGCTTCAAGGTTTTCTTTTGCATTTAGCACAGAATCAGACTAATATTTTTCAAACGCTATACTAAAGCTATTAAAATACTTACGATGCAGGAGATTACAGCGCTTACGAATGAATTTATTTTGAAATCAAAAACGAATACTTAATAGCTGTTAATTTTTTAACTACTCATTAGAGGAGTGAGATTTTATGTAGTATTGTGCGTTTTCCGTATAGTTTTAGTAGTACCTGTTAACGATTTCTAGCATCATATGAAAATTTTAATGTTGAGTAAATATTCAAGTAGACTAATTTCAATTGTCATTTTACATGAGTTTATTCAATATTAATATTTCGAAAAGTTTTTTCTTTCATTCGGCAAACAATACCAATGCGTAGACTCGAATCGAAAAATTTAAAGGCTATCCGTCGAGACAAAAAGCTGGTATGCTCGAACTATGAGAGGCTTTTTCTGTCAAGCTAAACGGGTAGGTGAGTGTAGTGTTCCTGCTGTGTAACGTGTTTCCTGTCCGTATTTTGATCGTGACGTCAGTTTGTTTTTGAATACAATTTCAGCACTTCGCCAACAAAAATTTCCAAAGAATAAATTCCAAATTGATATATAATAGGTGATTGGTCAACACTAATTAGATTAAACACCAAGCAGTGCCAAAACGGCGATAGACTACGTTTTAAGGTAACCCTGATATGTGTATTATGCGAGAGCATTTGGATAGCGGGCGGAAGTAAAATCTTCGCTTTCCGTCTGGTTTGTTTACACTGAAAATTCCTCTCATTGAATACCGAATAGGGTTTGAAAATTACCGACCAAAACTCTTAAAACCAGTTTTTAGTTACTGTCTGGGCGTGATTATAGGACAATGAATCAGGCACTAGCTCCTTACTACAACATTCGAAGAAAAGATCTCAAAGTATTCTATGTGCTGCATATAGAAGCACCAAATATGAAAATACTTTTTTACTGCGACAAGCAGTCGATAGCTATTTCTTATACGGAAGCATTTGTATAAACCGCAAAGAAAACCTAAAATAATTTCTTAACCTTGGAATAGCAATCATTTACTCACATATCACGAAAATAATAACAAAAGGATCACTTTTCGTGCATGGGGCATTTCCTTTCTGATGTTTATTTAACCTTCGACCACAGGGCAAAAAATGCTGTTCAGGTTACATTTCTGCTGACACTGTCCCATTCTTACGGCATATGCCGCTACTGCTGTCGCGTAGATTGATCTCTGAAGTATGATTTTAAAAAACATAAAGGCAAATAAAGCTAAATTAATAATGAAATATAACTAAGAAAACTGTTTCGGTAACCGTAATTCTCATCAATCTCAATCTTTTTACCGGCATTTCATAGGTTTTTAACCCCCCAAACGAAGCCATATTTCTTTTAAATAAATAGTAAAACGCATATTTTTCTACAAAAACCTTCAGTGTTAAAATAATTCAAATGCTTATTTAACTGAAAGGCTGCATGCTATATCGCTTTGCAAAGGAATTATTTTTAGTAAGCTCAAAATTAATACTTGCAAGCAAATAAATAATCAGTTCAAATGGAAATAGGCGATTCCTTAACATATTTGATTGTACACATAATTCTTCCATACATGACAAACACAATCACAGTAACAGTACACACCTACTTATATATCTTCAAGGTTGGTTGGAAGTTGAGCAACACAACGAGCTATTGGCGCGGTCCGGGATCAGATTGTGCATCATACTTTATGATATTGAAACTATGTAAAACAGTGATATATATACTATATATATTATAAGATATTTTTACAAAAAATTATTCTACTCTATACCATGTTATATAACACACACATTTAACAAGTGTCGGTGAAAGTAGTTACCACAATTATCCTTATGTGGAATGTTGAGATACATTGAGTTCATGAAACCAAAAGTTAATGGTACTTACACCTTCGCGAAGTCAATATGCTTGATCTCTGACTATGAAGCGCACGAGTAGCTTTTTTTGCCTTTTCAATTCTGCTCATGCTACACATCATTCTATGAAGTTTAAATTGTGTAAATACGCATTGTCTGAGAACATTATACACTTTTGATGTATGAGGAGCTGATAAAAAGAGAGACAGTTAAAACAATGAAACTTCATGCTCTAAAATTATAATTAAGATAAAAAAATTACATTTATTATATAAATCATACATTTACAAATACATACTTTACATATTTTAATAGAATTTCTCGCATTTCTCTCTTGTACTGGTTGCATTCAGAGTATATTAAATATGAAATCATCCCAAGCATGCTCCAAAAGAACACCATTGAATCCTATTTCAAGAATTTACGATTTCTGAGTTTTACTTTGACCAACTAGATAAATGATATTTTACGTTTCATATTCTCTTTATCTTTAAATATTTAAATAATTTAAAAATTATAAACTTCAATGTGACAATACCTAAATTATAACATTGTTCTATATCATTAAGATTGCAAGAATAATTCAGGTACATCCAAGTTCAAGAAAATGTAAAAAAGCGATTGCTATTGACACAAAAGATTCAAAATTATTTCCAGAATGCCTATCTGGCGCCATGACGTTCCCCCTTACATTTCTTAGCTTAGTGAAATCTTTTAGAGTGCGCTTTTAGAAAAGCAAAACTTTTCAATAAAGGAACGCGGCCGATTTGATATGTCGTCCTATTGTGTATTTTGCTATACTACCTGAATTCGGCTGAATTGCGGAAAAAAGATTCCTTCTTTCTTGATATGCTTTGAGTTTCAAGAATTATTTTGAAAAAATCGAAATGCACTCACAAAACTTAATTAACCCTTCAAGTGGTTTCGACGTGCTATCTCGTCCATTCAAGATTAGATCAATTTTATTAATCTGATCAGTTTTGGTAATGCCGAGATACCTCGTCAAGACAATTACCAGGAGGGTTAAGGCAATGTAGAATTTTTTAACTTTTCAAATGCGTAAATGAAGGAATTATTTTCATTTCATGCCCATTAAACCCATGGTACATAATTTTATAGTTTGTTGGTCTATTAGAATGAATTAATGCATGTTTATGAATTTAGTAAACATTTTAGACATACTTTACGTGTTAACCCTCCTGGAGGTTGTCTCGACAAGGCATCCCGTCTGACCAGATCATTATTGACGAGATATCTCGTTCATCAAGATCTCGTTGTCGTCATTAGAAGCAAACTGACCAGATCTTGATCTCGTCATCATAAAAAAAATCGGCAAAATTTTGATAACAAGAAATCTCGTCATAAGCAAAATTGATCAGATCTTGATGTATGAGATATCTTGTCGAAAAAACTTGGAGGGTTAAATTCCTTTCTCACTTTTTCAGACATGTCCTAGGTCATTTTAAATTACTTTCATCAAATATATTTGATCCACTAATAGTACTTCTGACTTCTCCGGGAAGTAACGGCAACTGGCCGAAATCCAAATTTAATTTCGGAATATTTACTGCAATTACAGGATCCGAAAGTAGTTTGCAACTTTAAGTGAAGCCTTATAATTTCTGTCCAACGGGTCAATGATCTTTACCACTGGGGAGTTGGGAATCAATCCCAATTCCCATCTACTTAAAATGGGAGGAAACAAAGGGGCCTCCCTGTGGCGTTAACTAAAGGGGCATTATTGAGGTGCCCCCAAAAATATAATCAGTAAAGCCCCGGTTGTTTCATGCGTATTTTTTTATTCCGATCATTACCAATAAAAATTGATAGATTTGTAATATTTATCACTCAGATTGGGGATGGGCCCAGTCTCCAATTATAACAATATTAGGGCCCTAAGCGTTGCGTCTATACGACTTGCCAACCCTGTCACCTGACATAGCGATCAAAAAATCTAATGAATGCGTATCTAACCACTCGGTATATTCGGTAATTTATGCTATCTTTGTAACATTATCCCTCTAGCCCGCTGTGTTGCTCCAGTGTGACGTTAATTAAATACCTACCTACCTACCCTCATGTTTGGAAGGTCAGACCTCCAATCATAAAAATATTGGGGCCCTAGGACTTGAAACCCCTGGTGTGGGTTTTTGTCAAAAACTGTTTTGGTTACTCATTGGTACTAAAAAAATTAATAGAAAGACTGAAAAAGTAGTTCTACGTGCAATCCCCATTTATTGTCTCGCTTTTGGCTTTGAGGGATCAAAGATCTCATTGAAAACTGCTCTTTTTATTGGAAATACCAAAATATACAAAACGACAACGAAAAAAATGGCTTAAAAAGATCTACAAATCCGAAAATCGCTCACTTTAAACTTGCAAAACATTGCCGTAACAAAGGCATCTATATTAGCTTAATTTTTATGAAACACATTTATGTGTATTTTAATAATATTCTAAGAAAGCTGAAGAATATGCTAAATAAAAAAATCAAATTCTAATTACTATAAATAATGATGAATTTTTGTGTTAGTTTCGTTAAAGGCAGATTAAAATTTTATTGACTCAACAAAGCTTTCATTTTTAGTTTTATAATGGACTTTGTATAAAAAGTCTGATTAAAATATTTTATAAGTAGGCTATCTAGCGCTTTGATCTCCTAAATCCTTGCTTATAATCGGATCTTTCCCTTCGGGATTGATCCCGGACCGTCGCCAATAGCACGTTGCTCCAATGCGACGTTAATTCTCAACTACCTACCTACCTTATTTATAAATTAATTTTATTTTAAATTCGTAAATTTACTTTTTTCGTGCAACGTTACATTACAATTTTCACCGATCGTCAGACATGAAATGACTCCGAATATTGAGAATATACTACTTTTTACAGACGATTTGGGATTTCAAGGTAAATAATCAATTTCACAAAGTAATCTTTTTAAATTTATAAACCTAATAGCTGATTCAATTTGAAAAATATTCAGAATTAATGAAAAGTGAAATAAATATATTTAAAAAAAGCGATTGAAGTTTTTATAACAAAAAAATTGAGAATACGGAAACACTTTCCATCATTTATAAATCTATAAAAGAAATGATCCATATTTTGTCAATTGGACTTATGCCCCTATTGCTGCCTCCCATCTTCATGAAAGAGACTGTATTAGATTGTACATGAATTGGATTGTGGGTGGCGATATTTTGCCATTTCTTATAGAAATAATTGAAAAGATCTTTGGTTGCTATTTTGATGATTTTAGACAACTACTTCGAATATAGATCACAAACGTTAAGCAATCATGATGTCCGGTGATTATCAGGGATGCATAGATCTGTTTGCAAGGTAGAGTAGTCACACATTTGTTACCATAAGGCTTCGAATCGTTACATTGGAGTTTGAATTTATTGGAAGCTCGACTTAATGACACTTTAAAACTTATCTAAACAACCCATCCAGTTCATGATTCTATCAATCAACACAAACTTTCTGAGTCATCTGGTGTCTATCCAGCCCCTCCACGTTGGCGTGGAAGTTTGGAGAGTGGGGTGCCAGCTCAGGTGTGACCACGTCATCTGATCATGGTTCAAAATTACGTGGTATTGTCCTTGGATATTCCCTTCGGGTTTGTTCCCGGATCGTCGCCAATAGCCCGTTATGTTGCTCCAGTGTGCTTTAATTAAAATACCTACTACCTATTCAGCCACTCCTACATTTGTGAAATCAAGAATTTTCTATTTACCCTCCTGGTGATTGTCTCGACTATGTATCTCGTCATTTGCAAAACTGACCACATCAGTAGAAATAACTGACCACAGATCATGATCTCGTCATCATAAAAAAATCTGCAATATCTGGATGACGAAATATCTCGTCATTGAAGCAGAATTGGTCAGATTTTGATGGACGAGATATCCCGTCGAAACCACTTGGTTGTTTTTGGGGTTGTATGGCGCAAGGGCCATATTTGTCCGTGCTGCGCCAGATAGAAGACAAAAATATCAAGTAATAGACACAATGAAAGTTTTACTGATGGAAGAGAGAAATACACCCAGGGAGGAATGCACCTGATAGGAATCGAACCTGCGCCGCCTACAACTCGAAGGTTGTAAGCGCAGTGGGCATACCCTCTGAGCCACGACGGCCCCGAAACCACTTGAAGGGTAAGTAGATTTTACATCTCACACGAGACGACCATCACACAAAAACATACTTGTCTTAAGTCACTAAACGTTACTTTATTCCACAAGCTTTTCGGTATTTTATACATGACTTAAAAAGAACCTAGCGCTTACTTTTCTTTCACAAGCTGATGAATGTTTCCTTTCTAAATACTTTAGACTTGTTACCGGATTTTCTGGGGACATTTTCTGCCCAATTACGCCTACCTTTAGTTTGTAGATGGATTTGCAGAAAGCTTAATCGCATTTCTTTAGAATCAAACCCGAGCTTCTTTCTGTTTTACAACTGTTCACAATTTCTTTTTCTCTTCGTCTTTATTTTTAATCTCTCTTTTATAACAACTAATTATTTCTTTTAGCGATCTGTATATATAATAATGTTAGGAATATTACTAAAAGATTTATCTTTCTGAGGATATTGAAACTAATTTTCGTTATCAATTTTCTTTTAAATATTAACTTCACTAAATTCAATTACGAATATAATAAATACAAAATTGTATGAATATAGTAGTCTTCAAGACTTACATGAGTTGAGATTATGCGAAAAATTAAAAGTTTTTAGAGGGCTTTAAACCTATTTTTGCGAATGTGTATTCTAAGTTTTTTTACCTAAAAATTTGTCTTAATTATTTTTTGATTCTTATAAGCCCTAAATTTAAACTAATATATTTTTGTGTTTGTTTTTATCGATAATTGTGTCTCACCTTGTATACATAGTCATTAAAATTTAAATATTTGTCTATCGGCTTCAAATTTATTGAATCAAACTTGTAACTACCCTGGGTGTATTTCTCTCTTCTGTGTCAGAAAAACTTTCATTGGTGTGTATGTCCATTTACTGCTTAGCACAGGTTGGCCACATCTGGCCTTTGCGCCATAAAAACCAACCAACTGGGGCTAAACATTATTAATTAACTTATGATATTGAAATGTAGAGAAATATCACTAGTATTTGATTTAAAAGTACAAGTCAACTCAATATTTATTAGTAAAAAACACACATAAATGAATACATCCACTGATTTCTGTCTACATCTCGGCATTTCGAATGCTATACTAATTTGAGATATTTTCCATTCATAACAACATTTCCCGAGCGGGTCCATGGGCCTCGAAGTTCATTTCTGAAAGTTTGCGCCTTACAGTTCTTTGGAATGCACCAATGTAATTTTGCCGAGCTCGGTTTTTATATATTTTGGGTCAGAAAAGCGTTTTTTACACAAGTTTTCACTCAACGTTATGACCATGGAGTAGATATTGGTTTCCCCCGACATTTTGTCTTCCTCCCTGATGGGCTCATTCCGAACCTAAAAATCGCTTTTCTCTATACTTGCTGCAATGATGAGTCAAAACTCTTCTCTTCGACACATCTCTCGATTTGAATAATTTTCAGTGACAACTAGATCTTTTACTTCTATTATCTTTCGAGGCATCAAATCTCTTTGGTTTTTATCATACTTTTGTGAATAATATCGATACTTTTTTTTATATAAAAACGATGGTTACTAAACACATAGTGTAAATTTTGATTTTGACATTCTAAAAATATATAAACTAAATTTCAATATGCCTAATCTTCATAATATATCATCTAGGGTCGTTGTCATCAAGAACGTATTAGGGGTATGTTCATCCTTATTCAAGTTTCTAGTAACGGTTACTAGATATTACGTCAAACAATGCGTTATTTTTTATAGAATATCGATTACTTAAGATAATTACCTGAATTGGGCAATAATAGTTGACCCTTATTATGATGTTGATCCTTGGAAGTCAATAATTTGTACAAAATCAAAGTGCGTCTAATAATTTGACCAGGGACCGTAATGAACAGGTGTGGACTGGGACTTTAATTAGGCTCTCCATAGGAGCATCTAACTACTGCGGGTTGTTGAAATCTTAAAGATCAACAGAGATGAATTGAAACAAGTTAACTTTCTACAGTCCGTCCTGCGTTCTATGTCTGAGCCTGAAAAGTACTTTTTTAGAATGTGCTCTTTTAAGGAATTCAATACATTGAATTCCTTAAAAGATTCAAGGTTCAGCTTTAGAAGATTGGAAGGTTGGTTGTTTTCGGGTTTTATGGCGCAAGGGCCATATCTGGCCAAGCTGCGCCAAACACAAGACAGACTACACACTGAGGGAAGAAGAAAAAGCAGAAGGGTAGGCGGTAGATTGAAAGAAAATGATAAAGTAACTTATCTCATTTATTTTTTGCACGAAATTTAGCTGTAGATTTGGATGTTTACTGAGCATTAGGCTGGTTGCTCTTTTAAGGCTCTGGATAAAGGAACGGTACGCTTTTTAAATATAGGTATCAACACATTTTTTTGTAACATGAAAAACTGATTTTAACATTCTTGACTTATCTTAGTTTTAATTTCTTGTTGAACTATATAAAGTAGTAATAAACATGAATTACTAACTGAAATTGTTTCTTTGGATTCTTGGAACTGAGTTTAGAAGTCTTTACCTCTTTTGAGACAGTAAATCTATCTTTTTAATAGTCCTTTGGGTAGAGTCCTGCTTTATTAACATTATTTGTAGCTATATATTATATCTTTCTCTTCCTCCAGATAAATAATTAAAAAATCCTAATTCATACTTTGCATTCAGCCACACTCTAGGCAAAAGATGGTAAATAGGTTTCTGGGTTTCTCTCAAGATTTATACCTATTTATTATGTTCACAGTTAATACAGATTTATTTAAATATGTGATTGTTCTTTGTCGGTAGATTTTCTTTCTGGATCAGACTTTGTTTTCGGTATAATCAGATTTTATTTGGTTTTCTTTTGGCAAAAAACAATGTAGACCGGGCATTGCTTTATTATTACTAGTGTTGGCTGATTTCTTTTTTTAAAAAAGAGAAAAACCCACAACCTTCAATTCAACGCTTATTTTTTTTATCCAGTTTTAAAACAGGTTTATAGTACGGGTGTTTTTGGTAACCGTTATTTACGCAACTGTTGATACATAAATTACCTGTAAACACAATATATTTCCCGTCCACAGACTCATTAATTTGTAAAGCTAAATGTTTCCTTATGAGCAATGAACAATCATAATAAAATGAAGGTACCAGAATCAAATACTGTTTTAATTAAAATATTTTGTATAAATGAAATGTCGCTTCTCATTATAAGTTAAATCGGTTTTCCATATTCCTGCTTTTGATACACAATTTTCACATTTCTCTGAAACCGGGCTTTCCCTGATTTTAAAATGAATTTATTTTCGAAGTGACATAGTGTCAAAAGAATCGCACGAGCAACTCTTGAAACGTAAAGCTCATTATAAGAGGGAAGGAATTCTTTCGCCTCTTCCACTTGAAGCAATTCTTGAACGATGGGACATTCCAATCCTCAATACAAAGCAATTACTCCATACTTCACTGAAAGTAAGCCGCTGTGTCGGACTGCAGCAATTTGATTTCGTGTCAAAGCTGTCCGCAGCTCAATTTCTACTGAATGAGACGGTGTAGTTGACGAAGAGCACAGTATCAAATCTACAAAGTTACACATTCAATTAATTGTATAAAAAAACTTTGATGTGCCGCATAAAAGAAATGAACGTCTGCCATGAGGAACGAAATAGCCTTTTTTTATCAATATCTTAATAAGAACAATAAAGGTGTCAAGTTAAAATGCTGATAACCCTAAATTATATATACTTCTTATTTTTAAATAATGCTCAACTCACTGGAATTGCACTTATTTTTCAAAGGACCATAAGATATTTGAAATTTTCATAATCATCAGCTCCATTGCTTGAATAAGTATTAAGTATGGGACTTCTTATGATTCTGATGAATGGCTCTTTTCGAAAGTAAAGTCATAAATATTAAGTCTCCCTTTGATTTTTCAAAAATAGCCATTAATCTCTTAAGCGTGGATTTTTTCTTCTCCTTTTCTTTGTCAGAGAAAAGTCTTAGAAAATAGATCCGGTTCCCTTCGATAGACGGAATTAGTTTAGCTTATTAAATAGACATTAAATGAGCTTATGAAGTTAAGATAGGCCAATTACTATGCGTGATTAAGAAATTTCTAAATCTGCGTATGGTTTTTACTTGCTGTTTCAGCACGGAATAGATGACATCTGTTGGATTTGAATAATAAATTATTCAGTTTTCTAAAGACCTCCTCCAGAAAGATTGCGTGATAAAAAAAATCATTCAATGCTTTACAACATGGAAAAATGGTATTAATTTTATAAACACGTATTAAGCAAAATCGGAATAAAGAAGTATTTTTATTAGTGGTTTTCTTTCATCTTAGTTTGATGTCATTTGATTATGAGTTAAAAGGTAATTATATTAGAATATTATAAAATATGAATATAAATTTGTAGGAAAAATAATTTTTAAGCGCATCAGCATTATACTGTTAATGAAAAAGAATAATCAATTACCAATTTTTGTAATAGATCTATTACATTAAAAAGTTAACGAAGACTATACTTCATGTATCAAGCAGAAATAAAGGAGGTGAATTCTTAAGCCCGTAGTAATAAGCAATGTGGGGTAAATTTTCAAAATATAAATAGTCCAATTTCGAATATAAAATTAAAATAATAAGGATACATGAATCTAATTATTTGATGGCGGAAAATTATGCTAAAAGCCTTTACCTACAGTCTTGAAATAACAATCTTAAGAACCATTATAAATAAAAAAAAAGCCTAAAAAACAAGCCTGACAATTACATTGTCACTCTTTTAAAAGACAAACATGTACACACATCATGTTTGTAGTTAGATCTGTTACGTTAAACTCTAACTGCATCTTAATTAGGTTTTCATAATTATTTAAAAGAGTATTTGTGCATTTTTATTTAAAACAAATTAAGAAAAACCGTTTTAAATGTTGTACAAGTTTGAATATTACATTAAAATATGTCACAAGACCAGTAAAAATGATGTAACAGATATTTGAACTGTGTGAAAAAACACGAATCACCAATAGAAACTCAAGTTTAAATTTTCAGCTGTTTTTCATCGTTCGTTCTTCATCCAGTGTTACCAACAAGTTCTTCCACGCCACGTGAAAGGCGGAGAAATACCAATATTATTATATCATGCTTTCGAATTGTTATCTGTAACGATTATTTTGCTCCTGACTATAGTCGGCATGTAGTCCTTCCGAAAGAGGTATTGGAAGTATATAGAGGTTCAAGGAAGTTTCATTCATCGTTTTTTGAAGTTTGATGGAGATTATTGTCTCTGTTTTCTTATTTATGAAAACTGCATTTGTAAATGCAATCAATTATCAACACACGAATTTCCTGCTACAGCGCCCTCTGTCGGTGAGATTTTGAGCTGTTTTTTCTACCTCAAAAACACTCTGAGAATCTTTTCTTGGGCTAAGGGCACTAATTTACCCATTTCCCAGTTTTCATGAAATTTTTATACGTCTACGGTCATCAGGGACACCATGTAAATGCATTTGAAAATTGTATACTTCGTAATTGTGTGTAATAATTACTTGGATAATATTTAAAGAAGAAAGTTTGTAAAAATTGGGATGTAATCAACTAGTACTGTTGAAATAGTAATATATAAAGTATATTTTTGATTTATTGAGCTGCCAGGACAGTATATTTTCAGAACTGTGGCTTTAGATGTCCGATAAACACAAATAAGAAAGTATCCAGCACCTATTTTTAAAAAATTTAGGAGATAGTGATTAAATAAATAAAAGATAATTAAGTATTGTCACACACTTTTAACAATATTATCGAAATAAGAAAAGTTTTTGGTGTAGAAAAATATCTGTATTTGGATAATTTGTTTCTCAAGTCTGTTTAGTTAGACAGTAAATAATATTTAATGATGAAATATTTTTTAAAAAGGAGTTTATTGGTCATTAAAAGGTACATGAATAAACTTTGTTGCTAATCAAAAGCTGGAAGTCATTTCGTTATGTTCAATTCCACTTCATCAATTTTTTTATTAATTTCACTTAACTAATGTTTCACTAATTATCGCTTAATTTTTCACTTCATTAAGATATTTAATTAATGAAAAGCTTTAGGGGATAAATTGTATTGGAAATTTAAAAATGTCTATAATTAATGTATTTTTTGCGCAATTTTTTGTCTTATTCTTTAATTTTTTTAAACTTAAGGGTTTTCTAAAATTGTGAACAAAAAGGATTGAGAGCTAAATGTATAAACCTTCAGTTGAGAATTTTTATCCGAAATTGTATCGTTCTTTCCTATTACAGTTTGACAAGTTTACTTCCTTAGATACATTCATTTTTTTGCTTCGCTCGTTGTTCATAGGTTCCTAAAGCTTTCTACTTTTAAATGAAGTTGTTCCACGTCCTTTTATATTGCTCTTAACGTTTCTTTTTCTGAGTAAGGAAACTTTTTTACTTAGAAAAATATCCCCGTGTAAATATTTGTAAATGCAATGAGTGTGGACTCATAGTAT
Organism: Meta bourneti; assembly: GCA_933210815.1. NCBI lineage: Eukaryota > Metazoa > Arthropoda > Arachnida > Araneae > Tetragnathidae > Meta > Meta bourneti. Next base: position 13,103,096 of record OW119934.1, on the reverse strand, counting down.
TACACTTCTTTCATAGTTTCTATAAAAGTACATGATTTTCTTTTGTTACCGTTACATTGTAAAATAGTGTTTGAAAGAGATGGAAAAAATTTCATCGAAATCTTATGCAATTATTCAATACACATTTTTTTATTGAAGGTATATAAATATCGGTAAAGCTTCGTTTCTCCTGGAAAAAGGATATTCAAATGTTAAATAGAATAACAAATTCTAAAATGCTGGATGAAAATATTTGTGATAAATATAGTAGTTTCCAATAAAACTTATCTAATCTTAATATTTCTGCATTAAGAGTAAATGAACGGATTACACACACATTATTGAAATGGTATCAAACCATCTTACCTATTTCAAGCTTTCTGATTGCAAAGCTATCTTAGACGTGTTTTCATATCTTAGTTTAAAATTTATATTTGCTTAGAGTGCACGCGCGCGTTATAATTTATGAATGATAATATAATATTAAATTTATTCCTAATTAGCTCTAGCTAATTAGATACGATATTTTATTGCTAGAATAGTTATTGATGATTTATTACTACTTTATTTTAGAAACTAAAACATTCCTTTCTATGTAACTTAACTCAAAACGTACTAAATTCTGTGAAGATTTTGTGTTAGCTTCAATATTTACATTGCAATCAGTGTGCAAGTCTTATGTTTATTTTCATTTTTCTCTTTCATTGAATAAACATCCAACATTTCGTAACTTAAAGAACTTAAGATATTGATCTTTCTACTACGTTCTTAACATTTAAAGTGCTGAAATACACGAAGATGTGTATTTAGTTTCATGAACCGTATTTTATTACTTTTTAAATTCCAAAACTATATAATGGAAAATGTAATGAAAAAGGGTTTTTGAACGTATTTTCTCTCTACGATATCTCACTCATTTTGTCGGCACATTTGAAAGAGATATTTTTTGCTAGATCACTGATTGCAAACAACAGTAATATTTTTAAATTTGTTAAAACAGTATGTATTATAAACGGAATATTTTGTCGATGATTTAAATCAATATACTCTTTATTCGTGAATTCAACAATTTATTCGTTGTGAATAATTTAAATGTCAACGTTTTTTCCTAGTTTATTTTATTTATTTCATATCTCTGCGTAAGTCTTTAAATTTTATTAGGATAATTGTATGCTAACATAATTCTTCAGTTACCCAAAATTGGACTAACTATAATTTATAAAATATTTAACTAAGTTCTTTTAAGTTTATATTCCACAATACCAATTCATACTACACTCTGCAATGTTCGCATTAATAAACACTATATTTCATAGTTTAATCTCTATCCTTAGCTTTGTTGATGATATAATAGAAAACAAAGAACAAATCTGTTATGGCGGGAATACCCAAATTAATTAATGTCTGTTACCCACATCTCGCTTCCTTCAACTCTAGTGTTGCTTTTATAGTCTACTTGTTACATTATATCACATCATAAGCATTTCATCAGTATTATCAACAGAATTATTATATCACACCAGTCTTAACGTCACATTGTGTATTGACCGGATTACCTCATAAAACAACAAAAGGAAGCTTCGAAGCAGTGATTTACCACACCTTCAGCGAGTTACAAAGATATATTTCTGCAAGTATTCACTACAGCACTATATATACATTTCCGTTTGGTGAAGTCATTTAACCTTTCTAGGATGGTGGGACATCTGGAGTTTCACCGCCTTGAAATGGATATGGCTATTCCAGGTATACTATGACTGCTAAGATATATAAATATTCTCATTCAATATTCTGATGCCTTGGAGTGCTCCAGATGGGCGGTGAGACACCCACCTTTTCGAAAACTAAAACAACTTTTGTGCAAAATACATACAGCCTTTAAGATGATCTTTACCTAGAATTTTTTATAAAAAACTTGTTTTAGCGTAGCCCCTTCAAGGGGTTAAATTCTTCTCTTGAACTGTCTGTTAAATATTTAAGGACTAAGGAATTTTAATATTTTTCGAGATTCAATTGTTTTAAGGGAATAACAATTCGTACACTCGCCTTCATACTCGTTTTGGAGGGACACTTTTCTCAGTATGTTTCTTCGGTCCTTTAGTTTATATCTAAAATTAGCATTTCAGATATAAAAGGAGTGAATAAATATTCAAGTTAAGTTTAAAAAATTATGTACACATTCTGATATTATTTTTGTCCTTTAAAATTATTTGCTTTCAAAATTTAAACCGTTTCACTCACGTTTAGGTATTCTTAGAATTAATAAATAATTTTTTCATGATTAGGTTTGCACTTTCTTAAAACTTGCATTTTATAAACCCAATCCCTTAAATGCATTATGGTAATTCGATATTTTAATCCGCTTCCTTTTAAAATCAAGACACAAAATTGTGAGTTTTGACGCTCATAAATTCTGTGGCCTGGTCTTGTAATCCAGCTGCTCTAGAGGCCTAGGCTGTTGGACTGCTTGAGGCTGGGAGTTCCGTCCTCCGCTCTTCTGTGTCGATCAGGTGTCTGTATTAAGCACGGTGTCGATATGGTAGGTCTGGGGGAGTCCAGACTCACCAGGTCTTTTAAGGTGGAGCGAATTGGTCCAGATCGGGAAAAGGCAAAAGTTCCCGCACGGTGCAGTAGTGGGATAGCGCCTGTGAATAGGAAGTGGTTGACATCCCGGCCAATATAGTCGGACACGGTCTTTTATGAACAAAAATAGTTGAAGAAAATATCCATCAGTGAAATGTGTAACAATTTTTGCCTCGTTGTACCGGATTCATATTGAAAATGTGTCCACCTTTAATATTAATAGTGTTTATTTGAATATCTCTTGCTTTATGAAAGATTTTCGCAAACGATTATCTTTACAGTGCATTACATATTGCTTTTTTATACATATTTTTTATATATGCCTTTTTATAACCCATTTTGAATCATAATTTAAAGTACTCAAACATGCCCGGTTATGCACATTTATATAAATTGATTCTGTTCATATTTGTGCTTGTCAAGCCTTTGAAAGGCAGTATGCTAAAAAGGAATTCATGAAAAAATACTTTCATGGGTGAAAATCATTACCTCATATAAATGTATTTGCTAGTAACAAAAATTTAGTTCTTTAAGGGGTGGTGGATCCCCTCATGTCTCACCAGTACTCCTAGACCTTCAGAATAACGAATGAGAGCCTATTAAAGAGATTAAGCCTAAAGGAAGGATCAGGATTAATCTTTTAGGGGATGTCCCACTGTATATAAATTTTATATACAGCTATAATATACCTAGACTTAACGATTTCAAGGCAGACGTCCCACCGCCCCATAAAGAGTTAATCCTGGTCCCTCCTTCAGGATGAATTTCGAATGTTATTTCTATAATCATGCACAGGTGGTGATAATTAAAGTTATTCTATTTAGAGCTCTGCAGCTCTAACTAATAGGTAGAGTAGCAACAAAATTTCAACAAGTGCTATTCAAAGAATAGATTGTGCTATTCAAAGAATAGATCTGGCAGGTAAAATACTGCGCGGAACAAGAAGAAATTAGACACAATAAATAACTAAGGCAGCCTTCAAATAAAAATTTAGAATTTTAAAAATGATTCTTGCAAAAAAAGAAAAAGAACGTAACAACTAAGGCACTTTCATCCCTGCAAGCACCGAAAAGGTAGAGTCATGCGCTTAAGAGGTAGCCTAGTCCCTCACATTCTCATTCTTATCCATGTAAAAAATATTATTGTGAATACTTTACTAGCTTCATATTTGTGTTTGCTATCTGTAGAATTAAAATTAACTTCGTCTCCTGTGCAACAAATTTGCCCATATTTATACGAGGAACAACATCCTTATAAGGCTTTTAATAAGACCTAATGACTTAAACCAGAAATTTAATCCTTATGAGCGACACTCAAATTGCTGACTAATGTACATTGACTTATATGAAGATAAATAGACTAGATAATGGAGAAGATTCTGTCTAGCAGAGTTAATTAATATCTTAGAATAATGTATGAAGTATTACTGAATTTCACCTAAAGAATTTATAGAAAACAATTGGATTACCTAAATTACGAGTACTTTAAATATTGCCTACAATTACTGTTAGAAGAGAATAAGTACACGCCTACATCACAGATTGGATAATGGAACAATATTTTGGATACATTTAAATGCATATGAACATATTCCTATTAAGTTGTTCATTTTTAGGCAGAGCTTTATTATTTTCTGACATTTAGATTGAGTTGGCCCTAGAATGGTCTAGATTAGACCTTCTCTCCACTCCTCGAAATACCTGTTTTTAAAATTGTATTGTATACGGGTCGTTTATTCAAATAATTTTTCAACATAAATATGACCCGTTTATATGGCACAAAAACTAGAAATATCAAAGAGTTTTCTGTAAAGCTAAATAGAGAGGACGCTAGCGTTTTTATGGTAGTACATATTTCATGTTTTATTTCGGAAGTGACGTAACGTGACATGCTACTCTAATGCAATTTCAGCATCATTCTACTATAAAAATAATCGTGGCAGTAATATTTTTCTAGTTTCCTCTTTTATTAAACTGGAAACATGCCCAATATAATATGTATGTGTTGTAAATGGCTTCTCTTGAAGTCTGGTTCTAATCATACCACTCAAATAAGTACCTGAGGGAATTAACACTAAACATCCTCAAAACGGCAATGAATCGAATTAGTTCTTAATCAGAACCATTTTTTCATCAAGTAGTCTGTTTATGTTTTTACACTGAAAAACTCTCTCATACTGCACACCTGAAACTCTCACAGTAAATTAAACTTTTATATTATAGTTTTCATGCGACAGGCAAAATTGTGTGATGTCAGGTTAAAGAAATGGTAATACTTCCGTTTGAAATGAAAATAAAAGATTCAGTCTGCAAGGAATAGCTTTTACACTGCTGGCCACCATAAATGCAACACCCTGAAGGAAGCATGCAAATAATATGAAATTTACAACATGCATTAGCGGAGGTGAGATATGCAAATGATTAGAATTTCAGCGCAGACGCACATCACGCGCGCCTGTGGCGCCACTTCAAAGCGCTATTTAAGGCTTGGAGATTTCGACGATTTCAAGTACGGCAATTGTGTTTTTCTTGTGGTTTTTTCAAAAAAAACGATCAATTATGCCTCGTAGAAAACAGCGATCATCTTTTGATCAAGTATCCGAGTTCGACAGAGGAAGGATAGTGGCCTACCGAGATTGTGGATTATCTTTCAGGGAAATCGGTAGTCGTGTTGGACGAAACCAAACAACTGTAATGCGGATATGTGATCGTTGGATGCAGGAGGGTACGACGGACCGACCTGTTCGATCGCATCCACCTCAGTGCACCACTTCACATGATGACAGGCATATTGTGCGTATGGCAGTGACGGATCGCTCAGCCACATCACGAACCATAGCACAGCACATTCCGTCTGTACCGCATCATCCAGTGTCTGTGCGTACCATTCGATGCCGTTTACAGCAGAGTGGTCTGTCCGCAAGACGTCCATTGCTTCGTCTACCCTTGACGCAGAACCACAGACGTTTCCGCCGCCAATGGTGCGATGAAAGAAGGATGTGGACGGCAGAATGGAATGAAATTGTCTTTACTGACGAGTCACGCTTCTGTCTGCAACACCACGATGGTCGGATTCGAGTCTGGAGACACCGTGGAGAGAGGATGCTGAACAGCTGCGTTATGCACCGCCACACTGGTCCTGCACCGGGTATTATGGTATGGGGCGGTATTGGATATCACTCTCGCACTCCTCTAGTACGCATTGCCGGTACTTTAAACAGCCAGCGCTACATCTCCGATGTGTTGGAGCCAGTTGTCCTTCCTTACCTTCAGGGCTTGCCCACAGCCATATTTCAACAGGATAATGCGCGACCACACGTGGCACGCATTGTCCAAGGGTTCTTCGTCAATCGCCAGATTGAATTGCTTCCCTGGCCAGCTCGCTCTCCGGATCTTTCGCCGATAGAAAACATGTGGTCCATGGTTGCTCAACGATTGACCCAGAATACATCCCCAGCTGCCACACCAGATCAACTTTGGCAACGTGTGGAAGCTGCTTGGTCTGCTGTACCCCAAGAACACATCCAAAGTCTCTTTGAATCAATGCCGAGGCGTGTGGCAGCGGTGATCTCCAACAATGGCGGCTACTCTGGCTACTGATTTTGGCAGGAACCACACTTCACAGAAGTCTATAAATTTAATCATTTGATACTTGGTCAACATGTTATCTACAAAATAAATTTTGTTGTGATATCTCTTGTCTTTCTTGGTGTTGCAATTTGGGTGGCCAGCAGTGTATTTAAGAAAAAATAAAATTCTAACAATAACTGAAGTGTTATCCTTAGGATGAAAATTATTTATAATGATAATTTAAATAACTTATTTACACTAAAACTAAATTTAAAATTATTTACGCACATTCAAATTATGCAAGAGAAATTAATAAACATATTATAACACACTTTTCCTAATGGGGAGTAATTTGAAGAACTTAACATGCATTTTTAGAATATTGTACAAATTTACATTTTTATGTGTTCCCTGCCTATTTTATTACCTCCCTTTCAAAATTCAAATTCGCTCGACCTTGCGCCATAAAACTCCAACATCCAATCGAATTCACTCGAAATCTCTGAGTTCATGTGCGGTCATCACTCTTCCTAAGAATAGTCTTAAATGTAGCAAACTTGCTTGATTACCAATGCCTGAACTGAATTGGATTATGTTGAAGTAAAATTCAATCCTTCTTTTGTTTTGAAGTGTATCAAAAAGCTGACTCATAACATCTTTGCTATATGTTGCTATGACTCACATAACTGTTGCAACACATGTACTGATCCTTCAATTCCATGAAATTGATTCTGAAACTCAAAGGTGGGAGGATGTGCGAATAGCTCAAAACCACGTGTAATCCTGTAAACCCTGTAATCCTCCAATTTAAACAAGAACTATTAGTTTTCAATTCAGTCACTGCCTCAACGTCTGTGAGCGCTCGCACAGAATATGCTGAAATTCAAAATTTCATTTAATTATTGCAACGTTTTTCTTGTGTGTTTTATGTTTAAATATAATTATTTTTATAGTAAAATCGTCACTTTTATTGGATATGTATTTTCGCAGATTAACTAACTTAGAGAAGGTTCTCAATTGATTGACAAAGAGTTTAAGTCTCACGCGGGACAAACGAGGCAGAGCAGTTTTACTTTATCCAATTCAACTATTATATTCCGATGACAACTGTAATATCTCACCTTAGCAAATTAATAGAAAGCAATAGTTTTTGAAATAGCCTGTGTTTCGAGCACTTCAAGGTTTCATTACAATTCTCAACATTTATGACAAGCATTCTTATATACTGTAGATTTAATACACATTTATGGGAGCACACATAAAGGATATTTCATTTGTGAAAGCATTAAAAGCAAAATAAATACTCTAGGAAACAGTAAAAAATCAGGTGAACAAATATTATCTCATGCAATGCAGAACGAACGATTTTACAACACTTGCAATTAAATGGAACGGTATACAAGGCATGTGCATTATGTGTCCAGCAAACAGTCAGGGGATTGATCCATTATAAATCGCTATATTCTTATTAAACGATTATTGTATAAAAATTTTGTCCTGTAAAGGTACATGCGGTCATAACGAATTTCTCCTGTGAAACGTATCAAAAAGAAACTTATACGAAAAACAAGTACTTTTTTGAAGTCTAAGACAAAAATCTGTAATTTCGAATAGAGGGAAACGTTTATTTGGAATGAATGAATTTAATTACGGAAAAAATTATATTAATTGAATCTCGAGCTTCCTTTGTTCGAGGAGATGAGTTGAGGGTTCTATTTGAGACAGCAGTCAAAGATAGGAAATGAAAAGGTTTGGAATGGCGTTGCAGATAAAAGATACTAGTGACTTAGTCACAATAGGAGGGAGGTGAGGTACTGAATAAAGACAGGCTAGACATATACATTAGAAGGGAACGCCATTCTGTTTGGAATAAGATTGATTGGATCATGATTCATTTCCAAGCAGATAATGATCCTATACATACGTCAAAAAAGCTCCGATGATGTTTAGACGAACAGGAAAAGGCAGGGTTAGTATTATATTAATGGTACAGAGCTGTGTGTGTATGTGTGCTTGAAGTAGACGATTTTCCAATTAAGCTCAGATAGGAAGAAGTAGACAAGGAACGAAGTATATGAATACTTTTACCAGAAAAATACCTCAAAAATTTTCTTACAAAATAAAAGCAATCAGAGAACTTTTTCATTGTTATATATGCGATACAAATCTAGTATGAATATTTTAATGAGAACTTCAGTTTGTATTTATTAATTATTCATAACATTATTTCATTGTTCAATGGAATATAAGTTAATAGCCGTTTTATGTGGATAAAAATACTTATTTTTATATTCTGAAGAGAGTTTCCTATATTAGCATAATTTTACAAGCATACTTTATAACAAGCATAATTTTATTGAAAGATCGTGGCCCATATGAAATAGAATTTACTTATAAAGTATGTTAAGTAATAGTATGCACATGTTTACATTTAACATTATGCCTAACAGTTCAGTTTAAAGAAAACTTGCTTTGACAAAAACAGTAAGACTACTGCTTTTATACAGGTACATAGCGAGTTCACATTCTACTATCATTTGTATGCAGATGAAATGAATATATATATATATATATATATATATATATATATATATATATATATATATATATATATATATATATATAATCATTTCATCATTTTTTCTTATTATGAAATGCTATCCCATGTTTTCTCAGATGGTAGACTATAAAGGTTTTGAAGAAAAGGCATTCAATAAACTCTATTTGTGCCAGAAAGGCGAAATAATTATCAAGTTTCACGTTTACTTCCGAAAGCGTTTACATCTCATAGTGTATTTTAGAGAACTAAAAGTTTCTTTTACTGAAAATGCCCCGTCTAAGGCGTAATAATTGACCGCGTCAGTTATAAATAACATCGAAATTATTCGAAGCATTTCCATTAGGATGTTGATTAAAAGGAGGGTTTTAAAATGAGTAAGTTGCGCGGGCAGTTTATCACACCCCTGAAAGGGGACATTTATTTCACCTGCTCTTCGCTTTGAAAGGTATTGCGTCCTGTCTGTGAGTAGAAATATCGATGATAATTAAATTCACGCGAGCTTGAAATTCTAAGCCCAAGCCTCAAACGGGCAATCTAGGAATTTTTGATGGCACCCCAAGTAGGGTAAAATTAAATTATTGCCTTTTAACCTCAACGTGTTTATTCTGATTGTATAGAGGGCCAAGGTTGATGATTTAATGTAACAAATAGATTTGAGAAGAGCTCATGTTTAATTGAATATAAATGAATGAAATTTTAGGTATGGTAATTAACTCAAGGGAAGCAATTACTCTGAAAAAATGTCATACTCAAGTAATATATAAAACACACAAATATATATAGTTCGCTATAAAAACGCAAGGTACAGCTGTGGGAATGGTTGAGCCACCCTCTTTATTCGTGCATTGTTCATAGAAAGGTAAATTGACATTTACCACTCAATAGGAAGTAGTCTATAAAATTGTGGGCATAAAATTTGCTTAAGGGATCGTCTTCCATGTAAAACTGAGCACAAACTTCCTAATTTTCAATGTCAGTGCTAAATTTTAAATTAATTAAATTAATTTTAAATTTTAAAAACGAATTTAGTGCATATATCAAAATTCAACCTCAATATTAAGTTTGAAGTCATTTGGTCCAGCAACCATTTCTGGATTATGAGATTGGAGAATTTGATTTGAAATTAGTTTCCCAGACTTTATTCATGTTCCGAAACAATCTCAATATCCCTTTGCAAAGTTTTATTGTGTTACTCTATTAAAGAACCCAATAAAAAAATATTTTCACATGATTTTCTACATTGCAAAATTTCAGCTTTCCTTCCAGTAGGTCTTTCCTTACTACGAATATACTATATCCGCTATGTTTCAGTTATATTTTGCAAAAGAAATCATTAACTTCTAGGAGGAAAGAGCTGAAAATGTACAGAATCGTATTAGAAGTCTTCTGAATTGATTTCCATGAAAATGTATATGAAGGTTTCTATTCGTAATTTCTCGAATATTAATTTAAAAAGAAACATAATGCTGATTTTGTTTGAGTTTTTTAAATTAACATAATAGTTTTTTAGAGTGATAGGAAGATTATTTCGAAAGATATGGATGAAAATCTGGGTTAGGTGCTCCAAATTTTTCATGCTCATAATCCAGAAACGGCCATGAACCAAGACTTGAAATCTAGAATTCGAGGTTCAATTTGGATATAAATTCAAAATTTGGCTTAAAAATTGGATGTTGGCATTATAAATTATCAAGTTTGTCCTCAATTTAATATGAAGACAACCTTAAGCACATTTTATGCGTATGAATTCTTAGACGTTAAAACCTATTGAATGGTACCATTATTGACATTTTATTATGTTTAAGCTTCTTAAACTAGAAGTGTGGAAAAGATTTCAATTGGATTTTGGAATATAAGCGATATTAATAAGCATTACTTCTTGCTACAGATAAATACCTGAGCTTAGAAAGAGCAAAAATATAATGCATTCCGATGAAATTATTTAAAGTTTTTCGCATTTAGCCCTTTCCTTTCGTCCCCCTTGAAAGTGTTAAATCTAGGTATATTAAAGTATGTATTTCAGGTATAAGGTTATATATCTAGGTATATAGATAATCTCACACACATTTTATATTCTGGTGTCAAAGTTTGCCTTAAAGGAGGGAAGGTGAGACTTTGAGATTAAGCCCCCTTAAAAAGACAACATTTTTGTTATGCACAAAATGTATTCAAGTAAGGTACTAGGTCTTCACCTATACAATTGTTTTTCAAAAAAGCATAATGACCCTTTTTCAAAGGATTAAACCATTCCTTTACCTTAAAATTAACTTTCGTCATTGGTTCAAAAATTAAAAACCGAAACGTCTATGGAAACCAAACAGCTTTACTCATGCTGTAACATTGTGATCAAGTATAGGTTATGGGATGCTAATTGCAATGTGCGTAGTAACAAGTAATCTTTTCAAATGCAGTTAACAAAAATTTGCCGATTAGGAAAGTCAGCTGAGATTTCGACAGAATCCTATTAATTATATACGCCTGTTGTAAGACGCGTCGGTTCTTAGACTTTCGATAAATATTTAAGGGTCGTTGATAAATTCCTGAGATGCTTCTCAGAATCGACCGTTAAAGCAATTAACTTTGTATCACAACATTATTGACTCAAACCAAAGTGAACTAAAACGAACTACACTCCTCAGAATAATGGTAACAGATAAATTAATTGCAAAAAGAATTTCTAAACATCGAGGACTTCATCCTTCGCAAGTGAGCATTAGTCTACGAGCCAAGTAGAAATTGTTGATTAGAGTAGCTGATTAGTGTCTACTACACGGAATTTCAAAGCTTTGTTCCAACCATTATGTAATGAGCAAACTGCAGATTGTAAAGATTGACAAATTTCATTAATTCTTTATTTATCAACAAATAGCTTCAGATCCCATTCTCAAAGACTAATACATTCAAAGTTTTGATATTGGGAATCTTATGAATTTAAAAGGAGACTAAGAAATGGTTTATTGAGTTGATTTAAAATGTGTCATTGATTGGAATAAATTATTCGAATTCTCGTATAACTTTTAATTCAAATACCCCTAAAAGTTGAAGATTTATTTTCTAAGATCCGAAATACTTGAAATTTGCTCTTTATGGGAATAATTAAACATACTAAAATAAATGTAAAGCATTTTCATGGAAAGTATATTGGATTTTAGAAAATAGCTTCCAAAGAATAAATTCATTTGAGTAAATTTCTTGCAAATTTAATTCATTCAGAGATATTTCATGCACTTTAAGTGAAACTAAAAAATTAGTATGCATAAGTAATTACCAACAAAAAGAGATTATAGTTAAAGAATTTATTGTTACTATTTTCCAATTATTTTTTGCGGTGTTAATACAGGGAAGAAGAGAAAAATATTTAATACTGAGATTAATACGAGTAACATATAATTGTAATCAAAGAAATTATATTCTATCTTCTGAGAATAAATGTTTATGAAGATGAAACTTAACCCACATAGGTGTGGTAAAAACTTAAGAATAGCCGAATAGAACTCTAACTGTAGCGAATTAAAAATAGGCTTTACAACAAATTCTTGTTTCAAAGTAACCACAGTAAAACAGTGGTTTCAATTTACATGCCTTAAAGAAAGGAATGAAAAATTATCAAAATATGTGCAGGAATGTTTTTCAAGAGATGTTTGGAGCTCTCGAAACATTTAAGTTCACGTAGAATCACAGAAACATTAAATGTAATCACAAGAAAGTAAATTATACCATTTAGAAAACATTGAAGAAAACAAAATTGCAAGTAACAACCCTAAAATATTTCTATGATCAGAAAAAATGTAAAGCATGGTATTGCACACCGTAAAGTTGTACGAATATAAACTTCATTTAAAAGATAAATGAGTCGGTAATGTTTAAAAAAAGAAAGTACTTTAAGAGGAAAATAGATATTAATCGTTAGGAAGTCTTCCTGCATGAATGGAAACCTCTGCTTAATAAACTATCAGTGGCAATTTTCACTATGTGATAGTTGAAATGAGGTATTGTCAGGGGGCTTCTACAGTAACTAGCGTTTTCAAAAAATTGCGCAACAGAAAGAGAAAAACCGTGTTGTATTTCTATAAAAATGAGCGTCTTTGAATTTAAAAATTGTTGAACTTCATCTATAGGATCACGGAAATTAGCTTTTCCGTTTGTAATGCAAAATGCTGTAAAAGCGTTAAAATGAAAGCTGGTTTGTTGTTTATCAAGTTTTCAAAACGGTTGAGATTGTTCTTAAGTCAATGAGGATAACTACAGCAGATTCATAAAGAAAAATACCTATTTAAAGTGAACATAATGCATATAAAAGTTACGTTCCGTAAATAACTTCTTACCTGCGATTTGATTTTAAAAACCTATACACTTCATTCCATTTCTTATAGACGATGCACCATTTTTTCCCATGACGTCCAAGCGATCGTTTCTTTCTCCATCCTTTCTTTTCACAATTACTCGAGACTGTCTTGTGTTTTGCGCAGTTTGGCCAAATATGACCCTTGCACCATAAAACACAGAACCAACCGACCAACCATTTCTAATATTGTACTTAGTCCAATGAAAGACTTACAACCCCTTCACATACAATATCTATGTATCTATAGGAAAAGAGAAACTATTTATACTTATATACACTACAAAACAGAAGTTTCTTCTATATAACAGCATTTAAATATTCATTTTTTCATATCTCTAAAGATTTTTGGTTTGTCTCCCCCCGGTGTTTCTTTAGAAATCTATTTCCGTGTTGTTATTTTTATATAATGTAGAGCGAAAAACATCCATAAGTTTATCTCCCATCCATAAGTTTATCTCTCATCCATTTATCGATTGGAAAAAAGCAAAACCTTCTCCGAAGAAATAATTAAAAATAAGCAGAAAAACGGTCAATCAAAAAGCTGTCCCATCAAACGCACTTCCCTTCCATCGCCACACGATATATAAATGCTTATTATATATATGTATGTGTGGTGCGTATATATATATATATGTGATCTGTATGTGTATATATATAAACAAAAATAAGTTCCTGTAGCGCAAGATTCCCGGGGAGCCGTCCTAAATCAGCGTCTTTTTTCAACTCCAGATGTTCCCTTCACAAGGAGCTGATATCGGAGAGGAAGAAAATAAAAAGGAAAATTGGGAAAACGTTAGGAGCCCGATATCTTTAGCCATTTTCCCTGCCGTTTGAGGTCATTTCGAGTTCCTTGTAACCGGACTCTACGACCATTAAGGAAGCAAGACTTTCTACGGGAGTATCTTGTGAAGCAAGGGGCCAGAACATGCGCATCACATGGGGTAATTCCCTTTTACTTTTGATCCTCCCGGTTCACCGATTAAATAAAACTCACTATATATATATAATATATATATATATAGTGAGTTTTATTTAATATATATATATATATATATAATTTTCTTGGTATTAAGTTTAAATTCCTAAATTTATCTTTGTTTTGTAATATTGAAATATATATATATATATATATATATAATATATATATATATATATATAATATATATATATATATATTATATATATATTATATATATATTTCAATATTACAAAACAAAGATAAATTTAGGAATTTAAACTTAAGAATACCAAGAAAATTTCGAAAAAAATGAAGAAGTGTTGGTGGATCAGGGCGTCATCGGGGAGGAGCCTGACCCAGTCAACACGATATGGTGTTTTCTGCGTGTGGGCGGCAGTTCACCAAAAGTAGCCCACACACCCCTCCAAACACCATAAGCAGAAAGGCAAAATTAGAAAATCAAAACCGGGGACATCCAAGGACATACATCAAAGACAAGTACAATACAAAACTATAGAAGAGAATACAAACTTACCACCTCAGCTCGACAACAACCCGCCGCAACCTACATGAAGACCGCCAGCAAATGCCATTCACAGCACCCAGAAATCATATACATCACAGTTGAGAATTCGGAACTGGAATTCCGATTCCGACTCGGAATTCCGAATCGGTTTATCGAAACCGGAAACCGAAAAGATAGTGTTCAAATCCAGTCTTTTAATAGATTAACAGTCCTATTATAATTAGTATATAAATCAAATAGAATTAATAGTCAACAGGAAAGTCTCCAAAATAAGCCATTATGGTAAATCATCTGTTAAATTATATTAGTATTTTTAAATCTTTCAAAAATAATCTTATAAAAAGAGTGAGGGTATTTATTATTAAGAAGTGTGTTAATGAGATTATTACATTGCAAAAGAAAGTTAGATTTAAAGTTACAAATTTTATTGAAATGTACAAGTTGGCTAGCAATTGTATTATAATATATTCTTTTAAAAATATTTGGATTCCAATATATTAATTTAAAAACCGGAAAATCATCTCTCTTATAAATATTAATATCACTTTTATTATTTAAAGTGGATATATTCAAGTCTAGAATGACGGCTTTATTATTATCTGAATTAGTTTTTTATAAATATAATTCATCTGGGTAAATCGATTTCCATAGGTTAACAAATTACTATAATTAAATCATCAATATATCTAAAGGCAGAATTAATTTGTAGGCAAAAATATTTTTCATAATATAGAAATAAATTAGCAAGAATGGATGAAAAATTGGAACCCTGGGGTATTTAACTGGGGTAATTACCCTTAACTTGAATAAATGCTCACCGTTAAAAATAAGATTATTAAAGATACAGAAGTTAACCAAAAATTCCTGATCCTCAAAATCAATAGTACTCGTAATTAGACTTTTAAAGTCATGCTAATAGTAGTTTAGTACATCTTTAAGTTTGCCCAGTGGTATGCTAGTAAATAGGTCTTTAAAATCGTAGGTTAGTATATTATTAATACTATTTTTATTTATATAATTTAAAACGTTATTATAAACCAGTAATCAAGGTGAAACTTTCTTCAATAATACATTAAGGATAATTTTTAGATATTTACAAAGTAAGATACCGGGTTTAATCATATAAGAATTTGTACCACTGGTAATAAATCGGAATTTCATTGGATTTTTGTGAAATTTAGGTACAATAGTTATGTAAGGTAAAATAATATGACGATTAGAAATTTTTAATCTTTTATTTAAAGAAATAATTTTTTTAACAATTGTATTATATGTAGATTTGAAGAATTTATAGGTATCAGAATTTTTAAGCTCAGTATTAGTAAATTTAAATATAGTTTTTTACAGATAATAGCATAGTTACCTGATGCTTTATCTACCGGTATTATTATGAATTTATTTTGTAAGTCTTTAATAGCTAGAGCTATTGCCTTATAGTAATTGGTGTTTTTTCTAGGTGGGAGATTTTCATTTATAAAAATTTTAAAGTCATTGTAGTTTCCATTTCCATTCTGTGAAGTTGTAAATAGGGGTATTAAATTTAGTGGAAGTCATTATACAGAAATTATCAATGTCTTCGAGGAAACTTTTAAGTATAAAACTTTTTTAATATCATATATAGGTCTGAATTTAGTACCTTTATACATTAATTTCCTTAATTGTTCATTATCAATAATTCCAAGATTGCCAGTTACAATATGTCCTAGACTATCATTTAAATATGGCCTATAATTTATGTCGTTGCAAAAGCATTCACAGTTATCCCTATATAAATTAACCTTATTGCAAAAATGATTATAATTAAATATTTTTCTACCCAAAGGTATATCATATTTAAAGCATTTTTTTATAGTATGAAATATTATGGAAAAATTATTCATTAAATTATTTACAAATTTACTGAAATTAAATTTGTCAAAAATTGGGTGTTTAAATCCCATTTTCATGTAAATTAAATTATATTTACTAATAGTTTTTTCATATTAATTTTAAAATGTCGAACTTTGTACGTTTGATTTGTAATATTTTTATGTTTGATTTTTATATATATTATATATGCATACATACATATACACACAAATATATACATATACATACATATATACAAATATATACATATAAATATATACATATATATACACATATACAGGGTGAGTCTAAATTGTTTTTACAAAATAAGAAGGGTGATAGTACCTATCCAGACGAGCTATAATTACCATGGAACATAGGGTCGCATTCCACTCTGAGAGGCAGAAAAGAGTAAAATTAGAATTTCAACATGAACTTACAACAGTGTTGGGAAAGCGAATGAACGATACCAAAAGTTGCACAATCTGATTGTTTTTACAGATCAGAGAAAAACTCACAGCAAGTGCTCAAAGTGGCGGCCACGCGTGTCGTTGCACAGTTCACACCGGTGAAGGAATGACTGGTGCACCCTCTCGAAGATTCCTGGTGTTGTGTTAATTTTGACTGCGGCAACACCGATTCTCGCTACGAGATCTTCAGCCGAGTCCACAGGCGTCTGGTACACTAAAGATTTCATGTGCCCCCAGAAGAAAAACTCCAATGGGTTGAGGTCCGGTGCTACGTAGGCAGATACAAAACGACGTCAGAGGCGATGACTTGTTCATGCTCGACGCGTTTCCACTTTACTCTTTTTTGCCTATCAGAGTGGAATGCGACCCTATGTTCCATGGTAATTATTGCTCGTCTGGATGGGTACTATCACCCCTCTTATTTGGCAAAAACAATTTAGACTCACCCTGTATATACATCTTATATATACACACACATATATATGTGTATACGCGATCCTCTTCTTGCGTCATCGTTCTGCAATTGTCTCTGGAATCTCCAGGAAAATCGTCCTAAACCAGTATATCTAGATTTGGCGGCGCTTCTTCATTTCCCGTATTACACACAGGGAGTGGCAGATAGAATGCTGATCTTTAAACCCCCCCCCCCCACATATATATTTGAATTCCACATTAGCAATCCTATTGTCATTCCGTCCATATTAATTTTATTCATTACAAATTATATTCATTTTAAAGTACGTAAAAAGTAAATGTTAAAATAATTGGAACGAACTTATGTTAGTCCAGATAATCTGCATAGTATTGGGGATACAGGACAGGTACACGAAAACTTCTCCCGTCACAAAGTCTGGGTGTGGCGGTCGCTATAGGAACAAGGATTTCATTCTGAGTAGGGATCACTCTGGTGGAGGACTTAATTTTGTTTTCTTTTTGCGAGGGTCGGTGGCTGAAAAGTGGTATATTAGTATAGATCTTTCAAAAAGTAAAAATCACTTCGAATATACACTACCTGACATTGAAAATGCAAGACCAAGAAGGAGTTGGCAGAAAGTGATGAAATTTGGCAAACAGAGAGAGACAGCAACGAGCAATAAGTGATCTTTATTGCAACATTATACACCTTGCCACTGAGCAGCAAGAACGTCTGATCAGTAGGTTGTAGGACCACCGCGAGAGGCGATACAAGCAGCAACATGTCTAGGTACAGACGCAATGAGCGTGCGGATGGTGTCCTGAGGGATGGCTGCCCATTCCCTGTCAACCATTTGCCAGAGTTCGTCTTCTGAACGTGCCGATGGCAACGCATGCAAGCGACGTCCAATGACGTCCCATAAATGTTCGATGGGTGAGAGATCAGGGGAGACAGCTGGCCAGGGAAGCAGCTGGGTACCTTGTAGGGCATGTTGGCTGATGCGTGCCGTGTGCGGCCGGGCGTTATCCTGCTGGAAAATGGCATTGGGCACCCCCTGAAGGAAAGGTAGTGTCACCGGCTGCAGCACGTCATCCACGTATCGTTGGGCCGTCATAGTGCCCTGAATACGGACCAGAGGTGACCTGCTATCGTAGGCGATGGCGCCCCAAACCATTATACCGCGTTGTCTCGCGGTATGGCGTTCCACAGATGCGGCCGGATTGGCCCTGTCACCACGTCGGCGCAAGACTCGTACACGGCGACTGTCATTGCTAAAACAGAAGCGTGACTCGTCTGAGAACACCACCCTGTGCCATTCCGTCGTCCACTTGGCACTATCCCGACACCATTGCAAACGGAGACGTCTGTGCTGTTGGGTCAATGGTAGTCGTCTCAACGGGCGCCATGAGTGCAGGCCGCCAGCGATCAATCGGCGGCTAATGGTCCTGGACGATATGGGAGCATCAAGGGTGTCCTGCACTTGCTGCAAAGGGGCGACAGACGTGGCTTGCGGGGCCGCCGATGCTTGCCGGCAGATGCGTCGGTCCACGCGTGCTGACGTCACTCTGGCTGCACCGGAACCCCTCAAACGTGCCACATTCCCTTAGTCCAACCATCTGTGCCACAACCGGTGCACCGTGGACGCGTGTAGGTGGGTATCTGCTGAGATTTGACGTATGGACGAATCTGCCCTTCTGAGGCCAATCACCATACCCCTCGTGAAGTCGTCTGTTTGCTGGAACTGTCTTGATTGGCGGCGTCCTGGAATTCTCCGCTACTAGACGTTTCCTCTGAGACACAAAAACAAATTGCAACTTGATTTATCTGGCAAACAGAGCGGCGCGAAACTGACCACTTTTGCAGGTTCCTTCCCTGGTTTTTCACTCGCCGTTCGCGGGACAGCTGCGCAGTTTGCATCATTTACATATCTCGGTGAGCTGCGTCTACGCTGTAAATTTCATCTAGTTCTGCGCACTCCTTCTGGGTGTTGCACTTTCAATGTTAGGTAGTGTATTTCCGATTTGCCATTAGTGCACCAATGTGACAAACTTGAATACATTTCTTCAAATACCCCTATGAAAAATGGGATAAGGTCCGTTTTTACTGTACCGTACAATTCCAAACTTCGTAAATAGCCCGTTGTGTTGTTCCAGTGCGACGTTGATTAAATATCCACCCACCCAAACTTCGTAGCCGGAGCAGTTCTCTTGGTAGACAGACAGTATTTGATGTAACACATCGGAGGGGCAAGTATTGACATCAAGGAGGAGACAATTCCAAGGACTCATGCCAGCAGCAGATGATGTGATATTCGGTCCTTCATGCTGGGTATCTTCGACAACATTATATAGTCATGAACTTTGGCACTGATAATTTGGTATGATCTTGGTGTAGATTTTGATATTAATTCCGTTCCGTACTGTCGTTTGTTTGATGGGAAGTAATACTCTTTTCTGGTACTAATCGGATTTCTTAATTTTCTTAATTGAGATCTTAAGGGTTTTCTTGAATCATCAGCTTGCTCTTTTTTTTTCATTTGTTATTTGTACGCGACTATCTTCAATGTAATTTCGAGTTACTTCCAGTACTTCCTTCAAGGCTAGATCTTGGTTTTTCATCTTCACACCAACTCAATTCGAAACTATGTTTTTATAAGCTATATAATTTAAATATGTTCGCTGCGAGCATTATTGGACACCCATGAGAGTCGAGAAAACCAGATCCTGTTGCTTATAATTTGATTAAACAAAATTTTTTTCAAATATCTCAATACTTGATCTGAAAAGGTCTAATTAGCCCTTGCAAAAAATGACAGTAGAGCGACTAACTAAACCAAATTTGAATTAAAAATGTATTTTTGACTTTACTGTAACATAAATGATTGTAATTTTTCATATTACTACCGCAAAAATGTTATTCACGAGAATCAAATTGACCTCTGCATATACATTAAAGACAAAATTTTTAGTATTAATTTATTTTGTTTTATCAAATCAGTTCATTAAAAAATTAATACAATTAAATTAGTATTTGAGTTATGGAAAGAGAGCAAGTACTCACATCCATGGTTTTATGAGAACGTTTAGGTCGGTGTACTTTAGCCTTTTATACATTTATTCTAAAATTAGAAATGATTTGAAAGTAAAATTGTGTCATCTTCTGATTTTACAATGCTATTCTTACGTTTCACAGGTTATACGTTAGCTATTTCAGATGTATGATGTGGTGAAGTGTCATGACTTTTCATGGTTGCATCTTGAGATGGGAGTTCTCTATAGCATGGGTTGACATAAGTCACGATAGTTTTTCACGTTATTTTACTCACGTGTTCTTCGGATATCACCAGAGCGTAAAACTGGTTTGACACAAGTACGGACAGGAGAATATTTAGTTTTCTGTTATAACTGGAGTTTTTTCATGAGTAGACGGGAATGTGCGTCTCCTCTTATACGTTTAACCGATGTAACTGTACGGCTCTTCTAATTGTTCTCTTAGCTGATCCTTTAAATAACGTTTGGAAGTATTTTTTTATTATTGTTAATTTCGTTCGAGTTTATCTGTTGGGATATAAATAAGAGTCTATGAAAAACTTGGGAAAAGATAATTCGCCACTAGGTGTAAGTGGCTTCTAACAAAAAGTTTTTTGAAAAAAACCTTTGAGATGGATTGGATTTTGGGTTTTATGGCGTAATGTTCGAAAACGGGCAAACTCTCCCAAATACTTTCTGTGTGACGACCTATTCATCCCTTATCAAATTACAAAATCGCTGTCTTTTCAGTCTTAATGCACCTAAGAGAGTGGGGTGCCAGCTTAGGTGTGACCCCGTTATCTGACCGGGGTTCAAAATTACGTGGTGTTGTCCTCGGATCTTTCCCTTCGGGACTGATCCTGGACCGTCGCCAATAGCCCGCTGTGTTGCTTCACTGTGAAGTTAATTAAATACCTAACCTAACTTAGCCCTTAATGCACCTAGAATATGTATATATTCGGTCTCAACAATTTCAAGAAGGTGAGACGTCAGACATTCCACCGTCCCTGAATAAGTCAGATAGCTTCTATAAATCCCACGATCGAATTCAGAGCGTCTCATTTCGTTAAGCTTTTCTTGAAGTTTTACAATGTGACATTTAAAAGGCTTTCGATCGAAATTCCTGCATTTAGCAATTTCGGGTTGCAAGGCGTGATTGACGCTTATTAGTCCCTGATGTAATGCCCTCCAAACTGGATGTCTTCAACGATTCCTGGGGCGTATTCTAGTTGCTTTCAGCCATCACACGGCAAAAAGAAATTTGCCCGCCGTTTTGTTCGAGAAATCAAATCAAATCCCGCTCAACTGATGGCTTTGACTTCGAAAAGTTCTTTTATAAGAATACATCTTCGGTTTTATTTGTGACTCATTACATAAACTAGAAGCGTGGCGCCTATTTTCGATTAGTGTTTCAATAATATTTAGTTCTGTTCACATAGATTCTCACAGGTTGCAATCTGAGTCGAATTTCAACATTAACGACTCAGACGTGTGCGTGTATAACTTTTTATTCGCCGCATATGTATGTTTATCTTTGTATAATTCAAGTAAAGATGTCCTTAACTCTTGGGAGCCGCTGTGGCTTAGTGGGTTCGCTCAGTGCGCTAGCAGCCCCAGAGCTAGGTGGTGTAGGTTCTATTCATGTTTTTACATCTTTCTTCCGTGTCAGTAAAAACTTTCTTTGTGTAAGTCCATTTACTCGATGTAAAACATTGCTTGACCAAATCTGGCACTTGCGACATAGAAAACTAACCAATCTTTGTTCCCGTATTAGAATAAATTTGCATCTAAGTAAGTTCCTAAAGTTTGTTTGGATTTTCCCCTTCGGGATTGATCCCTGACTGTCGCCAATTGCCCGTTGTCTTGCTCCAGTGCTACGTTAATTAACTACCTACCTAAAATTTGCTCCTTACAAATCGTAAAGAATCCCTTAGTGCAACAAAACTAGTCTGGTTATGGCAACAATTGTGAAGAAATGAATCTTACAAATTTATTACCACTAATAAATAACTTGTTTTACATAATATTCATAATTATTTGTTTTTATAAATCCCCAAAATACTGAGTCCCCAGCAATAGAATATAACTTCAATGCTACAATAGCCGTAAACATACAGCCTCCAAAGCTTCCTAAACTGAATTATCTTTATTTTTTTTGCTAAGATACAACAATGCTAGCTAATATTTCAGTTTTAAACACTTTCATGTTTCAACATATCTGTAGAGGGAAGTTCGGAATTAGATTATCCCCTTCCTTTATGCGAACGCATGTCTTGGGAATAAAAATAACAATTGAATTTATTTGTAACACACAAACTACCGTCGAGACATAATTTCGACCAAATACCCATGCTGGTCCGAAACGAGATGTTCTACCGAGAGAAAAGAATCCCCTCCCCTTATACTAACGCGGGATCCGAGAATTATAACAATTGAATTCACCCTTGACACAAATACTATCGTGAAAAAAGTATCATTTCGATAAAATACTCATGTCCGCACGAAACATGCTGTTCGGGAATAGCTGCAATTTTTATTACACCTTTGAAGTACATCACACACTTCACCCAAAAGTTGTGAGAAGCTATAAATAAATAAACTCGAAAACTGGTAAGGAAAGATTTCGCCTCCTTCATTCGGATTTGTAAGAATCTTCTTTATTCAGCGAAGCTGTTCTCGAGTAGATGACGGTCACGTTGGATAGGTCATGAAGATAGCGACGAAAAGCCAGTCGCCACAAAGGCGGGAAACGGGTGGACGAAACTTTTTATTGGCCTCGTAAATCAGGAGTTACTGAGCCATCAAGAGCCCCAGATGCGGAATGAGATTTCAAGTCGTCTCCCCCCAGCAACAGGAGGATTCAGTGCCGATGTATGGAAATGAGAAAGGGTGTGAAGTAGCGATTATTTGTTGTTTGGCTAAACTGACTCGACTAATGTTCTCCGAGAGACTATTCCAAACTTTCCGCCTTGATTTGCTTGCAAAGTACTACGTCTCTAATATAACAGTCGGTGGTCATCTTATTCCTTTTTACGAACCCGCATGATTTTCATCAAGTCTCATCCAAATATCATAGATTAAATTTTAATTCCCTTTCAGCAAACTTTTTATTTTTACGAACTTGTTTTTCGGTCCCTTTGGGATTCGCTGTGTATGTTTTGCAAAAAGATTGTGTTACGGTTCTATAGTTTTCATCACTGATGAATAGCAATATTTTTATTATGTATAGTGTTGTTTGTGGGCAGCCTTAAAATTGCACAATTTTTTTTGGTATTTAAGGCTTAATTTCTTCAGAACTTCTTTTAACTTCACTAAGAAAATATTAAACACAAGTACTATGGTTTGTGTGTTTGTATATATCAATATAATGCGCAGGGTGGTCATAAAATAAGTTCTACTTAAGAGACTGGCGACAGTATTTTTTTGAAGAATTGGGGTAAAATTCGAGATCACCATCGTTTCAAGATATTCTTAAAAAATACATTTAGGTTAAATACTCCCAGACGGTCACAATTCAATCTCACAAATTTTGGAATTTTCCGATAGCAACATCAGTTGATTTTTACGTTATCAAGTTGGGTGAAACAATTTTAAGAAACACGGAGCACATGCGATAAACCTAGAAATGGACGACCTCCGATTCCAGTTGAAACTTCTGAAGTGGATCAAACAAGTACTGCAGATGTAAGTGCAGGAAGTGTTTCTCTCATTCCAGATGCCCTAAAACAGATAGAATATAGTAGTTACACATTCTTCGAGATTATCTACCACTTCCATTGACTCCAAATGTTACAAAATGGTGAAAGCAGCAACGTTTGGAATTTTTCTGATCAATTTTTAAATAGGTTACGACAGTGACAACACTGGTCACCTGCGTAGTCTGTGGATTAAATTCTGGATTTTTAAAGAATTCTTTCTAAGTCATTCACTCTAGAAAAACGTGTATCTATTTTTATGGATTTCTTTCCTGACCGTTGCATTTCGATAAAAATAGTTAAATAATTTTTCGCTAGAGTGAAACTCGGCCACTAATGTCACTTTGGAATATTCACTCTCCTTGACAATAGTCTTAAAGTTATCTATTTCCTACTATATCTTTCGATCTTTTTCATATCAACCTGTATATTTATTGCTTTTACTCAATTGCTTATCAAGGCATTTCCACCATTTTCTGAACACAAAGTGGAATGTGAAATACTAGCCACTTAAGTCTATCTGCACACATTATGCAATAAAAGAATAGATGTAAATCGTTGACATTGTGCCCAAGGATAGAATCTCTTCATTCAGATTTAATGTATAACTATATTTTAATGCTATATATAAGAGGTTAAAGTACTGATACCTAAAATAAGAGGAAATGAAAAAGTTGGTATAACTGATATAACATGGTATATAAGATGATGGTATACAAGTTGGTATGGTATATAAGATGATGGTAATAAGTTGGTATGTAAAATGAAAAATTTTAAGTTCTACCCTAAAATTACTGTAAAACAGCAATATTCATGTAAAAAAATATCCTGCAGAATAAAAATTAATTGTATCTACAATTCATGTTACTATATCTACAACTGCCTACCTGGTATATATATAGCATTTAGTTGCCACCCGGGTTTGTTATCTCGGTTTGTAAGCTCCTGGGTGTTGGTGATTGTTCTTATTTCGTTTACGGTGGCTGTCCACTAAGTGCTCCCTCACAAATAGTTACTAGTTTGCTCCTTGAATTGCCGTAATTCGAAGAAGTCAGTAGTCGGGCTTTAACCCTCCAAGTGGTTTCGACGAGGTATCTCGTCCATCGAGATCTGGCCAATTTTGATAATGACGAGACATCTCGTCATAAAGATATTGCCAATTTGTTTTATGATGACGAGATCAAGATATGGTCAGTTTTCTTCTAAAGACGAGATATCTCTTCCATCAAGATATGGTCGGTTTTGCTAATGACGAGGCACCTCTTCGAGATATGTACCACGAGGGTTGAGAAAACTATTCATGCTACGATTATATCTTTCATTTAAATTAAAAAGTCTAAGTCAGAATGGTTTTCATTCTTTTAAAACTAAGAAATAATGAGCACTATCAAAGATATATTTGCAAGATTTCAATTTGCTTTTCTTATTTTATTGTGCTTTTTTAAAAACAAAACCAGTACACATGAACTTTTTAATTCATGCTCATCAATAAATGCGAATGATATTAACAAACACGGCTCCTGCATTTTGAATTTCAAGGTTCAGCATCGGACACGCTTCGATCTTATATTTCGATTCCTCAGTATCCAAGATGACTGGAGCAAAACGTCGAGATAAAAACCGTAGACTTGAGTTCATTGTAAAAGACGCTCTCCTATTGACCGTTATAGTCCCTTTCAATCCCCCTACACAAACTGATAAGATTATCGCCAAACTAGTGTAGAAAGCGCAGGGGGAGCGTTAGACAATGAAACTGTAACACTTGATTGAAGTACTCGTATCATTAAGACTAGAAGCAAGGAGAAAAAGGGGTAAAAGATTGGGAACTAACGACGATAATCGGCATAAAGCCCACGATTGTCATTAAGAAGACATTAATTTTCCATCTCATTCATCATACAAGCGTGACAATGATATCTACGGAGAGGTTTTGTTTGTGACTTTCCATGAAATATTTTCACCCTTCAAATGCATTGATAATGGAAGTAAGCCATTGATAGGCGCTATTTTTTCTTGATTAATCCATCGTTGCGCAGTAACTTCTTAATGAGATTTTTACTGCAACCTCGGTTCACGGAATCAGAAAATAAATTTTAATGCCTGTATTTACTTATCGACACTAAATTATGAATTTTAGGCTTATAATGGATTTGTGTCTAAACCAGTGTATCAAATTGTTTATGCATTTTTAAAGGAAATAATCATTGAAGTGAATGAAAAACGTGTCATTCGGTCTTTATGTGATCAATAAAGAGATTCAGCTTTTCAGCTTCTAGAAAAGAAAGGCAATGAAAGTATTTTAACTAAAAAAAGGACTTTTAATTAAAAAACTAAAATAATTTCTTACTCTCAATTTTTAAAGGATAATTCAACGCATTTTAATTTCGTATTTCGTGAACAATTATATACAATTAAAAGGAGTAATATATTTTCCCCACGTTATTCGTTCGGTATTGTTGGAGAGGTTCTTAATAAACAATACATTTTTTTAAAAATTTGGATTGACTAAGCACGCTATTGAAGTTAAAGAACTATCACAAAGTTTTGAAAGTAACATACTTTTAAAATACATGAACAGAAAGATAAATAATAGAAATTAAATAGCTGGGTATTAAAATTTATCAAATCAAGAAAATTTGTTAATATTTTTATAACGGATGAGGATTGCCTTTGATAGAAACACATATTTTTCAGAGAGCATTGAAGAGATTTCGAGAGAAATTTCCACTACTCTTTAAGTACACTGGAAAACTTCTTGGGTCTAGGAAGTGACTAGAGTTCTTAGAATTTTATGTTATAAAGCTTCTTGCAGACTTTAAGCATATTTAAAGTTCAAGAAGTAAGCAGGCCCTTTTATTATCTTGATGTCCTCAATTTCCAGCATTCAGAGACGAGTTTCACTTTAGGAGTTACTACCCTGATGGTAAAGAGGGTGAAATGATAATCCTTAGTAATACAGGGATCGGTTCCCGGTTAGGACAGGTCTCTACTTTTTGAAGTTTGTGCCATTATCGTCCAATAAAAGAAACTCTTTACCGACGGCACTTCACAAAATTTGGCCTTTGCTCCAGGATCCGTTGCTATACTTCTAAACAGTTGCTAAATAACCCTGAAAGACATACAAATCTGTAAGGCTATTTAACATCATAGCCATCTTAAGCCATGATTTATATCCTCAACTTTAAATATGAGTCTCAAATGTTCCTGGGGATATTTCTATCTTCTGTTCTATTCAGATAATTATGTATCCAAAATCGCTCCAAGCAAAATATAATTCGGCACCAGAGTTTTGCTCTCCACCTATGATGACCTTTATACTATTTTAAAAGTGTGTGTCATAGAGGCATACAGGCGTTGTGAAGAGTTAAAAGTTAATTTTTATTTATTCATTGCAAAATATAAACACATTATTAAAATTTACAATAAAGAAAATTTCTTGTGAAATAATTTATATTCAATAGAACTTTAAACAGTGGCCATTCAAGACTTCAGTCCAACAACAGTCCATGTTATACATAATTACTTTCACAGTAGCAGTGTGACAGAGTAGATATGTGTTGTGAGGGGTTAAGAGTGAATAGATAGCAAGTTTTTAGGAGAGTTCACTGACCGGTTTTTCTGGTATTTGGGCTCTAGGGTGTCGTTGATTATGTCTACGATGTTCCAGAGACGATGCTACGGTTCTAGGAGGTGCTTCTTTGAAGTTTTGGTTCATTGATGAGCACATACATCACAGATCCTGCCCGTCGTCTCCAAGATCTGTCTCCATTCTCCGAAAAATTCCAAGTCTCTTCCCTTGCCGGCTTCAACCCCAATAAAATCAGCTTCATAATCTATGCTCTGAGCAATGCCAGCAAGTAGTTGTCATTCCATAATCCATTATTGTGGTTGTTCGACCCCTCCCAATTTTTCATAGACGTAGTGACGTAAATCCTACTTTCTATTTGATCACGTGATATCATAGCGACAGTGTGTACCTAGTGGTTGAAGTGAGAGGAATGTCAATCATAGGTTAGGCTACATGAGGTGCCTCTCATTCAGCCTAGTTTGCAAAGAAAACCTAGTTATTTGCGTCTATGCAAATATAACTATTGAGCAACTTGTGTTGTAATCCTCTTATTTTACTGCTGTGATATGGCCATGAAATGGTTCTCTGTAACGTGATTGGGGTCTTTGGACAGACTTGTCTTCGTCCTACGGGGTACTCCACTTTTAAACAGATCCTCTAGTCCTTGAGAATGGATATGTTGAGAGGGCATTTGAGGATTATGTTTAACTCACCAGGCACCTATGACTGACAAACTTACATCTGCCCAATAGAGCGCCATTTTCAGCCATTAAACGCCTTCTCTATGATACATTCGTAAACACAATGTTCGAAAGTTATCCTTACAAATACAACGATTTAAATTGAACTGATAAAACATCTCTTGTTTTAATCACCATAATGTTTAAATAATCATAATGTTTTAAATCACCCTTTTCATGTGATCCAAACTAGTATAAACAATTTGCATATTCTTATTCCTATAGAAGGGCTGACGTCACTGTCCATGTGCTTCCGTAATTTGCATATCCCTATCTACTGGGGAAGCTTTTAACTCTTTGTGTGAAGGGAACTATTCTAAAAACGTTTTTTCGAAAAAATTACGTTTATTAGAAAAATAAAATTAGGTGTGACCTAATATGGATTCATTTTGCACATAACAAAAATTCAGTTTTTTAAGGGGAAGTGGGCCCCGTTATATCTCACCGCCCAGCTAAGGAACTCCTAGTCTTCCAAATACCAAATGAGAGAATATTTATATACTTTAGCAGCCTTTATACTGCTAGAATATTTATACATCTAAATTCAACTATTTGAAGGGATGGACTCCAGACGTCTGGGAGTGTTGAATCCCAATTCTATAAATCATTTCAAGACTAGCGTTTCCACGAAATTGCATTCCATTCCGTCAGTAAAACGCGAGTTTGATTTTTCTGACTAACGTTTAATGTTTCCGCTCCAGTTTATTAAAAATTCCTAATTTTATATTTCTCCTTCAGTGTTACTTCATGATTAAAGAAAAAATACCGAATGTTTTTGATCCACTCGATAGTAATATTCCCAGAGTATTTAGTGTCTCTTTCTGTCATATTATATATTCATTCATTTTGATCATGCATAGATTTTGAATTCGTGTCAATGGAATTTGAGGTTCGTCGTTTAACAATAACCACTAGAGCTTTGACTGATCCTTGTATTATGATCAAGTCCATAACGGCATTAGCCCGATTTAGATATTAACAATTTGATATCCTCATTTGACGTATCTAATTAAGGAGTGATTCAACATTAGCCGTGATTATTATATTCATGAAACGGCTGTCTTTCGACGGTTCGACAGTCATTTGAGAGATTGAAATTCAATACTCTGATAAGCATGATTATGCATTCGCAGAGCAATCATAACATTTGAAAAGTACAGGGCTTTCGTTTTTCTAATAGATACAAATCTTAAAAACCTTTTTGATATTGTTACTTTTCTGCCAAAACTTCCCTTGATTGTTGGTTGAATACAGCACACTAGACCATTTACCCCTCTGAATAATTTCATTTGAAAATGTTTTACGATGGATTTGAAAGCATTTCAAGTTGAAGTGAGAAGTTCTGTATACAAGAAATTATGGGTTGTTTCCTCAAAAATATAGATTTATAATAATTTCAATCGTTTAATTTCCCCCCCCCCTTTTTTCACAAACACAAATTATAATTAAAATGAAGGCTAAAAAAAATTCTGACAACTTGTAATGTGCAAGAATAGTCGAGACTATCTTAATTCGGGTTTACAAATGGAAAGTATAGGATTTCTATAACGAGTTATATTATTCAAGCTACTGTTACTACAACCGTTTACACATTTCGAAAGTAGGAAATTCTTTAAAATTTAGTATAATTGGTATAAAAGTTGAATGATTTGCGGCTAATATCCACTTTTTTCTGCAAAATATCTCCTAGAGCTGCATATGTAATCATTTGTCTTTTTGTGATAAAGAGAATCTTTTTCATCATGCAAAACGTTTGCTAACATAACAGTATGTCTACTTAAAACATCGACATGGTTAATCTAAGCGCATAGTCCAATCCAGCGTAACTCATGGCACTTTTGAATAAATTTTCCAAACACGAATGAGTTGCAATTTTCACATTTTTGCCAAAAAACATTTTTGGTTTCCAATATTGGAAATGCATGAATATTTGAATTTTAGATGGTTTAAAAATATTTTTGC
Source organism: Meta bourneti (assembly GCA_933210815.1). Classification (NCBI taxonomy): domain Eukaryota; kingdom Metazoa; phylum Arthropoda; class Arachnida; order Araneae; family Tetragnathidae; genus Meta; species Meta bourneti. Next base: position 13,072,849 of record OW119934.1, on the reverse strand, counting down.
TAAATATATATTTCATATAAAAATAACCACGTGACTCACTTTACAGTGAAAAGGACATGAAATTTTAGTACATATTTAAAATTTAAATTTCTTCCAAACTACATAGAATACGGAGACGAATCGCAATGGAAAAATTTTTACTTTAATTAAAAAATATTAACGCCTCATTTTAAGATTAAAAAAATACATGCATTATTAGAATTTTAATTAAACAGTATTGCCGTGACTCATGTTACATCCATTTTGTGACACGTCACATACGTCTAGTGGTAAGTATTCAATGCCTTTTACAACATACATAATCATAAACTTATAAAATTAGATAGATAGAGCAATAATTAATAATGGTAAACAAATTTTTATTTAAAAACAATGAACTTGACTATTTTATCATAGTATAATTTATAAGAATCGGAACAGTCCCCGCGGATTAACAACCGAATGTTCTAACGTTGCAACAGGTTTGTCTTTAGTACTTTTGTTTTGTTCATTTCCTATGGCTTCCATAGTTTTGAGCTTGATATTCTTTAGTGATATTATCTGCTGAGCTTATCCCACTGTACTCCTGTTAGAATTGGAGAAAATTTTCAAATTAAAATGGAATGTCTTACAACATTTGCTGTTAATTCTTTCTTATGCATGGTATGGAACACACAACAATTCGTCACAATTTTAAATTTGTGTTCGGTAGTTAAATTACCATCAAGTAATTTCGGAATTTCCGTTTTGCTTCGATGAGCTAACACTTCTTCATAGCTAAATCAAAATCGTACTAATAAAACACTTTTAGAAACAGAGCTCACCCTGTAATTTTTTGCATTAATTTGTTCTCACTTAGGGTGATAGCGTTTGTCTGCCACTCGGTAGGTCCCAGGTTTGAATCCCTATTTATAAGCGAATGAATGTTGGTGATTGTCCCTGTTAGGAGAAACGTCGGCTACCCACTGGACGCTCGCTCACAAATAGTCGTCAGTTCACCCTTTGTAATGCGGAAGGCGAGGAGCTTAGTGGTCGGGCATTAGGAAAAACAGTTTTATATGAGAAACGTACTGTCGTGGAAAAAAAACGAACCACCCCTCTTAATTCGAGCAATTTTAATAGAACAGAAAATTCAAATATGGCATTTGACAGGAATTAACGTCTATAAATTTAAATGCATAAAATTTGCATAAGGGGCCGTTTTCATATTCAATTGAGTACCAACTTCCTAATTTCCAATGGAAACCCCCTATTTCGACACACAAATTCGAATCTACATCAAAATTTAACTTCAGATACCAAATTCATGTCATTAGTTCTTACCGTTTCGAAGTTATGAGTACAGATTGGAGCTCCTAATGTTAAATCAGTTTCTTAGACTTTTATGGATATCTATATTTTATGTATACCTAAATAATATTTCTATAGCGCTGATATTTTGTTCCAGTTACTGTTAAAAACCCAAACAAAATCCACCTAATATTTTATTTTAAAAATAGTTTTTAATATGCAATAATAATTATTAAATTAATGTTTGAAACAATTATGAATTAGAACCTTATTATATTTCGATAGGAATCAATTCAGAAAGACTCCTAATATGACCATGCAAAATTTCAGCTCATTCCAATGGTTAGTTTTTGCTTTACGTTAAATTTTCCTCAGTATGACTATTTTAGAGGGAAACCAAAAGTTTAAAAAAAGTCTGACAAACCTCGGATAATAATTATCGGATCGTTTGCACTTGCATAATAAATTCTCGAATCGTGTTCACTTGCATAATAAATATAATTCTCTGATTGTTTGGACGCGCTGACAAATATGTTTGAAATATTATTTAAATTTGAAATTCGGGTAGCTATAACTACAATTAATATCGATCTACGAATAGCGATTTTCAATGTGGAGATGTTCCCTGAAATTGACAGCAACTTCAACATTGAATAAAGATGGTAGTCATTAAATTTTATATTTAGACTAATTTGACGATGCAGAATCTGATTAAGATATGCTTCTATTGGAAATTTTGTTGTACGTGCAAAATTTGATATGAAGACTTCCCCTTATACATTTTTTTGCATTTGAATTTGTAGAGGACTTTATTCCTCATTGAATGATATCTTTGAATTTGCTCTATAAATAGTGCACTCGAAATAAAGGTGGTGGTTCGTTTTTTCCCCGCACTGTACAATACTTTCTCACAATTTTTAATACATAACAGACAGCTGAATTACTAGCAAGTAATTTCGGAACTTCCTTACAGTTCTAATGATATAACTAATTCTTCAAACACGTAATTTAAATACTTCTCTTGTTGGGGCATCGTGTTTTTACTGATTCATTGGATGCAGTGTATTATGCCAAGATTGCATAACGAACCAAGTTTGAAAGAGGGAATTGAAATACCTGTGTGTAATAAATGTATCTTAACGGATCAAATTTATCTTAAAGAAATTGAAATACATTGAGGAAATGTTTTGAAATATGCATTCACAGGGACCAAGTTACTGACAAAAACACCAATGGAAGTTGCAAATTATGTGTAAAAGGTTGAGAGGGATTTTCAGTGCAAACAAACAAACCAGACAGTCTCGGAAGATTTTACTTCAGCTGTACAAATACTCATGCTAAACATCGGAGTTACCTTAAAATGTAGTTTATCGCCATTTTGGCAACGTTCAGCGTTCAATCTTATTGGTATTGACCAATCAATTACCATATATTTATTCGGAATTTATTCTTTAGGATTTCTTATTGGCGAAGTGCCGAAATCGTATTAAAAATAAGCTAACTGACATCACTTTCAAAAAGCACAGAGTAAACACGTTTCGCCACAAAAACACTACCGTCACCTGTATTAAGCTTGATAGAAAATGCCTCTCATAGTACTAATTATTAAGTGTTCATATAGCACAACTAAAGCATACCATTCAAAAAAGATGATTCGAAGCAAAAGTTTTCAAATAAGTGTCCATAGAAAATATGTTTACCTCTATAGATCCTGCAGGGTATTTTGGGATTTTGTGATAGGAATATACTATACACATATATTTCTAGATCACAATACAGCTTGGAACCGATAGAAAATATGATGGACAGCCATTTTAAAAATATGAAATATCAGGAAGTACAATGACTATTCACTAAATCTAAAGGGTGCAGCGATAAATACAAACGAAAACAGCTATCTAAAAATTTGATTCATAGGCATGATAAAGCATATCAAAATATGTGATGGATGAGGCTGTTATGACCAGGTTTAGGTTGAAAATTAAATAATTGCGCTAATCACCTCAAATTTTTGATGATTACCTAAAACCTTTATGATACACCTACTTTGATTTGATGGGCTTGTTTATATAAGAGATTCATCGGTTCAGTTTTTTTTATTTAATTTCATCTTTGCTGCGTCATTAAACGCTTTCCCTATTTACTGTGTTTTTAAATCATTTTCTATAATGAATAAATTTCAGATGCTATAAACTTTTGACTTGTTAAGTGAGAAAATGTATGCTTAATTCGAAATTTCGTTATTGATTTCCTTTTATTGTTTCTTAGCTGCGCTCCAGTTTCAGCAATAATAAAGATCCAGACTAAAATATGAATTCTTTTATTATAAAACGCATGTTATAAAGAAGGTTATTTAATGATAGAAACGTAATCAATCTTATGTCTTTCTGCTTCAAATGGTTAAGATACTTAGCGTTACAGACTCGCATATTAATAGCGAATGAACCATGTGAATGGTACCATGTCTATTTACCGCTGTAGGCTTAAGTTGGTCGACCCATTAGTTACACGCTTGGTCAAATATGGCCGTTGCGCCATCAAATCTAACTTCACCCACCAACGAGTTACACAAATGAAATGATCAGTCGTTTAATTTTATAAAACACCGTGGTTTACTATCTTGTGATTGTGAATGATGCTTTATGAAAAATATAGCGATGACACAATATCAATACCAGACTTATAACATTATGAGTAACAATTCTCATGAAATTATGTTTCTTTACATTCGAGTTTAGCGACGAGTAGTCCTAGATCAAATGCGGCACTGGGAGCAAGAATGGTCTAACCAACAAATTTGACAAGTGACGTAATTGGTATTACGATGTTATTAATGAAATAAAAACAACCTAAATGTGTTTAAAAGTTATTCCGATGACGGAGGCCACATTAACCTTTTATCGCATGTATTTTTTTATTTTACCTGAGTGCATGAACAGCCATGAGTGAAAAGTAACATATGCAGTTAATCTGTTCTTGTTCTAAGTGCCTCAAATATGTAGTGTTCTGACCACTGACCTACCAGAGGTAACTACGTGTGCAGAGTAGCAAGTTTTCTTTTTCTTAGGTTTGGGTGCTTCACATTCATCATCATTTATAATTTTCATTATTTCTGTAAGAAACATGAATCTAATGAACTGAGAATATTAATGAAAACATTAACTCGCATGTTTTTTGATATTTATACAAATGCGAAAATTCATTTCAATATTATCTTCGAAGGTTTTTGTGTATAAGGCATGAAAAGCTTTCCCCCAAATTTTCGAGATCTAATTGACTTACCGGAATAAAAAATACAGAGAGCTTCTGCTTCTTCGATTGTGAGAATGTAATTAAATTAGGAGACTTAGAATAATGATTTGGGTTGAAGAAAAGGAAAAAACGATGAAAAAATTGGTGGGAAGGGAATGCATAAATAAATAAATGACGCACCATAATTGACCTAATTATTAACGAGTGTTATCGCAAAAAATGAGGAGTATCGCATTATGAATTCCAGATTGCTGGGGGTGTTAATGAGTTTTAATGGAGATAGACAATCGATTTTGATTTTGCTATAATTTGTTTCAATGTAAGATGAGAATAGTAGCTTATCATCGCTTTATTTTCTGTTTTATTACAACAATATCAGAGAAGTTACTTCATTTCGGTGTATTTTCTTTCGGCAGTTTGAAACAGTATTTTAGTGCTATGCTCTTTTACATATTTTAATGAATTAGACGACGGAATACTAAAATTATGGTTACATCTGTGCCAAATCTACGTTTTCTGCAACATTCATGAAGATAACAAAATCAAATTTAAACCCATCGACATTGCTTTAGAGTGTTTCTGATAACCTGATTTAGACTTTTTTATTCAAAATAAATAAATTGGGTTGATACAACTCCTAATGTAGATGAAAGAATACAACAAATATTTTAATGTTCTGTATAAGGTGATTTAGAATACAATGATTATCGTTTTAACCTTTTGGCATTAAAATACACTCTCAATTAAATAATAAGTGTTTCAATTATGTGAGTGTTATAATTTATTTTAAACGAAGTCGCTTACAAAATTCAACCTTTTACCTGGGCCCTTTACCGACAACATTTCCCAAGTGGAAAAATGTTTTTCTCGTCAAATTGTTTTTAAAGAAATATTCGAAGAGTTACAAGCATTAAGTTTTATGACTCATATCACTTCACTTGCTGCGAATCGCTTTCGGCAAAACAATTCCATTTTAAGGGACTGCGCTTGAAATGAATTACGAACTTAATTTTAAAGTTCTATCCTGTTTTTGTCGTTTTGTTTACAGTTGAAAGTCGTCGAGCGCTACCGGTGTAGGTTGTTGTTTTGAGATTTTTATGGCGGCAAGGGCTATATTTGACCATGCTGCGCCAGACACAAGAAATAAAATATCATGTAATACATACAAACACAATGAAAGTTTTACTGACACAGAAGAGAGAAATACATCCAGAGAGGAAGCTACCGGTGTAGGAGGCTTAAGTTTTGTTAGTTTTTATTGTTTTGTTTACCGTTGCAAGTCGTCGAGCTCTGCCGGTTTAGCAGGCGTAAGTTGTTTCGTTAATTTTTATTGTTCTGTTCAAAGTTGTAAGTCAATTGAGCGCTGCCAGTGCCGGAGACATGCCGTTAGTTTTTATTTTGTTTACCGTTGCAAGTCGTTGAGCGCTGCCGGTGTAGGAGGCGTAAGTTTTTGTTAATTTTTATTGTTTTGTTTACTGTTGCAAATCGTTGAGCGCTGCCGGTGCAGGAAGTATTTGTCGTTTCGTTAGTTTTTATTGTTTTGTTTATACCGTTGCAAATCGTTGAGCGCTGCCAGTTTAGCAGGTTCAAGTTGTTTCGTTAATTTTTATTGTTCTGTTTAAAGTTGGAAATCGTTGAGTGCTGCCGGTGCAGGGAGGCATATGTCGTTTCGTTAGTTTTATTGTTTTGTTTACCGTTGCAAGTCGTGGAGCGCTGCCGGTGCAGGAGGCATATGTCGTTTCGTTAGTTTTTATTGTTTTGTTTACCGTTGCAAATCGTTGAGTGCTGCCAGTTTAGCAGAGTTCAAGTTGTTTTGTTAATTTTTATTGTTCTGTTTAAAGTTGGAAATCGTTGAGCGCTGCTGGTGCAGGAATCATTTGTCGTTTCGTTAGTTTTTATTTTGTTTACAGTTGCAAGTCGTCGAGTGCTGCCGGTGTAAGAGGCGTAAGTTTTGTTAATTTTTATTGCTTTGCTTACCGTTGCAAGTCGTTGAATGCTGCCGGTGCAGGAGGCATTTGTCGTTTCGTTAGTTTTTATTGTTTTGTTTACCGTTGCAATTCGTCGAGTGCTGCCGGTTTAGCAGAGTTCAAGTTGTTTTGTTAATTTTTATTGTTCTGTTTAAAGTTGGAAATCGTTGAGCGCTGCTGGTGCAGGAATCATTTGTCGTTTCGTTAGTTTTTATTTTGTTTACAGTTGCAAGTCGTCGAGTGCTGCCGGTGTAAGAGGCGTAAGTTTTGTTAATTTTTATTGCTTTGCTTACCGTTGCAAGTCGTTGAATGCTGCCGGTGCAGGAGGCATTTGTCGTTTCGTTAGTTTTTATTGTTTTGTTTACCGTTGCAATTCGTCGAGTGCTGCCGGTTTAGCAGACGTAAGTTGTTTCGTTAATTTTTATTGTTCTGTTTAAAGTTGCAAGTCGTCGATGCAGAGGCATATTGCAGTTTATGAATTTTTGTTGCTTTGCTTACCGTTGCAAGTAATTGAACTCTGTCGGTGCAGCTCGGCCAGTTGCATTTATAAAACGATTTACTGAAGCTTGCTTTTCTCGCATATGGTCATTAAATTATGTAGGTTAGTCGAGACAAAGGTACAAAGAGGAATAGTAAAAGTATAGTGGCCTTAGGCTGTGAAAATATAGTAAAGAATATATCAAAATTTAAATAAAAAATACTAGGGGAAAATCAGGCGTTATCGAATACCCATTTTTCTGTGAAAGTAAAATAGTCTTTGATCACTATAAATGAGTGGGATGGTTTCAGGTTCTTTTAAGCTTGTTCTAAAACTAGGCAACATTTTTACACCAAGACAACAAATTTTCAGTAATTTATAATTTTTCAAAAATATAACTTATAGTTCAAAAATTAAAGAATATAATTTATCTTCCATTCGTTATAGTCTTAAAATTTGGTTTGTTTTCTATTTTTTTGTATCACCTCATTTATAAGACACGTGTGTTCTTTACTTATATTTGAGTTTTTTCTAGTTCTTGTGTAGTATCGGTATCTAGATTGCTCCTTTATAGTTGTTTAATGTTTACTTAAGTCCCTTAATTTTTCTTTAGCGGAGGGTTAATGGTGAGGTGTTAACTATCTTACCTTAGTTGTTTCTGTATTCTCATTTATATAACCCTAACTCTTGAAGTGAAAATACTACATATTACTTGTTGATCGGAAGGAAATATGTCACTTAAATGTAAACGTCTGATGAAGAGTTGAAGGTCCGTTATGAAGTTTAGTTAAACTTAATGTATTATTTATTATATTTTTATACTCGAAAAACTCGAAATAACCTAAAAACCAATATTCATTAATAGATCTATAAGGTGATGACCACAAAAAAGGGCACTAAACAATATACAACCCGATAACAAAGCAGAGCAATATTTTAAATTGGGAAGACGCTTTTTCACTTCGATCGAATGACCGGCGGGCTCAAAGCAAGAAACTAGAGTAATTGGTTACCACTTAATGTTCTTTTTTGTGTTTTTGGCCAGGATGTGAGAAAATTATTGGAATCACATTCAATCTAAAGTGAAAAAGTAGGAGAGAAAATGAATCTTATTTTGTTTAATTGCAAGTTTACGATTTGTTAAGTTTTAATAGAGATTTAACTGCCAGGTTTAGACTGTCAGATATTAGGCAACGTTTAGGATAAATGTTAAGGATTCAGAATGATTTAATTGAAATATTGATTTGTACATTGAGGTTATTTTGAATGTTAAAAAATTCAATATTATATACTAAATTCATACAAATAATTTGATACAAAACATTCCTCGATTATTATGTTCCTAGAACGTTCATACACTGAACTCCTGAAATGTTTCCAGACATTGAGGAAACAGACATGAAAGGAAAGTTCATACGTTTTAAACAGGAAATCTTTTGAAACAAATTTTCAAGAAGATATTTCTATCGCTGATTGTTTAAGGTAAAGGATTTTAGGAATTGAATTTAGATTGAGAGTTTTAAACGTAATTTTAATCTTGTTTCCTTTATTGCTTCCCAGTAAAATCTGTAAAGAAATCGAAACATCCTGAAGTCAGTATACGATTGCAACCAAATTTAGCATGTATGATTTACATGAACAGATAAAGAAATGATCACAATATAAAATCTAGAGGATTCTTCATTAATGTAGAGGGGACGGTATAGCCCAGCTGGTAGAGTTACGGATTAGCAATAAGAGGCGTGCGATTTCGAAACTGATCCAACCCAAAACCGTCATGTACGGGGGCTGATGCACGTTAAATCTTTCGTGGCCTCAAATATCCTCACGTTGGCATGGTGTGGAAGTTTGGAGAGTGAGTCGCCAGCTCAGGTGTAGACCTCCTCACCTGATCGTGATTCTGAATTACGAGTTGTCCTCGGATCTTTCTCTTCGGGATTTATCCCGAACCGTCACCAATAGTATGTTGTGTTACTCCAGTGCGACGAAAGTTCAACTACCTACCTCTATTATTGTACTTGCATGAGAAAGGTCATAAATTAGGAAAGTTGAAAGCCCTCTTGGTGATGATACATGCCAATATCCTGCGTGATACGGAGTCAAATGGAGTCCTTATGCTATTCTGAGGCAAATTATGCCAAACATTCTGCAACTGCTGTTCCAAATCTCTCTTATATTCCGGGGAATGCAATTGTCGGGTTAGCATATCCCAGACCTGTGCAATGGTAGACAAATCTGGGGATGTTACAGGGCCAAGGAAGGGTTTCAACATTACGGAATTACTCCTGGTAGAGGTGAGCCGTGTGTGGCCGGGTTGGTAAATAGCACCTTGGACACGCGATATGGAAAGAAAATGAACCAGTTTTGCTTTCTGTCAATCCGCCTGTTATCATTACTAGTAGTTGTCGCTAGTGAGGGCTCCCCACACCATTACACTAGGAGTTACAGAGCTAAGAATGGTAGCGTGGCCGGGTCTCCGCTACAAGCGTCATCTGCCCAAAGGCAGATGCAGAATTTATTATTAAACATAATGCACTGCCATTTTATTATAGTCTACGACTTTCGGACACGGCACCACTCCAGATGCAGCCGACAATGTTTGGTTAGTCAAAGACCGACGTCTTAACGGGTGATGGGCCTACAGTTACCTTCGCCAGGCAAGGGTTGGTAATGCTAGAATAGGCTGCTTGGTGAATAATATAGATAGTTGGATGGTCGATAAGGAATCTAACTGTTGGAGCAATTTCAGCTTGTCTCACTACAGTCTATTCTTTCGCATTTGTCCTTGACCAACCAGAGCCTTCGTGAGCTTTATGCAAGTGTAGCTTCATTGACCTACTGTTGATAGCGTTTTGTCACGGCAGTCGGTGTGCGTCCCAGTTGACAGATGATTTGTCGACAAGATCAACCTGCTTCCTGCAGTCCCACAATGTGACCCTTTCCGAAGTCGTTAAGGGCTGAAGCTCAGTGGGTTTACCCCCTTCGCTAGCAACCTGCTAGTCGTAAGCGGCATAGGCTTGATTCCTGTGGTACATTTCTCTCTTTCTCTGTGTCAGTAAAACTTTATATATATGTGTTCATTTTTTGACATTGTCTGTCTTGTGTTGTCAGTTTAGCCAACATGCACCATAAAACCGAATCCAACCAACTATGTCGTTCAGTTGAGTATAGGGTGTTGATGCGTTGTTCAGGCATTCTTGGTCGCAACTCATGTCAATTCAACATTAACACCAAACCACTATTCACAGAGAGCTTCCGACACTTCTTCAATAATGCCTGAGGATGCATACTTTATATGTTCCAGGCAACGCACTTGACGTTCATTTGCGCCCAAACGTTAATCATTGCACGTTCTAGTACAGATGAGTTTGCGTATCAAAATGAATGTTTCTGGGTGTTTTAATATTTTTGGCACAGAGTGTATTTTAGATACCTACTGTATGCCACTATACCAGTATTGATGGTGAAAAAAATCGTCTTAAAAAGGAATCTCCTAAATTATTTTCAATTTTTAAAAATTTTAGATCATCTAGTCATTTTATTTATCCGAAGCTATTGATAAAAAACGTTGCTTTCTAAGCTCTAGATGCCATTGATGGCTTAACAGCTATGAAATGGCAATTTTTAACTAACTTTTATTTTTATTCCATTTTCTCACATTTTAAAATCTTCAATCTATGAATAAAATATAAATGTACAAAGTAGTAAAATATGAATTCAGAGTATAATAGCAATAAAAATTTCACATCACATGTGTTTAATTTTTAAGAAACTTAAGAAGAGCGTTGAAGCAAGTTATTTGTTGTTCTGAGAAGATAAATTTAGACAAGAATAATTTTGATAGAGATCACTTAAGTTTTTGTTTAACGTATTTGTCGTATCTGGTTCTATTTAATGGGTTATGTAAAGACTTCAGACTAAGATAGATGGCGCTCTTGCGCATGCCCAGAAGGACTTTGAGAAAGGAAAGAGTTGAGAACGAGTGTGGCGAGAGACGTGTGGGTTGTGTTTTTTGGAGAGTGATCGAGACTGAGATGTTTCGTTTTTGATATTTACTACCTTTATTATTTTGTGTTGTGTGTCGTGCCTGTACTGTGTCCTGTGAGTTCATTAAAATGGTTTGAACCAAAAAAAGGAGTATTCCTTGTGATGATAATTTAAAATTTTGAGCAAGTCAGTACAGACGACGAAGAAATGGTGGCAGCCGTTTGGATACGATCCTGGTATTGCTGATATCTCCAGTGCAAATTATTGGGTGAGTACCAGATTTCATTAGCAACAGTGCCTTTTTTAATTGTAATTTGTAATGTTTTGCATGTTGAGTTTTGGTTCATTGAAGAATCGTTGTTTTGGTTTCATGCAGTTTTGGTTTTGTAAAAGGCAGTTGTAATATGCAAAAATGCTCTCTTATTTTAACTAGGCTGATATAGTTAAAATTTTGTTTGGTAAAAGGAGTGATAATTTCGAAAAGTGTTCTTATTTTAACTAGGCTGATATAGTTAAAACTTTGTTTGGTGAAAGGTAGTTGCAATTTTGCAAGTGTTCTTATTTTAACTAGGCTGATATAGTTAAAATTTTGTTTGGTAAAATTGAGTGGTAATTTTGAAAAAGTGTTCTTATTTTAACTAGGTTGATATAGTTAAAATTTTGTCTGATTTTGAAAGGCAAATTTATTCTGTTGATTTGCAAAACTATTCTTATTTTAGCTAGACTGATATAGTTAAAATTTTGTTTGATTGTAAAAAAAGAAAATTTAGGACACTCATGTGGTATATATAAAAAAAGAATTTTCTGTTCTGAATGGTTAGAATTAGAACTATTCAAATGGTCAGTTTGAGTTTTGTTTTCTGAGAAAAGAGAATTATTTTAAAATTTTAAATTGAGATAGCCTAGTTTGTTTTGTGTTCTTTTGTATGATGCTATCTGATGACAATTGAAGTGTTGTTAAAATTTGATTTGATTCTGTTGTATGATTCAAAATAGAATTAAAAATTTGGTGTAGAAGTATATAGTTTGAATTACAAGTATAATTCTTTTTGATGAGTGTTGTCAACAGCACCAAATGCCTAGAATTTTCAATATTTAGTGCGTCTTGGGTTATTTTGCTTTGGAAAATATTTTGTTATATTTCTGAATGAATCGGAAATTCATTTAAAAGAGTTTTGGAGTGTTTTGAAATTGTCATTTTCATTTGTTGCTCATTTAAATAACTAAGAAACCCCTTAGAATTGTTTATTTATTTTGCGGAATTTTGAATGTCTAACTTGTGTACTTAAGGAAATTTTTGTTAGTAATTTGAAATTGCTTTGTGTAACTAATTTGGCAAATGTGAGACCATTTTGTGTTCAGAAAAAGAACTCGAAAAAAAAAAATCCGAAAGTGTGGATTTGAATTATTCACTTCCTGTGTTCGTTGACGAAAAAAAAAAAAAAGGAAAAGAATGATATTCTGTTTTATATTTTTGTGTGTGCATTTATGCTTCTGAGTGTGAATCAATTGTTCATAGAGAAAAGGGAATTCTTTTGAACTGCAATACCTTTTCTTGATTAGACAGGAAAGTTGAGTTTATATTCTGAATAGTATTTTAATTGTAGTATTATTTTCAAAACAGCTGTTCTTTAGTTGAACTTTTCTTTAACTGTTTATTTTCTTCTCAATTTGAAAACATCTTTAAAAAAAAAATATTGTTTTAATGAATGAAAATTTTAATTTGTTTATGTGTTCGAAAATTATTTCTATTGATTTTTGGTTGTTCGGTAAGAAAGTTGTAACGTAGAATTAGCGAATTTAATTCTTTGATAAAGTCTTGTGAAATCTGTTGGAATTTAATACCTTAATATAGGTTTTTGATAGTGTTTCCCCTGGCCCTTAATCATGGCATTTCTTGCAATTGGTAGAAAGCAGGACTTAATTGCTGTTGCGGAAGAAATTGGTGAGAAGGTACCAACTTCGTGCAAGGTTGCAGATATTAAACAAATAATTTTAAAAAGCCCAAATTTCGATCGGGAGGAGGTAACGATAATAATGGAACGAGTCATAAAGGATAGACTGGAAGAGGAAGAATTTGCTAAGCAAGAAAAAATTCATGAGGAAGAATTAGCTAGACAAGAAAAAATTCGTGAGGAAGAATTAGCTAGACAAGAAAAAATTCGTGAAGAAGAACGACAAGAGCGGGAAAGGGTCAGACAACATGAACTCGAAATTAAAAAACTAGAAATGGCTCAGAAGGAATTTCGCCGGTCTGAAGAGGAATCTGAAAATGGGGCGGATAGAAACAGAAAAATCCAACTTACCCAAATCACTCCCAAATTTGACGAAAAGGGGGATGAAATGGGATTGTATTTGATCAATTTCGAGAGGAAAGCAGAGATGGCTCGAGTGCCGAAGGAGGACTGGGTGGCTTATTTGCTGGCCGTTTTGCCAGCCGAGTTATCTAACATGCTTGCCCGAGAACCTCCTGAAGTGGCCAACAATTATGATGTTGTGAAAGATCTCATTCTGAAACGATACAAAATGAACGCTGAAAAATTGAAACAGTATTTCTACAGACATCAGAAAACAGCAGAGAAAACATGGAGAAATTATGCTCATGAACTGTACAGCTACTTCACTGAATGGCTTGCTGAATTGGAAATTGAAACCTTTCAGCAACTAAAAGATTTAATCGTTGCCGAGCAATTGAAGTATCGTGTACCAGATCAAATCAAGGAGCATTTTCTTGACAAATGGATGAAGTTGAAGACACCTTTTGAATTGGCAGAAGTGATCGAGGAGTACGAAACCATCAGGCAGAGTTTCAGGAAGAAGGAATTTCCAAAGAAGTATGGCTATCAAAGTTCAAAGGGACATTTTGGTGGAAGTAGACCCAAAGTACCATTCAAGGATGACAAGAACAAACATCCGGTCAAAACCGAACCCGCAAGCAATGAAAACCGTGAAAGAGAGTTTGAAAAGAGAAGACAGCTCCGATGCTATGAATGCGGTTCGTTATCACATCTGAGACCCCAATGCCCGAAGCTCAAGAGATCTGAAGTAGTAGCTGCCAATGAAGTCTTTGGAAGACACGTGCCTGAGTTGATGTCTCCTTATACTAGTGCTGGGACAGTAAATGGAGCCCAAATGTCTATCTTGAGAGATACTGGTGCCAGCATCGATCTTATTCCCAGAAAATTTATCAAACCACATATGTACACAGGTGAGCATGTGTGGCTCGCTTCTCCATTAGTAGACAGCCCGGTCTGCTTGCCCATTGCAGAAGTTGATTTGAACTGCGAATTGGGACATGTCCTTACGAAAGCTGCTGTAAGAGACAGTTTTCTGGATCAAGAGCATTACCTACTAAGTAACAAAACCGTTGCTCTGATCGAGAGTATGAAAAAAGGATAAGGAGCTGGAGCTCCAAGTTATTAATGCAGTTCAGACGAGAGCTCAGAAAAGTCTTTTGACAGCCGAAGTTGAAGAGTATCCAGTTGAGTCGAGTCCTGGAGAAGAGAATGACAGTACCGTGTTAACAGAGGAAGACGGAGAGGTATTGCCTATGGCGGAAGAAGCCTCACTTCCAGATCTGATTAAAGCCTCACGCAATGATTTTGTCGAAGAGCAGCGCAGGAGTAAAGAGTTGAAACCACTTTTCCTAGAAGCTGAGAAGGAGTTAGAAAAAGAATCCAAGTATGCAGTCGTTAATCAAATGCTGTTCTATCTGAAAAGTGACAAGGATGGTACGCAGAGAAAACTGCTGATTGTTCCAGAGAAGTTTCGGGACCAATTAAAGAAACTGTCTCATGAAGGAACAGCGGCTCACTTAGGAGTGACCAAGACTAAAGATGCTCTTTTTAAAACTTTTTTTTGGCCGAATTGTTACAAAGATGTTGAAGAATTTGTCAGATCTTGTGACCAATGTCAGCGAGTCGGGAAACCTCGGGATAAGAAGAAGGCACCCATGAAGATCGTTCCTGTCATCTCGGAGATCTTCACAAAGATTAATGTGGATGCTTGTGGTCCTTTACCTACTACACCATCTGGAAACCGGTATCTCATCACTGCAATTTGCATGTCTTCCAAATATCCCGATGCAGTTCCTGTCCCAAATCTTAGTTCTTCAACCGTGGTCGATAGTTTCCTGCAAATCTTTAGTCGGATGGGTTTCCCGAGGGAGCTGCAAAGCGATCAAGGAACGTCGTTTACAAGTGCACTCACAACGGAGTTCCTGGAGAAATTTGGAGTTAAAGTAGTGCGAAGTTCCGTACATCATCCCCAGAGCAATCCTGTGGAGAGACTACATAGAACTTTGAAGAGAATTCTTCGAGTCCTGTGTCTGGAGTCAGGACCTGATTGGGAGAAAATCTTGCCTCATGCCCTGTTTGCTCTACGAGTTGTTACTCATGACAGTACTGGATATACTCCAGCTGAGCTGGTTCATGGACAGAATTTGAGGACTCCCATGACTCTACTGTACGAAAACTTGACGGAAAGCGAGGAAGAGAAGACTAGCGTAGTATCATATGTCTTCAAGCTACTAAACCGCATGAAAAGGTGTCAAGAATTAGCCGTCCAAAACATGGAGAACGCCAAAGACAAACAAAAACTATGGTATGATCGCAAGGCTGTGAAGCGTAAATTTTGTGAAGGCGACCTTGTGCTGGTTGTCGCTACATCTAGGCCTAACAAAATGGCAGTTCATTGGATCGGCCCAGGGAAAGTCGTTAAACAGCTTTCCGAAACCAACTACATTGTGCAGTTTCCAGAAAAAGACAAATCCCATGTGTACCATGTGAACATGCTCAAGCCATATTTCCAGAGACCCGAAAATGTGAATTTAATCTGTCTAAAAGAGATTAGGAACTGTGACAACGAGGAGGACATTCCAAGTCTCGAGCAGAAGCCTGAAGTCTCGGAAATGACACAAATTTGGCAAGACATAGAACAAAATGGTCGCTTGTCAGAAGATCAGAAGGAGCAGCTGAGAGAGTTGCTATCAAAATACTCTAGCTCATTCTCAAACCAGCCGGGGTGTACTGATCTTACTGAACATGACATTGAGCTTGAATCTGAGAGGCCCATCTGTGCCAAACCTTACAAGATGTCTCCACGCCAAACAGAAATTTTGAAGATGGAAGTGGAGAAGATGCTGTCGCTCAAAGTCATTGAGCCAGGAGAATCTGATTTTACTTCTCCTCTTATTCTGGTAGAAGTACCAGGAAAGGATGCAAGACCGTGCATCGACTATCGAAGACTCAACAAGGTCACTAGAACCCAGTACTTTCCTCTGCCAAACATTGAGCAGCTTGTTGAAAAAGTGTCAGCTGCCAAGTATATCACCGTTCTAGATTTGACCCGAGGTTATTGGCAAATACCTCTGAGTAAACGAGCCCAAAGATATTCAGCTTTTGTAACCAGTTTTGGGACATTTCGACCGTTGAGATTGCCATTCGGTTTGAAAAATGCCCCTTATGACTTTAGTCGTTTGATGGCCGAACTGTTGAAAGACTGTGGAGAATTTGCATGCCCTTACTTGGATGATGTAGCCATCTATTCCCTAAGTTGGGAAGATCATTTACAACATTTGAAAACCGTCTTAGAAAAGATGAATGCAGCTCATCTGCACATCAAGCCTTCTAAGTGCCAGTTTGCTCGTGCGTACGTAAAGTATCTTGGGCACTTGGTTGGTCAGGGCCAGAGAACACCTGGAGAATTGAAGATCCAAACTGTAAAGGACTTTCCGACCCCTGCGACTAAGACGCAGATCCGATCTTTCTTAGGACTTGCGGGGTATTATCGAAAATACATTCCTGACTTTTCAGTCCTCTCAGCACCAATTACAGATCTGCTGAAAGGAAAAAATCGTCGTGCTGCTGTCATATGGACTGATGCTTGTCAAGAGGCGTTTGACAATTTAAAGAAACGGTTGTCGGAGAATCCGGTGTTGTACAGTCCAGATTTCTCGAGACAGTTTCTCGTCCAATGTGACGCGTCAAATCTTGGGATTGGCATCGTTTTGTCCCAAATTAATGACATTGGTGAGGAACATCCTGTCATGTACTTGAGTCGGAAGTTCTCAAATGCAGAACAAAAGTACAGTACCATCGAGAGAGAGTGCGCAGCTATCGTGTTCGCCATCCAAACGCTGCGATGTTATTTGGATGGACACCAGAAGTTCATCATCCAGACGGACCATAATCCCCTTGTTTGGCTGGACAAAAATACGGGAACCAACCCTAGACTTTTACGTTGGGCTTTGATCCTGCAGCCATTCAATTATGAGGTTGTCCATAAGAGGGGGAAACAGCATCAAAATGCTGATTCATTAAGTCGCATCCCATAAACCTCATATCCTTTTATTTTATATTAGTAAGTTTATTGTTTATTTTGATATTTGTATTATGTGTGAAAATTTTAAATTTTTCTTATCATTAGTGTAAA
This sequence comes from Meta bourneti, assembly GCA_933210815.1. Classification (NCBI taxonomy): domain Eukaryota; kingdom Metazoa; phylum Arthropoda; class Arachnida; order Araneae; family Tetragnathidae; genus Meta; species Meta bourneti. The sequence goes on along the minus strand of OW119934.1, from coordinate 13,055,464 downwards.
TTGTTTTCCTAAATTTTTAATAAGTATATAATTTTTTGTATAATATTTTTGAGTTCAAGGCACTGATTGCTATAATCTGGTACATGTGCAGTGTATTTTGTGTACTTGAACTCTTGAACTTTTCCAATGACTGCACCTATCTGGAGACTTTTTCAGGCAGTGGAGTCATCAAAACTTTTCCCTCATTCTTCGAGAAAAGTTTCCTCCTTGTGGGGAGGAGTTTATAAGTCTGTAAAGACTTCAGACTAAGATAGATGGCGCTCTTGCGCATGCCCAGAAGGACTTTGAGAAAGGAAAGAGTTGAGAACGAGTGTGGCGAGAGACGTGTGGGTTGTGTTTTTTGGAGAGTGATCGAGACTGAGATGTTTCGTTTTTGATATTTACTACCTTTATTATTTTGTGTTGTGTGTCGTGCCTGTACTGTGTCCTGTGAGTTCATTAAAATGGTTTGAACCAAAAAAAGGAGTATTCCTTGTGATGATAATTTAAAATTTTGAGCAAGTCAGTACAGACGACGAAGAAATGGTGGCAGCCGTTTGGATACGATCCTGGTATTGCTGATATCTCCAGTGCAAATTATTGGGTGAGTACCAGATTTCATTAGCAACAGTGCCTTTTTTAATTGTAATTTGTAATGTTTTGCATGTTGAGTTTTGGTTCATTGAAGAATCGTTGTTTTGGTTTCATGCAGTTTTGGTTTTGTAAAAGGCAGTTGTAATATGCAAAAATGCTCTCTTATTTTAACTAGGCTGATATAGTTAAAATTTTGTTTGGTAAAAGGAGTGATAATTTCGAAAAGTGTTCTTATTTTAACTAGGCTGATATAGTTAAAACTTTGTTTGGTGAAAGGTAGTTGCAATTTTGCAAGTGTTCTTATTTTAACTAGGCTGATATAGTTAAAATTTTGTTTGGTAAAATTGAGTGGTAATTTTGAAAAAGTGTTCTTATTTTAACTAGGTTGATATAGTTAAAATTTTGTCTGATTTTGAAAGGCAAATTTATTCTGTTGATTTGCAAAACTATTCTTATTTTAGCTAGACTGATATAGTTAAAATTTTGTTTGATTGTAAAAAAAGAAAATTTAGGACACTCATGTGGTATATATAAAAAAAGAATTTTCTGTTCTGAATGGTTAGAATTAGAACTATTCAAATGGTCAGTTTGAGTTTTGTTTTCTGAGAAAAGAGAATTATTTTAAAATTTTAAATTGAGATAGCCTAGTTTGTTTTGTGTTCTTTTGTATGATGCTATCTGATGACAATTGAAGTGTTGTTAAAATTTGATTTGATTCTGTTGTATGATTCAAAATAGAATTAAAAATTTGGTGTAGAAGTATATAGTTTGAATTACAAGTATAATTCTTTTTGATGAGTGTTGTCAACAGCACCAAATGCCTAGAATTTTCAATATTTAGTGCGTCTTGGGTTATTTTGCTTTGGAAAATATTTTGTTATATTTCTGAATGAATCGGAAATTCATTTAAAAGAGTTTTGGAGTGTTTTGAAATTGTCATTTTCATTTGTTGCTCATTTAAATAACTAAGAAACCCCTTAGAATTGTTTATTTATTTTGCGGAATTTTGAATGTCTAACTTGTGTACTTAAGGAAATTTTTGTTAGTAATTTGAAATTGCTTTGTGTAACTAATTTGGCAAATGTGAGACCATTTTGTGTTCAGAAAAAGAACTCGAAAAAAAAAAATCCGAAAGTGTGGATTTGAATTATTCACTTCCTGTGTTCGTTGACGAAAAAAAAAAAAAAGGAAAAGAATGATATTCTGTTTTATATTTTTGTGTGTGCATTTATGCTTCTGAGTGTGAATCAATTGTTCATAGAGAAAAGGGAATTCTTTTGAACTGCAATACCTTTTCTTGATTAGACAGGAAAGTTGAGTTTATATTCTGAATAGTATTTTAATTGTAGTATTATTTTCAAAACAGCTGTTCTTTAGTTGAACTTTTCTTTAACTGTTTATTTTCTTCTCAATTTGAAAACATCTTTAAAAAAAAAATATTGTTTTAATGAATGAAAATTTTAATTTGTTTATGTGTTCGAAAATTATTTCTATTGATTTTTGGTTGTTCGGTAAGAAAGTTGTAACGTAGAATTAGCGAATTTAATTCTTTGATAAAGTCTTGTGAAATCTGTTGGAATTTAATACCTTAATATAGGTTTTTGATAGTGTTTCCCCTGGCCCTTAATCATGGCATTTCTTGCAATTGGTAGAAAGCAGGACTTAATTGCTGTTGCGGAAGAAATTGGTGAGAAGGTACCAACTTCGTGCAAGGTTGCAGATATTAAACAAATAATTTTAAAAAGCCCAAATTTCGATCGGGAGGAGGTAACGATAATAATGGAACGAGTCATAAAGGATAGACTGGAAGAGGAAGAATTTGCTAAGCAAGAAAAAATTCATGAGGAAGAATTAGCTAGACAAGAAAAAATTCGTGAGGAAGAATTAGCTAGACAAGAAAAAATTCGTGAAGAAGAACGACAAGAGCGGGAAAGGGTCAGACAACATGAACTCGAAATTAAAAAACTAGAAATGGCTCAGAAGGAATTTCGCCGGTCTGAAGAGGAATCTGAAAATGGGGCGGATAGAAACAGAAAAATCCAACTTACCCAAATCACTCCCAAATTTGACGAAAAGGGGGATGAAATGGGATTGTATTTGATCAATTTCGAGAGGAAAGCAGAGATGGCTCGAGTGCCGAAGGAGGACTGGGTGGCTTATTTGCTGGCCGTTTTGCCAGCCGAGTTATCTAACATGCTTGCCCGAGAACCTCCTGAAGTGGCCAACAATTATGATGTTGTGAAAGATCTCATTCTGAAACGATACAAAATGAACGCTGAAAAATTGAAACAGTGTTTCTACAGACATCAGAAAACAGCAGAGAAAACATGGAGAAATTATGCTCATGAACTGTACAGCTACTTCACTGAATGGCTTGCTGAATTGGAAATTGAAACCTTTCAGCAACTAAAAGATTTAATCGTTGCCGAGCAATTGAAGTATCGTGTACCAGATCAAATCAAGGAGCATTTTCTTGACAAATGGATGAAGTTGAAGACACCTTTTGAATTGGCAGAAGTGATCGAGGAGTACGAAACCATCAGGCAGAGTTTCAGGAAGAAGGAATTTCCAAAGAAGTATGGCTATCAAAGTTCAAAGGGACATTTTGGTGGAAGTAGACCCAAAGTACCATTCAAGGATGACAAGAACAAACATCCGGTCAAAACCGAACCCGCAAGCAATGAAAACCGTGAAAGAGAGTTTGAAAAGAGAAGACAGCTCCGATGCTATGAATGCGGTTCGTTATCACATCTGAGACCCCAATGCCCGAAGCTCAAGAGATCTGAAGTAGTAGCTGCCAATGAAGTCTTTGGAAGACACGTGCCTGAGTTGATGTCTCCTTATACTAGTGCTGGGACAGTAAATGGAGCCCAAATGTCTATCTTGAGAGATACTGGTGCCAGCATCGATCTTATTCCCAGAAAATTTATCAAACCACATATGTACACAGGTGAGCATGTGTGGCTCGCTTCTCCATTAGTAGACAGCCCGGTCTGCTTGCCCATTGCAGAAGTTGATTTGAACTGCGAATTGGGACATGTCCTTACGAAAGCTGCTGTAAGAGACAGTTTTCTGGATCAAGAGCATTACCTACTAAGTAACAAAACCGTTGCTCTGATCGAGAGTATGAAAAAAGGATAAGGAGCTGGAGCTCCAAGTTATTAATGCAGTTCAGACGAGAGCTCAGAAAAGTCTTTTGACAGCCGAAGTTGAAGAGTATCCAGTTGAGTCGAGTCCTGGAGAAGAGAATGACAGTACCGTGTTAACAGAGGAAGACGGAGAGGTATTGCCTATGGCGGAAGAAGCCTCACTTCCAGATCTGATTAAAGCCTCACGCAATGATTTTGTCGAAGAGCAGCGCAGGAGTAAAGAGTTGAAACCACTTTTCCTAGAAGCTGAGAAGGAGTTAGAAAAAGAATCCAAGTATGCAGTCGTTAATCAAATGCTGTTCTATCTGAAAAGTGACAAGGATGGTACGCAGAGAAAACTGCTGATTGTTCCAGAGAAGTTTCGGGACCAATTAAAGAAACTGTCTCATGAAGGAACAGCGGCTCACTTAGGAGTGACCAAGACTAAAGATGCTCTTTTTAAAACTTTTTTTTGGCCGAATTGTTACAAAGATGTTGAAGAATTTGTCAGATCTTGTGACCAATGTCAGCGAGTCGGGAAACCTCGGGATAAGAAGAAGGCACCCATGAAGATCGTTCCTGTCATCTCGGAGATCTTCACAAAGATTAATGTGGATGCTTGTGGTCCTTTACCTACTACACCATCTGGAAACCGGTATCTCATCACTGCAATTTGCATGTCTTCCAAATATCCCGATGCAGTTCCTGTCCCAAATCTTAGTTCTTCAACCGTGGTCGATAGTTTCCTGCAAATCTTTAGTCGGATGGGTTTCCCGAGGGAGCTGCAAAGCGATCAAGGAACGTCGTTTACAAGTGCACTCACAACGGAGTTCCTGGAGAAATTTGGAGTTAAAGTAGTGCGAAGTTCCGTACATCATCCCCAGAGCAATCCTGTGGAGAGACTACATAGAACTTTGAAGAGAATTCTTCGAGTCCTGTGTCTGGAGTCAGGACCTGATTGGGAGAAAATCTTGCCTCATGCCCTGTTTGCTCTACGAGTTGTTACTCATGACAGTACTGGATATACTCCAGCTGAGCTGGTTCATGGACAGAATTTGAGGACTCCCATGACTCTACTGTACGAAAACTTGACGGAAAGCGAGGAAGAGAAGACTAGCGTAGTATCATATGTCTTCAAGCTACTAAACCGCATGAAAAGGTGTCAAGAATTAGCCGTCCAAAACATGGAGAACGCCAAAGACAAACAAAAACTATGGTATGATCGCAAGGCTGTGAAGCGTAAATTTTGTGAAGGCGACCTTGTGCTGGTTGTCGCTACATCTAGGCCTAACAAAATGGCAGTTCATTGGATCGGCCCAGGGAAAGTCGTTAAACAGCTTTCCGAAACCAACTACATTGTGCAGTTTCCAGAAAAAGACAAATCCCATGTGTACCATGTGAACATGCTCAAGCCATATTTCCAGAGACCCGAAAATGTGAATTTAATCTGTCTAAAAGAGATTAGGAACTGTGACAACGAGGAGGACATTCCAAGTCTCGAGCAGAAGCCTGAAGTCTCGGAAATGACACAAATTTGGCAAGACATAGAACAAAATGGTCGCTTGTCAGAAGATCAGAAGGAGCAGCTGAGAGAGTTGCTATCAAAATACTCTAGCTCATTCTCAAACCAGCCGGGGTGTACTGATCTTACTGAACATGACATTGAGCTTGAATCTGAGAGGCCCATCTGTGCCAAACCTTACAAGATGTCTCCACGCCAAACAGAAATTTTGAAGATGGAAGTGGAGAAGATGCTGTCGCTCAAAGTCATTGAGCCAGGAGAATCTGATTTTACTTCTCCTCTTATTCTGGTAGAAGTACCAGGAAAGGATGCAAGACCGTGCATCGACTATCGAAGACTCAACAAGGTCACTAGAACCCAGTACTTTCCTCTGCCAAACATTGAGCAGCTTGTTGAAAAAGTGTCAGCTGCCAAGTATATCACCGTTCTAGATTTGACCCGAGGTTATTGGCAAATACCTCTGAGTAAACGAGCCCAAAGATATTCAGCTTTTGTAACCAGTTTTGGGACATTTCGACCGTTGAGATTGCCATTCGGTTTGAAAAATGCCCCTTATGACTTTAGTCGTTTGATGGCCGAACTGTTGAAAGACTGTGGAGAATTTGCATGCCCTTACTTGGATGATGTAGCCATCTATTCCCTAAGTTGGGAAGATCATTTACAACATTTGAAAACCGTCTTAGAAAAGATGAATGCAGCTCATCTGCACATCAAGCCTTCTAAGTGCCAGTTTGCTCGTGCGTACGTAAAGTATCTTGGGCACTTGGTTGGTCAGGGCCAGAGAACACCTGGAGAATTGAAGATCCAAACTGTAAAGGACTTTCCGACCCCTGCGACTAAGACGCAGATCCGATCTTTCTTAGGACTTGCGGGGTATTATCGAAAATACATTCCTGACTTTTCAGTCCTCTCAGCACCAATTACAGATCTGCTGAAAGGAAAAAATCGTCGTGCTGCTGTCATATGGACTGATGCTTGTCAAGAGGCGTTTGACAATTTAAAGAAACGGTTGTCGGAGAATCCGGTGTTGTACAGTCCAGATTTCTCGAGACAGTTTCTCGTCCAATGTGACGCGTCAAATCTTGGGATTGGCATCGTTTTGTCCCAAATTAATGACATTGGTGAGGAACATCCTGTCATGTACTTGAGTCGGAAGTTCTCAAATGCAGAACAAAAGTACAGTACCATCGAGAGAGAGTGCGCAGCTATCGTGTTCGCCATCCAAACGCTGCGATGTTATTTGGATGGACACCAGAAGTTCATCATCCAGACGGACCATAATCCCCTTGTTTGGCTGGACAAAAATACGGGAACCAACCCTAGACTTTTACGTTGGGCTTTGATCCTGCAGCCATTCAATTATGAGGTTGTCCATAAGAGGGGGAAACAGCATCAAAATGCTGATTCATTAAGTCGCATCCCATAAACCTCATATCCTTTTATTTTATATTAGTAAGTTTATTGTTTATTTTGATATTTGTATTATGTGTGAAAATTTTAAATTTTTCTTATCATTAGTGTAAATTGTTTTCCTAAATTTTTAATAAGTATATAATTTTTTGTATAATATTTTTGAGTTCAAGGCACTGATTGCTATAATCTGGTACATGTGCAGTGTATTTTGTGTACTTGAACTCTTGAACTTTTCCAATGACTGCACCTATCTGGAGACTTTTTCAGGCAGTGGAGTCATCAAAACTTTTCCCTCATTCTTCGAGAAAAGTTTCCTCCTTGTGGGGAGGAGTTTATAAGTCTGTAAAGACTTCAGACTAAGATAGATGGCGCTCTTGCGCATGCCCAGAAGGACTTTGAGAAAGGAAAGAGTTGAGAACGAGTGTGGCGAGAGACGTGTGGGTTGTGTTTTTTGGAGAGTGATCGAGACTGAGATGTTTCGTTTTTGATATTTACTACCTTTATTATTTTGTGTTGTGTGTCGTGCCTGTACTGTGTCCTGTGAGTTCATTAAAATGGTTTGAACCAAAAAAAGGAGTATTCCTTGTGATGATAATTTAAAATTTTGAGCAAGTCAGTACAGACGACGAAGAAATGGTGGCAGCCGTTTGGATACGATCCTGGTATTGCTGATATCTCCAGTGCAAATTATTGGGTGAGTACCAGATTTCATTAGCAACAGTGCCTTTTTTAATTGTAATTTGTAATGTTTTGCATGTTGAGTTTTGGTTCATTGAAGAATCGTTGTTTTGGTTTCATGCAGTTTTGGTTTTGTAAAAGGCAGTTGTAATATGCAAAAATGCTCTCTTATTTTAACTAGGCTGATATAGTTAAAATTTTGTTTGGTAAAAGGAGTGATAATTTCGAAAAGTGTTCTTATTTTAACTAGGCTGATATAGTTAAAACTTTGTTTGGTGAAAGGTAGTTGCAATTTTGCAAGTGTTCTTATTTTAACTAGGCTGATATAGTTAAAATTTTGTTTGGTAAAATTGAGTGGTAATTTTGAAAAAGTGTTCTTATTTTAACTAGGTTGATATAGTTAAAATTTTGTCTGATTTTGAAAGGCAAATTTATTCTGTTGATTTGCAAAACTATTCTTATTTTAGCTAGACTGATATAGTTAAAATTTTGTTTGATTGTAAAAAAAGAAAATTTAGGACACTCATGTGGTATATATAAAAAAAGAATTTTCTGTTCTGAATGGTTAGAATTAGAACTATTCAAATGGTCAGTTTGAGTTTTGTTTTCTGAGAAAAGAGAATTATTTTAAAATTTTAAATTGAGATAGCCTAGTTTGTTTTGTGTTCTTTTGTATGATGCTATCTGATGACAATTGAAGTGTTGTTAAAATTTGATTTGATTCTGTTGTATGATTCAAAATAGAATTAAAAATTTGGTGTAGAAGTATATAGTTTGAATTACAAGTATAATTCTTTTTGATGAGTGTTGTCAACAGCACCAAATGCCTAGAATTTTCAATATTTAGTGCGTCTTGGGTTATTTTGCTTTGGAAAATATTTTGTTATATTTCTGAATGAATCGGAAATTCATTTAAAAGAGTTTTGGAGTGTTTTGAAATTGTCATTTTCATTTGTTGCTCATTTAAATAACTAAGAAACCCCTTAGAATTGTTTATTTATTTTGCGGAATTTTGAATGTCTAACTTGTGTACTTAAGGAAATTTTTGTTAGTAATTTGAAATTGCTTTGTGTAACTAATTTGGCAAATGTGAGACCATTTTGTGTTCAGAAAAAGAACTCGAAAAAAAAAAATCCGAAAGTGTGGATTTGAATTATTCACTTCCTGTGTTCGTTGACGAAAAAAAAAAAAAAGGAAAAGAATGATATTCTGTTTTATATTTTTGTGTGTGCATTTATGCTTCTGAGTGTGAATCAATTGTTCATAGAGAAAAGGGAATTCTTTTGAACTGCAATACCTTTTCTTGATTAGACAGGAAAGTTGAGTTTATATTCTGAATAGTATTTTAATTGTAGTATTATTTTCAAAACAGCTGTTCTTTAGTTGAACTTTTCTTTAACTGTTTATTTTCTTCTCAATTTGAAAACATCTTTAAAAAAAAAATATTGTTTTAATGAATGAAAATTTTAATTTGTTTATGTGTTCGAAAATTATTTCTATTGATTTTTGGTTGTTCGGTAAGAAAGTTGTAACGTAGAATTAGCGAATTTAATTCTTTGATAAAGTCTTGTGAAATCTGTTGGAATTTAATACCTTAATATAGGTTTTTGATAGTGTTTCCCCTGGCCCTTAATCATGGCATTTCTTGCAATTGGTAGAAAGCAGGACTTAATTGCTGTTGCGGAAGAAATTGGTGAGAAGGTACCAACTTCGTGCAAGGTTGCAGATATTAAACAAATAATTTTAAAAAGCCCAAATTTCGATCGGGAGGAGGTAACGATAATAATGGAACGAGTCATAAAGGATAGACTGGAAGAGGAAGAATTTGCTAAGCAAGAAAAAATTCATGAGGAAGAATTAGCTAGACAAGAAAAAATTCGTGAGGAAGAATTAGCTAGACAAGAAAAAATTCGTGAAGAAGAACGACAAGAGCGGGAAAGGGTCAGACAACATGAACTCGAAATTAAAAAACTAGAAATGGCTCAGAAGGAATTTCGCCGGTCTGAAGAGGAATCTGAAAATGGGGCGGATAGAAACAGAAAAATCCAACTTACCCAAATCACTCCCAAATTTGACGAAAAGGGGGATGAAATGGGATTGTATTTGATCAATTTCGAGAGGAAAGCAGAGATGGCTCGAGTGCCGAAGGAGGACTGGGTGGCTTATTTGCTGGCCGTTTTGCCAGCCGAGTTATCTAACATGCTTGCCCGAGAACCTCCTGAAGTGGCCAACAATTATGATGTTGTGAAAGATCTCATTCTGAAACGATACAAAATGAACGCTGAAAAATTGAAACAGTGTTTCTACAGACATCAGAAAACAGCAGAGAAAACATGGAGAAATTATGCTCATGAACTGTACAGCTACTTCACTGAATGGCTTGCTGAATTGGAAATTGAAACCTTTCAGCAACTAAAAGATTTAATCGTTGCCGAGCAATTGAAGTATCGTGTACCAGATCAAATCAAGGAGCATTTTCTTGACAAATGGATGAAGTTGAAGACACCTTTTGAATTGGCAGAAGTGATCGAGGAGTACGAAACCATCAGGCAGAGTTTCAGGAAGAAGGAATTTCCAAAGAAGTATGGCTATCAAAGTTCAAAGGGACATTTTGGTGGAAGTAGACCCAAAGTACCATTCAAGGATGACAAGAACAAACATCCGGTCAAAACCGAACCCGCAAGCAATGAAAACCGTGAAAGAGAGTTTGAAAAGAGAAGACAGCTCCGATGCTATGAATGCGGTTCGTTATCACATCTGAGACCCCAATGCCCGAAGCTCAAGAGATCTGAAGTAGTAGCTGCCAATGAAGTCTTTGGAAGACACGTGCCTGAGTTGATGTCTCCTTATACTAGTGCTGGGACAGTAAATGGAGCCCAAATGTCTATCTTGAGAGATACTGGTGCCAGCATCGATCTTATTCCCAGAAAATTTATCAAACCACATATGTACACAGGTGAGCATGTGTGGCTCGCTTCTCCATTAGTAGACAGCCCGGTCTGCTTGCCCATTGCAGAAGTTGATTTGAACTGCGAATTGGGACATGTCCTTACGAAAGCTGCTGTAAGAGACAGTTTTCTGGATCAAGAGCATTACCTACTAAGTAACAAAACCGTTGCTCTGATCGAGAGTATGAAAAAAGGATAAGGAGCTGGAGCTCCAAGTTATTAATGCAGTTCAGACGAGAGCTCAGAAAAGTCTTTTGACAGCCGAAGTTGAAGAGTATCCAGTTGAGTCGAGTCCTGGAGAAGAGAATGACAGTACCGTGTTAACAGAGGAAGACGGAGAGGTATTGCCTATGGCGGAAGAAGCCTCACTTCCAGATCTGATTAAAGCCTCACTCAATGATTTTGTCGAAGAGCAGCGCAGGAGTAAAGAGTTGAAACCACTTTTCCTAGAAGCTGAGAAGGAGTTAGAAAAAGAATCCAAGTATGCAGTCGTTAATCAAATGCTGTTCTATCTGAAAAGTGACAAGGATGGTACGCAGAGAAAACTGCTGATTGTTCCAGAGAAGTTTCGGGACCAATTAAAGAAACTGTCTCATGAAGGAACAGCGGCTCACTTAGGAGTGACCAAGACTAAAGATGCTCTTTTTAAAACTTTTTTTTGGCCGAATTGTTACAAAGATGTTGAAGAATTTGTCAGATCTTGTGACCAATGTCAGCGAGTCGGGAAACCTCGGGATAAGAAGAAGGCACCCATGAAGATCGTTCCTGTCATCTCGGAGATCTTCACAAAGATTAATGTGGATGCTTGTGGTCCTTTACCTACTACACCATCTGGAAACCGGTATCTCATCACTGCAATTTGCATGTCTTCCAAATATCCCGATGCAGTTCCTGTCCCAAATCTTAGTTCTTCAACCGTGGTCGATAGTTTCCTGCAAATCTTTAGTCGGATGGGTTTCCCGAGGGAGCTGCAAAGCGATCAAGGAACGTCGTTTACAAGTGCACTCACAACGGAGTTCCTGGAGAAATTTGGAGTTAAAGTAGTGCGAAGTTCCGTACATCATCCCCAGAGCAATCCTGTGGAGAGACTACATAGAACTTTGAAGAGAATTCTTCGAGTCCTGTGTCTGGAGTCAGGACCTGATTGGGAGAAAATCTTGCCTCATGCCCTGTTTGCTCTACGAGTTGTTACTCATGACAGTACTGGATATACTCCAGCTGAGCTGGTTCATGGACAGAATTTGAGGACTCCCATGACTCTACTGTACGAAAACTTGACGGAAAGCGAGGAAGAGAAGACTAGCGTAGTATCATATGTCTTCAAGCTACTAAACCGCATGAAAAGGTGTCAAGAATTAGCCGTCCAAAACATGGAGAACGCCAAAGACAAACAAAAACTATGGTATGATCGCAAGGCTGTGAAGCGTAAATTTTGTGAAGGCGACCTTGTGCTGGTTGTCGCTACATCTAGGCCTAACAAAATGGCAGTTCATTGGATCGGCCCAGGGAAAGTCGTTAAACAGCTTTCCGAAACCAACTACATTGTGCAGTTTCCAGAAAAAGACAAATCCCATGTGTACCATGTGAACATGCTCAAGCCATATTTCCAGAGACCCGAAAATGTGAATTTAATCTGTCTAAAAGAGATTAGGAACTGTGACAACGAGGAGGACATTCCAAGTCTCGAGCAGAAGCCTGAAGTCTCGGAAATGACACAAATTTGGCAAGACATAGAACAAAATGGTCGCTTGTCAGAAGATCAGAAGGAGCAGCTGAGAGAGTTGCTATCAAAATACTCTAGCTCATTCTCAAACCAGCCGGGGTGTACTGATCTTACTGAACATGACATTGAGCTTGAATCTGAGAGGCCCATCTGTGCCAAACCTTACAAGATGTCTCCACGCCAAACAGAAATTTTGAAGATGGAAGTGGAGAAGATGCTGTCGCTCAAAGTCATTGAGCCAGGAGAATCTGATTTTACTTCTCCTCTTATTCTGGTAGAAGTACCAGGAAAGGATGCAAGACCGTGCATCGACTATCGAAGACTCAACAAGGTCACTAGAACCCAGTACTTTCCTCTGCCAAACATTGAGCAGCTTGTTGAAAAAGTGTCAGCTGCCAAGTATATCACCGTTCTAGATTTGACCCGAGGTTATTGGCAAATACCTCTGAGTAAACGAGCCCAAAGATATTCAGCTTTTGTAACCAGTTTTGGGACATTTCGACCGTTGAGATTGCCATTCGGTTTGAAAAATGCCCCTTATGACTTTAGTCGTTTGATGGCCGAACTGTTGAAAGACTGTGGAGAATTTGCATGCCCTTACTTGGATGATGTAGCCATCTATTCCCTAAGTTGGGAAGATCATTTACAACATTTGAAAACCGTCTTAGAAAAGATGAATGCAGCTCATCTGCACATCAAGCCTTCTAAGTGCCAGTTTGCTCGTGCGTACGTAAAGTATCTTGGGCACTTGGTTGGTCAGGGCCAGAGAACACCTGGAGAATTGAAGATCCAAACTGTAAAGGACTTTCCGACCCCTGCGACTAAGACGCAGATCCGATCTTTCTTAGGACTTGCGGGGTATTATCGAAAATACATTCCTGACTTTTCAGTCCTCTCAGCACCAATTACAGATCTGCTGAAAGGAAAAAATCGTCGTGCTGCTGTCATATGGACTGATGCTTGTCAAGAGGCGTTTGACAATTTAAAGAAACGGTTGTCGGAGAATCCGGTGTTGTACAGTCCAGATTTCTCGAGACAGTTTCTCGTCCAATGTGACGCGTCAAATCTTGGGATTGGCATCGTTTTGTCCCAAATTAATGACATTGGTGAGGAACATCCTGTCATGTACTTGAGTCGGAAGTTCTCAAATGCAGAACAAAAGTACAGTACCATCGAGAGAGAGTGCGCAGCTATCGTGTTCGCCATCCAAACGCTGCGATGTTATTTGGATGGACACCAGAAGTTCATCATCCAGACGGACCATAATCCCCTTGTTTGGCTGGACAAAAATACGGGAACCAACCCTAGACTTTTACGTTGGGCTTTGATCCTGCAGCCATTCAATTATGAGGTTGTCCATAAGAGGGGGAAACAGCATCAAAATGCTGATTCATTAAGTCGCATCCCATAAACCTCATATCCTTTTATTTTATATTAGTAAGTTTATTGTTTATTTTGATATTTGTATTATGTGTGAAAATTTTAAATTTTTCTTATCATTAGTGTAAATTGTTTTCCTAAATTTTTAATAAGTATATAATTTTTTGTATAATATTTTTGAGTTCAAGGCACTGATTGCTATAATCTGGTACATGTGCAGTGTATTTTGTGTACTTGAACTCTTGAACTTTTCCAATGACTGCACCTATCTGGAGACTTTTTCAGGCAGTGGAGTCATCAAAACTTTTCCCTCATTCTTCGAGAAAAGTTTCCTCCTTGTGGGGAGGAGTTTATAAGTCTGTAAAGACTTCAGACTAAGATAGATGGCGCTCTTGCGCATGCCCAGAAGGACTTTGAGAAAGGAAAGAGTTGAGAACGAGTGTGGCGAGAGACGTGTGGGTTGTGTTTTTTGGAGAGTGATCGAGACTGAGATGTTTCGTTTTTGATATTTACTACCTTTATTATTTTGTGTTGTGTGTCGTGCCTGTACTGTGTCCTGTGAGTTCATTAAAATGGTTTGAACCAAAAAAAGGAGTATTCCTTGTGATGATAATTTAAAATTTTGAGCAAGTCAGTACAGTTATCAGCGAATCTCAGGCAATGCAGACAGCACAAACATTTATTATATAACAAAATATTTACAATTTACCAAGGAGCGTCCTACACGACCACTCCATGACCATCTCATCCGAATATCTCTTGTTCGATCGTAACACACTCTGACGGTGCTTTTAGCGCCATCTGTAGGGTGATTGAATCCCTAATACGACATCTCCCCCGCAAGATATGGGTTTGGGGTTTTCTCAAAACATAAACACAGATCTGAATTTAAATATTAGGGACTCAATCACCTAAATATTATTACACCATATCAACAGTAAAGAAAAATGCAAAATAAAAATATATATACATATAAGAATAATAATGCTAATAAAATACGAAAGCATATAATAACAGACATTATGCTTAAAGTCACAATAATAAATTTGTCACTACTTCTCTTCAGAAAATAGTCTGGATAATGCATCAGCATGAGGCATTTTGACTCCTGGACAATGTTTTATTGTTAAGTTATATCTTTGAAGAGCAAAAACCCACCGCTGTAGTCGTGAAGATTGTGGAGCACATTTTGTAAGGTATGACAAAGGGTTGTGATCAGTGTACAGTTCTATTTTGGACCCGAAAACTAGAGTTTCAAACTTCTTCAAACTCCACACAATAGCGTACGCTTCTCTCTCTATTGTAGACCAAGCTTGTTGAGTTTTATTCAACTTCTGGCTCACATATGCAATAGGTCGGAGTAATCCTTCGATTCCTTGGGACAGACAAGCGGCGATACCATACTGGGATGCATCACTGTGTATTATGAACGGTTCACTCATAACTGGAGTGTGCAAAGCTGGAGCTTTCATTAGAGCAGATTTCAGTTTGTTGAAGGCAACTTCGTGTATATCCAGCCAAGGTAAATTTTCAGGAATCCTCTTTTTTGTTAACTCTGTAAGAGGTAAGGCAATCTCTGCATAGCAAGGTATATATTCCCGATAATAATTGCACAATCCAAGCATGCTTCTAAGTTGTTTCTTGGTCTCAGGTACAGGTATTTGAGCAATTGCTTTTATTTTGTCTGGATCTGCTTGATGCCTTCCAGATCCGATAACATGACCTAAATATTTGATTTCAGGTCTTGCAAATGTACATTTGTGTAAATTCACAGTAAACTGTAGTTCTTTTAATTTTGAAAGAATAAGATCCAAGTGTTTTAGATGATCACTCATGTTGTTAGAAAATATAGCTATGTCGTCAATATATGCACGACTAAAATCTCTGTATGGTGCTAACGCTTTGTTCATTTCTCGTTGAAAAGTCGCAGCAGCATTTCTCAAACCAAATGGCATTACTTTGAATCTATACTGTGCTCTGTGAGTCTTGAAAGAAGTAAAATCACGACATTTTTCTTCCATTGGGATAGCCCAATATCCCTTCAACAAGTCAAGTGTAGAAATAACATTTGCTTTCCCTATGCTGTGAAGTAATTGAATGGCATCTTCCATAGGAAAATCATCAGCCTTTGTGACAGCATTGAGGGATCGATAATCAACACATAAACGCATGCCTCCATCCTTTTTGTTTACACACACAACAGGATGAGCGATTTCTGCAGAACTTTCTTCTATTAAGTCCAATTCAAGTAGCTCTTCAATTTGGGTATCTACTTGTGATTTCAAAGATTCTGGTATCCTATAAACATATGGTTTTGTCCTTTCTTTGCCTTCCTCAAGTCTTATTTTGTGTTCACCAACTTGTGCAACTTTCAATTTTCCACTAAATAAATCTTTATGCTTCTGTAATATCTGAATCAGTTGACTTCTTTCTTTCTCATGTAAATCGTATAAATTTATTTTCCAAATTTTATCAGACAGTTCTTGTTGATATACAGTTCTAGGAGAGGCATGAATTTCACCAAATTCTTCATCATCTTCAAAAACAATACCAACTGCATTCATTCTTGGGTAATATCTCCTTATCTTATTTACATGGCAGTGTCGTACTTTTCCTTCAGGAAGTTTCACTTTGTAAGAATGTGGCGATGGATGCTCGACTATCTCCCCAGGTCCGGTCCATCGTGCATATAACTTGTTGGAAGAATCTGGAATTAGTAAGTAAACCTGCTCTCCTAATTTAAATTCTTTGGATCTTGTGCGGCGATTAAAATAATCCGTGTAGGCTTGTTGTTTTCCCGATGCGATAAGTAAGGCTTGGTCGGTTGCTCGTTCGAGATTTATTTTGAGTTCCTGGAGATAATCTACGACTGATTTGTCCATATTCAAAGGTATAGGAATTTCTCCACACCAGCTAGATTTCAACACACTCAGAGGACCTCTTGCTTCTCGGCCATACATCAACTTGAATGGAGATACTCCGGTAGTACAGTTAGGAACTTCTCTATAAGCAAATAACAGAAACGGAATGTATTTATCCCAATTACTAGGATCTGTTCGGATAACATGATGAAGTGCATTTTTAAGAACTTGATTATATCTTTCTACAAGTCCATTACTGGCTGCATATCCTGGTACTGAAAATCTAGGAGAGGATCCTAAGCGATTCATGAATTCTTGAGTAAGTTTCGATATAAAGTTCGTACCTTGATCACTTGCTATAGTATTTGGTATTCCAGTTCTCATGAAAATTTCCAACAGTGCGTCACATGTCGCCTTAGCAGTTAAGGAACGCAAAGGAATTGCTTCCGGCCAGCGAGAATGTTGATCAACTAAACCTAACACATATTTATGACGACGAGCTGAGGGAGGCTCAATAGGGCCTATAATGTCCACATTAACACATTCAAATGGTAATTCCGGTCTGAGAACAGGAGTAATGGGAATTTTATCAATCATTTTCTCTGGGCTTCGGAGTTGGCATTCTTTACATGTTTTACAAAATTCGGCGATTTCACTAGTCATGTAAGGCCAATAAAAACTATATCGTATTCTTTCATTCGTCTTTTTCATTCCCATGTGACTTCCAAAAACAGATTCATGAGCTAATTTTAAAACTTGAGCTCTTCTCTTTTGCGGTAAAACCAGTTGCTGAACGGTCTCTCCTAATATTTTATCTTTGTGGAATATTAATCCATCGATAAAAAAGAAGTTTCCCTTTCGAAGTGATAAATTTTTTCTTATTTCTTTTAACGTATCACAACTGTTTTGTTCTTCACGAAGTCGAAAGCTTTCACTTTTGCACGATAGTATTCCGCTTTCTGGTGATTCTTGTTCTGATTCATCATTTCCGGTTTCAGCGCAGACTAAATAATCCTTTTCTTTCACTGGAAAAACACAATCCAATCTGTTACATTTAGGAATACATGTTTCTTTTCCATCTTCTGTTGAGCATTTTAGTAATTCATAAATATTTGGGGGTATAATGCACTGACCATGAACTTTGTCCGTTACTGCTGCAAGTATTTCAATCGGACGGCAAAGTCTATTTTCATCTTCGTTTTTTAATGAAACTTGGAATTTTGCTAATCCAGCTTCAATTTTTTCTCCGAAAGCACTAGTTAAAATTATTTTTCCCTTTTCAGTTTTTGATTCGGAAATAAAATTTGAATTGAAAACTGGGATTTGAGCTCCAGAATCGATCAGGCTTTTCAGTTCTCGATTATCTACGAGAATGTTTACATATTGAAGAGAGTTCATAGGAACATTTATTTTTTCTTTCACCAGATGCTCCGATCGTATTTCAGCAGTTAATATTTCATCTTCTGGTTTCTTTTCTTTCTTGCTAATATTTGTTGATCTGCTGTATCTTTTAGGACAATCTCTTGCGAAGTGCGATAAACCACATATGTAGCATTCCCTTGAAGTTGTATTTCTAGTGCTTTGGTAATCTTCTCTCGTCTTGAATCGATGTTCTCTGATGTGAGGGGGTGCATATTTCCGGTCTATGGAATTTTTCGTTTCTTCTCTGTTGTAATTAAAATTCTGATGTTTGAACGTATTCGTTTGATTCTCCTTCCAAAATGTTTCCTTCACTTTTTTGTTTACGCAATTTCGAACGTTTTCGTAATCATCTAGTTTATTTGCAATTTCTTCTGGTATTTTGAATCGAGACCATTCGTCGATGAAATGATCACGGATTTCCGATGGCACTTTACGCTTAATCTGATCAGTAATAATTAAATCAGACAGTTCTTCAAAAGTCTTTACATCCAGTCCTCTTATCCATTCTTGATAATAATTTTTAAGTTCATAGGCGAAGTCACACCACGTAATTTCGGGTTTCTTGTAGTGTTTCGTAAACAATTGGTGGAACCTTTCAGGAGTAAGTTTATATCTTTTTAGTAAGAGTTCTTTCACTTTTTCATAATCATCCGTCACTTCTTCGTTTTCTCTGGCAATTATTTGCGCAACGTCATAGGGTAGGAATCCTATTAGGTATGACACCCAATTTTCTTTCTTGATTTCCGTTCGTTTCACTTGACGCTCGAAGAGAACTAAGTAGAGGCTTATATCGTTAGTTTTGGGATCAAACTTCTGTAAAATACTTTGCAAGTCAAACCTCGGCTTCATGTTTACATCAGTTTGTTGAATTTCAGACCCATTCTTCAATCTTTCGTTTTCTAGACGCATCTTCTGCAACTCGAATTCCATTTCTTCTTTCCTTCGTCTTTCTTCAACTTCTTCTTTCCTTCGTCTTTCTTCAACTTCTAATTTTTCTTTTCTCCTTCTTTCTTCTATAATAGTATTTAAGAGTTCCTTCACGAACGGTTCATCATAGTTTTTATTTTCGGTTATAACTTTCTTTAGCTCAATTACAACCATGTTTTCGGTATTCAATATCCCCATTTCGGTAGCAACAGTCTTTAGAACTTCCTTTCTTGCTTTCGCCAAGAACGCCATAATGGGATCACGAAACAAAACTGTTCGATTTAAAACGAAAGTTCCACAATAAAGTTCCGAAAATCAAATTCAAAATTCACTTTGAAGCATTTCAACAAAAATCTTTACACCATTCTTCAATGTTCTTCAAAAGTAGTATTTAGCAGGAAACAAATATAAAAGTTCACAACAAGGAGCAGGACTCACCATGAAAACGAAAGCATATTTCCTCATTAAAATCCTGTCGACTGCGCCAATGTCGTATCTGGTTCTATTTAATGGGTTATCAGCGAATCTCAGGCAATGCAGACAGCACAAACATTTATTATATAACAAAATATTTACAATTTACCAAGGAGCGTCCTACACGACCACTCCATGACCATCTCATCCGAATATCTCTTGTTCGATCGTAACACACTCTGACGGTGCTTTTAGCGCCATCTGTAGGGTGATTGAATCCCTAATACGACAGTATTCATGAAATTTAGTATTGAAAATATGTGACATTTTATAAGTTTAAAAATCATTAAACTGTAGTCATAAATTATTGAATGGTCAATCAAAATTATGATAAAATATTAAAATTCTTACATTTTAACTATATACCCTACGCATCCATTGGATATCTGTAGGCACTTTAAAGAATTGTAATATAAAAATAGCGGACTTGTATTTTTTAGAAAATAGAAACACTTCTTATATCTCTCCTTTTTCTTGAAGGGAAAGTTCGATTTTTATTGTTAATCATTTCTTAGTATTACGTTGCGACTAGTGTTTTTGCTTCAATGTGTGTCAGCTTCGATTTTTCGATCTGTGGTGTTTTTTATTGAGTGGTTTGGTGCAAATGTGTTTGGGTGTGTCAGAAAGGGACTTCTTTATTTCTCTCCTTATTTTCCTTTTACTTTCACTTCAGACATCTAAGAAAGGGAAGAAAATATTTGCTCAAGAATAAAAGAATAAGAAGTTAAATCTTTCTTACATAAAAACATACCAATTTCTGAAAAACATTCTGGTATCAGTGAACACAGCTCAATTTTCTTGCTTAACTCAAAGTTTGCTGAAGTATTAGTTCAAAATCTGTCAAAATACAACATCCATAGGTCTTCAATTTATAAGCTTTTTCTTATTAGAGAACAGAAATTGTTGTCAGTGATTGTAACATAGCAAATACAAACTAAATTTAATGGATACCTGGTAAGCAAAAAATATATACTTTTAAGACTTTCATTACATCACTCAAGGCAATCGGTTTTGGTTTTGGTAGAGGCGTACATGAACTATTAAAAGTTAAATATCAATTTTTTCTTTTATTGCAAATTATGTAAAGATACAGTAAATTATCATTACATCGAAGAAAATTTCAAAATGCACTAATGCACACTAATCTAGTTAAATTGAGAATTTCACCGTGATCAAATAAAAACTCTCAGTCCATTAATAGTTCATATTATGTGTTAGAATGGCACTGTGAGATTGATAAGTATTGTAAGGGTCAAATATGAATAGATGAGAAGTTAAGAGAGTGGCGCTCTCCGACTGGTCTCTGGTGTGTCGTTGATTCAGGGTATGTTGTTCTCACGATGTCTTGGGAAGCACGGCTTTACTTTTGGGGTTCTCGAGGAACAAGCTCTTCACCAGTCTGCACTCTCAGCATTTTCAAGATTCCCCTGCACCCCCGAGAAATTTCCAAGTTTCTCCCTTTGCCGGCTCCACCCCAATGCAATCCAACTTCATACCCAATGCTCGGACTAATGCTATCACCTTCGCTTATCCCATATTCAATCACTGTCTGTTTGACCCCCTCCCTCTTCCTTATGTTCACAGCAACGTAAATCCTTCTATCTGGTATTGGTTTATTTTATTACCTTTATGACGTGTCCTTAAATTTTCAGTTCGTCACTCCATAGTGAGTCTTACTTTTGTTTTCCTTTTAACTATTATTTGTTCTATATGTACGAAATTTTTTTTACCAAAAGAACGATCAGTCCTGATTCTTAAACGCTCCGCTTCTGATTCAATTTGTATGTTATACCTTCGGATAGACTCGAATTTCAGACAAGTGTCAAGAAGGATATGGACGTCTCTTTGTCCAAACATAAGTTAAAGAATTTTAGGTAGACAATTTGCATTGCAAATTACTTACGGTTGGTAGTTAGATTTATCATGTCTTTGTGCCTGAATGTTAGCATTCAGGAATAACTTGTTGTATGCTGCTAGATGATAAATGATTGAAAAAGTCTTTAAAATAGTAATTTCACGTAGTTTTCTATGCTTTGTTTGAGATTCCACTGTACTTAGAAACTTCAAAAAATTTCAGGACTTGGGACTTTAGCTTATGATGATGTATAAATTCTATTTTACCCCAAATAAATATCAGAAGTTCAAAACAGAATTATGAAATATTACACAAAGTGAAATATTTCTTTAGAAATGAAAATAAAATTTATTGCACTGATGCTACTTTTTCTTGTACGAATTATTTCATTATTTTCGATTTAAATCAACGGAAAATAACTTCTGCCTAAAAAGGTAAATAATATCTTTGAAACAAAAGGAAAAGCATTCATATATCTTCCTTAAAAGAAGAACCCAATAAATAGTTCGTTTCCCTTTCACTAGTGAAATATACGATTAGCTCTCTCACACTTTATTTCTATCACCGAAACGCTTGTATAACATTTTCGCTTTTATTTTTTATATGAATATAGGTTGATCTATTGAAAAAAGATGTAAATTCCTAGTTTTTATTTCTCCCCAACTAGTTATATAAATCATGCCATCTCTTATAATGTGATAGCGAGCAATGCTATCATCTTTTTTAAAACTAGGTTAGTTTCTTTTTAAGCTGGCACTTATTACTTTGAGTGCGATATACATATATCGGTCTCGATTAATATTAAAATCTTTGGTATGAAAACCTAACTTTATGTCATAGATATATGAAAAAAGGTTTTATAAGGAGCCATCTTCACATTAAATTGCACACAAACTTCATAATTTCCAACTCTCAATTCGGATGCTAAATTTGAAATTTATATCGAAATTTAATCTCGTACATATAAAATTTTTCAAGTCTATGTCCAACTGTTTCTGGTTAATCAGTGCTTAAAGTTTGGAGCTTATAATGCGAAAATAGTTTTGTATACTTTTCTTTACATTTCCCGAAATATTATCACGCTAATATTTTTTTGTGACCTAAACAAAATCTAAGTAACGTCCTTTTCCAAAAATAATTTTAGTGTGTTTTAGTTGTGGAATTAGTAATATTAATAGCAACTTGTTATATTTTGATGGAAAGTGGTTTAGAAGGATTTTTTACATGACTATGCAAAATTTCAGCTCTTTCTAGAAATTAGTCGTTTCTTTTTGCGAAAAATGGATAAAAATAGCGATTTTTATATGATCTAATCACTTTTCTTACGCTTTACTTAACGCAATAATGGTTTATTTTATTATTGAGATAAAGGCGAATAGCAGTTTATTCAGCATTTAATTCACATGCGGCAAAAATTAATAAGTATAAATTTCATTTAATGGCGATGAAATGCATAATTCGACCTTTTATGATACATCTTTTTACACGTTGTATTTGTTGGTGAGTGGAATGGATTAAATGAAACAATTCTCATGGATGAAGGTTGGAAGAACAACTGGGGTACACCAAATGGCTTTTAGACACTTTCGTCTTATTTTCAGAAAAGTGACAGTCTCATAGTTTCGATTCTTCCCCCCGATGTTTTATTGGTAGCTTGTGTCGGCTGTCGTGACGGGATCTATTCAAGAACTGTCAGTCAATGTACTTGAAAATAAGTATTTGCTCTGAAGTGTTCTCTATTCTCGTCCCCCTGGAACCTTAAAACTTGTCAGAGGGCAGACTGAAACTGTCCACATTTCGAAAGGTTCCATTCCGAGTGAGCTTCAAGTTTAGAAAATATGCACATAAGAACATAGAGGACTGATATCATTTAGTGTCTTAATTTCAAAACAATATTTCAGTGGAATCTTCAAACGAAATATATATATACGCACTCATGTCCAAAATTATCTTTACATGCATAAAATCACGGATTTGTCAGAAAATGTGAATAATAATTTTATGAATTTTTGTGAAATGATACATAACATCATAACACATAGATACAAAGGAAAAAATTTAAGAGCACTGAATATGATAAAATTGTAGAATGAAACAATAAAAATGGCAATAATATGTGACATGGAGAGTTCAGACGAAAAAGAATAACTCAGAAAAGAATTAAGACTTATGAATTTAATTTGGAATTTGATCTCCCCTGACGTGTACACATATAACAACGTGTTTTAATGCTGGCAATAATGTTGTTAACCACAGTTTGGGGAATTAAGTTCCACTCCTCCAGCAATGTGGTCTTATGGGCATTTATATCTCTACGAGAAGGATGTCACCGTGCAACTACTTTTCCAAGGTAGTCCCATAAGTTCTCTATCGGGTTCAGATAAGGAGATTTTGCTGGCCACTGTAATCGCTCAATGGCTTCACTTTCAATGAATTCGTCAATGAGGTTTTCTCGATGTGAACGAGCATTATCGTCCATAAATAAAAAGTCAGGTCCATATGCACCTTTGAAACATAAGGTTCTAAGACCTTATCCCGATATCTCTGGCCGGTCACAGATCCGCTGTTGAAACCGTTCGTTTTGTTCGGGGAAGGATAAAGTTTTCCGTTTTCTATAATATGTCCCAAATATTCAATTTTACTTAACAAGAATTGACTTTTCTTCCAATTTATATCTAATCTATAGTTTTGAGCAATTTCAAGTACTAACTTAAGACGTTTCAATGCCTCATTTTCATCATCTGCTAAAATTATAATATCGTCGATATAAGGCAATACAAAACCTTTATTAATTAAATCACGAACTATATCTGTGGGAGAGCTAATGATTTCAAGAGTTCATATCCTGTTTCAAAAGTCAGGTTGCAAATTTTGCTGTCCAGAGTCAAGATTTATGAATCCAATTTCAATAAATTCACTGAGAATAAAACTTAGCAAAATTTAATAAGGTGACATTTAAAATTACAATACAATTCCGCTTCATAATGCGGCCAAGATATTTAAGCGCGTCATTGCACTTCCATTGTTACAGTTCAACTGATTGGCGCAAGAGCGCCATCTACCGTCATTACGGAACAATATCATTTATAAACCTTTGAAAAATTGCAGGTGAATTACATAATCCGAAAGGAGTACGTAAAAATTGATACTGTCCATTGTGCATTACGAATGATGTGTATTGTTTACTCTTTTCTGAAACCTTCACGTGAAAGAAACCATTCTTTAAGTCCAATGTGCTAAAAATCCGTGTACACTGAAGCTTATCTAAAATATCTTCAATCAGTGGCAAAGGATACTTATTTTTTATAATAATCTTGTTTAACTTTCTAAAATCGATACAAACACGCGGGGTACCATCTTTTTTTAACCACTACAACTTGGCTAGAATATTCCGAAGAACAAGGTTCAATAATATTCATATGTAACCATTCCTGGATTTGATCAACTATTTTGCGTTCTGTAAACGGTAATCTTCGAGGTCTATGAAATACAGGTTCATCATGTTTGAGAACAATATTCATTTCAATATTTGATTTTTTGTTTCCAGTCGGTTTATAATTTGACACTAAATTATTTCATTTCTAACTGTTTTACTCGCATTACTACAAATATTTAATTCGTTATTTGTGTCTGAAATGTTTATATTCAAAATTTCGAATTCATCAGAGACCACATCAATTTTCGATTTGGTGACAGTTATACCATTTTTGCTTATCCTAACCTCTGCCTGATTCAAAACATCCATTCCTATTATAGCTTCGTAAGCCATTACATGGATTAGATACTACACATATTTTATAATCGAAAATCTCATCTATTTTTAACGAACCGTGAAAAAACCAAATGGTTTGATTTTATTCTCTCCTATTCCAGACAAAACAGAAGTAAAAGGATTCAAACTAGGCCTTTCTAACTTATTATAAACATTCTCTTGAATCAAAGTCAAAGCACTTCCTGTATTGAAAAGTGCTGTAATCAGCACATCGGAAATGGAAATTAGTTTATGCATAGCCTCCAAAGGGTGTGGAGAACTCAAAACAGACACATTGGCACCGCTGACTTGACGAAAACCATTTTTGTTGTTGACACATTCGTTCGATTTATGACCAAACTGATCACAGCGAAAGCATTTAAATCCTTTTTTCTTATTTAAACAAAAATTACTCTTATGGCCTAGCTCGCCGCAATTGTAACAACGGATAGTTTTGTTTGCAGATAAAAAGTTATGACGGGTAGGCAGATGTTGCATTGAATCCTGACTTTTTCGAGCTTTGTTATTGTAACGAGTGGTTTCTTGAAAATTCTGATCCGATTTAATTTTAGCGTAGATTTTCAAGTTTTCTCTGAATTCTTTAATATTCTTACTTCCATATATAAAATAGATTTATTGTTAGCAGAATCATTAATACCATTTATTACATAATGCATCAACGAAGGAAAATCTATATTACCCTTAATAGCCAATTCTCGCATAACTAAAAAATATTCATCGAGTGATTCATTATCTCTCATTTTCTGATTCAATAACATTTCATGAGATTCAGCAGAGTTAAAAATTGAACCAAATTCAGAAATTAACAGTTCCAAGTTTAATCCAAGAATTTATACTACTTTCGCTTTGAATGAATAACTTTGCTTTTCCAGTTAGGGACCGTTTAGCCAACAATAATTTATGCAAATCACTTAATTGAAATAAATCAGTAACATTTTCAAAATCATCAATCCATTTATCAATATTTTTCCAAGAATCACCATTAAATGGAACAATAGCATTTTCAATATCAGAAAAACTTGTGTTAGGCCTGAATAATTCTTGAACTGGAAGTTGAACGGAACTGTTGTTTTTATTTGGTTTGTTATCTATAGATTGATCATAATCTTCTAAAGAATCAGTATCCCTCTGATCATCAATTTCATTATCCTCATCTTCACGAATGATATTTTTATTTAATAATGTAATATCGCAAAGAAATGCAAGAATTCGAGTTATTATTTCAGGTTTTGCTCCCTCATTACTTACACACAACAAATTACAAATTGTTATGAGGTTATTAAGAGAGAATTCTTTGTTAATAAACTCAAATTTCTGTTTATAAGCGGGTTCTTCTGGTTTAAAAGCAAAACCATATATATATATATATATACATATATATATATATACATATATATATATATACATATATATATACATATATATATGTATGTATACACATATATATATAATGAAATTTAATGTAGCGAAAAACTAATGTGAAGAAAGACATGAAATAATAAAAAGCTCTGAATCGACTTCTATTGAAATATATCAAGGTTATGCATTATTTTTCAACTGTTAATTTCGTAATGCATATTGCATACTAAAATTATTTAAAATGATTTTTTTAATATTAAGCAATAAAACCAGAGAGAGAGAGAGAGAGAGTGATAAGACGATACGAATAAAAGTATAGAAAACTAATTTAACATTGTGGCTCCAAACAATACATTCTCATAATTCGGAAACACTTTTCGGTCTAATTAGTCCTAGAGTAGCAAAGATGACCACAGAGCGACAAACGAAATCAGAAGAAGTTTGATCAAATGATTTGGAACTTGTTATTTAATTTTAATGAAATTTTGACATGGATTTAAAATTTGGCGTCGAAATTAGGTTTGTTGCTGGATGACTTTGATATGAAGACAGACTCTTGTGTTTGTTTCCTGAATAAAAAAAAAGAATTAATAGAGAATTTTCTTCCATATTAAATGGTATCTTTGAATTTGTTCTGCTATGAAAGATGAAAGAAATTAAGGGGTGACTAGTTTTCCCGTTGATGTACATGAAAAATATGAGTGAATTTATAGATATCTAAGTGCTTGAGTGTTAAATTTGATGAAATATTTAAACAAGAATGCGACAATGAAAATTTATGTTTTTCTCACCCGCTTTATCTCTATAATGAAAATTCTGTCTCACTTTTCGGTTTGAAATCAGAATAACATTTATCTTATGTGTACACACGTAGTTTATGTAAGCTTTATTATTCTTAATGTAAAGATAATACTAATGAGAAACGATGAGAAATATTTACATATATTATGTTTATTCACTGAATAGATTGATAAAGAGCAATTAAAATATACTTTTAATGCAATTTTATTTTGACTTTTTTAGTGTATTAAATTAAAACATTTTATAAACCTTTTAGTAAATTCTTCCTTGGAGAGTCAATATAGACTTAAATCCATTTTTGTTGAAATAATTGCCTTTTATTTGTAAAGATAGTATTTTAGGATTTTTTTTTCACATGCTTTAAGTAATCACTATTGTGACTTATTCATTTCCAAAGTAGCAAAATGACAGGAAAAAGAGGTAAGCCCCAAAAGGAGCATCTGCTGTAGCGTCTTTTGTGGCAGTACAAGTTATAGATTCTATTTTCAACAGGAAAACAAAGTTCGACATCGAAAAAAATACGTTTTATCACAAAAATTTCACAAAATGAGTTGTCAAAAAAAGTAATATTTTTTTAGACCTTTTGCAAGCGAATAAGCTACATACACAAAACTCCTTTAAAACAAAGAATTTTTCTTCCGTCAACTTCACTTACGCAGAGAACGCGGAGACGAAACAATCGAAAAACACAAGATATTATCAGAAGATAAAGAGAGATTTCACGTATGAACAAAGAGAATTCTCGCATGTAACATCAAACAAAAGTAGTTGAAACTTTGCGGTGACAATTGAGAAAAAGAAGTGGAATTTAATTTTTTCGTCTTTTAAATCGTTTTCACAACTTCTTTTACTTCACTTTTAAAGATGTTTAGTGGGTAAACTGAAATATTCATGCTGTGAGATGAATTTTGTTTTGAGTGCTACGTATATTTCTAAAGCAAGAACGTGAGCATTGAGACTCGTGTTTACTACAAAAAATAATTAAACTCTAGGGGTACTTTAAAATAACTTCAAGGCTAAGATCTTGGGTTTGTCTGAAAATCTAAGAGAGTATTGAGTTTTCATGAAGAGAAAGGTTAGCATTTGCATTGAGGATCAGTTTTATTGGTTCTAGAACTTCCAGTCGTCGAATGATGGATTTACATGTGTTTTGAAAATTTAACCCACACATACATGATTTTAATAGTAGTATAAGAAGGCACAACTGCATTTTTGGCAAAATTTCCTGCTCAACACATTTTTTGGGAGTACATTCCATTCATGAACCCCCAAAAAACGACAAAATATTTTTCTCTGTCCTCTAAAATCCGTTAATTTTCAAAACTTTCAACTCCAGAATTTCAATGTGATTTAACTTTAAAACCCGAAATAATATAGAGGAATCGAACTATATATATAGAGAGAGAATATATTTTAGAACACATAACTTTTAATATATTGGTGCAACTCGAAATGGAGTTGCATCACTTTGTTTTAAGACACAAACAATAAATCTCATATTTTGAAAAATTTCATTTAGTATATGAGGCTACGTATATGCTAAACTCAGATTGAGAAAAAAAAAGGTCAGGTTGAAAAGGATACTTTGGTGTGTTCATTTGACATAGAATGATCCATAAATAAAAATCAGTGCAATCAGTGTTTCGTATTTTTTGTTTTAAAGGTTTAATTCTTAGGTCTAGATTTTAAAGATATAAATATTAAGGAACATTTTAAATATATGTATTATGGACGGGTTGCTTCGTCCTTTGGTTTTAATGGATTGGAGGCAGGAGTTCTCATCATTTTAAGCAATTTAATTAGGATATAAGCATTTACATGTGAAACTATATACAGATGAAAATTAAAGCTATTGGGTGATTGCAAATTAGCCAGTTCCTGAGCTACATCTTAACCGTCTTCATCTTTTACTAGCTCTGCTCCTTCTCTGCGTAGGTGTTTGCGACTTGGGCGTTGGCTGATCATCATTGGTTGATTTCATCCAATGGCTGGCTGCAACGTTGCTGCTGGGGGTCTGGATGATGCAATATGCTCTCTGGTTGCGTCTTTCGGAATGTCACATGGCTGACGCAAGAGTCTTCGTGATTGCGTATACCTGATGTTACACTCGGCCATCGACCCTGCAGGACCTCCTGCACAGCTAGGTGTCTGAAAATACAAAAAGAAACGGAAAGAGAGAGGAATAACAAAAGAAATGCAGCAGTGAGCATATTTGGGATGCTCTGGCACATCTAGAAAGTTCGTCTTCAGAAAAGTCGTCTTTTGCAACTTTACTTCAAAGCTGCGTACTTTTCTCGTCTTTGGAAGGTGTCGTCTTATATTTTGATCTTCTTTCGTCTTTGCAGTCGTCTTAAAGAAAGATGCGTCGTAGGCGTCTTTTCCTCTCAATTTTCCCTTTCGTCCTGTCGCATCATATTCGTCTTTGCGGAGAAGATCTCATCATGAGGGTTGAAGAAGTTTGTTGAAAATGGAAACGATGGAAGTAGCGAGGAACTAGCATTAAGTAAGAATACAAAATGAATAATGATGAAAATTGAAATGAAGAAGTAAAAATGTCAATTCAGTTCAGTTGCTTGACCAAAATTTGATGAGGTCAGCAGAAGTGAATGTTGTGTTTGGTCCTTCGTGGGAACCGATTTTTCGTACGTCGTACCGATCGTTTGGTAGAACATGTGTAATTTCATACGGGCCGTAAAATTTAGGTCTTAGTTTCAGGCCTGTCCCAAATTGGGTTCGTTGTATAGCAATACGGTCACCAATTTTATACGCTGTGGGTTGTTTTCTGCGTTTATTGTAGTGCTTCTTGGTAGTTTCTTGTACTTTCAAAATGTTTTTCTTGGCTGTATTACGTAGTTCGTTTTTGTCGTCAATAGTAGTTTGTAAGTATTCTTGTTCTAGAATTTGTTTGATTTTATGATCAGTTTTATTCTTCATTTTTATGCCAATAAGTAACTCGAATGGAGTGTATTGAGTTGTTGTTGAAGTGGTACTGTTTATAATGCGTTGAACGTGTGGAACATGTGTGTACCATTTAGTTGGATCATCGATACTAAGCTTGGAAAGAACAGGGATTAACGTTTGGTGCATACGTTCAATTTGACCATTTCCGCGGGGAACACCAGTGGTTATGTGTTTTAGTTCAATGTTTTCGTCACGGCAATACGTTTCAAAGTCATTTGAAGTAAAAGCACTTCCTCTATCGGTGATAATACGTGAAGGGTTGCCGAAATTGGTTTCTTGCACAGTTAATTTTTCGATGGCTGTTTTAGCTGATGTCGTCGTAACTGGATAGATCCAAAGAAATTTTGTAAAGGCGTCTACTACGGTGAAAAGGTATTGATATTGTTTGTTGGTGGACGGGAGAGGTCCAAGAAAAAATCTATATGGTACGTGTCCAAAGGAACGTTACCTTTGGGGATGGGATGAAGAAATCCTTCAGATTTTCCCTTCTTTCTTGAGGAAAGAATACACGGTATGCAGTTGGAAATTACATTTTCAACTATTTTCCTTAAATTAGGAATAAAAAAATCTTTTTTAACGAGTGTCTCTGTTTTGTTGATAGCGAAGTGTCCTTGTGAGTGCGTGGTTTGCACTATCTCATGTTGCATAGACTGTGGTAGAACTATAAGTTCTTGGTCGTCTACAATTTTGTAAAGCACGTCGTTTTTCACAATAAAATCATTCATTGGTGTGTGTGGCAAGACTTTCTTGATGCTTGAAATGAACGCGTCTTGATTTTGTGCATCAGCGATCTTTGGTGTGATGGAGTCTTGTGAAAGGATCATGACTGGATAACGACTTAGTGCGTCAACATGTTTCATTTGTGTAGTGGGTCGGTGAACGACTTCATAATCAAAATCTTGGAGAAAAATGACCCATCTGGCGATTTTTGGTGTTAAATCTTTCTTGTGCATCGTTTTTTGGAATGCAGCACAGTCAGTGATGATTTTGAACTTTGTTCCAAGGAGATAAATCCTAAACTTCTTAAGCGCTTCTATGACTGCAAGTACTTCAAGTTCATAGCTTGAATATTTGGCTTGTTGTGGTGTAGTTTTTTTACTCATATAGTGGATGGGATAAAAGTTTCCGTCAGCAGATTGCTGTAAGAGAACACCTCCAAATCCATGTGAGCTAGCATCAGTGTGTAATTCTAGAGTAGAATCGCGGTTGTAAATGTGTAGAACTGGGTTTTGCGAAAGTTTTTGTTTGAGAGTCTGGAACGCTTCTTTTTGTTGGGAACCAAAGTGAAAAGGAGTGGATTTCCTTAACAAATCACTCAGTGGTTTGGCGATTATAGAATAATTTTGAATGAATTTCCTGAAATAGCCGGTTAGGCCTAGAAAACTTTGCACTTGTTTTTCGGTGTTAGGCACAGGAAAATTCTGGACAGCTTGAGTCTTAGAAGGTGAAGGTTGAATTGTTCCTTTCTCAAGGACGTGTCCTAAAAATTCAATTTTTCTTTGCAAGAAGTTGCACTTTTTTAGATTGAGCTTAAGGCCATATTCAGAGGCAACTGTCAAAACACGTTTGAGTTTGGCGATACCTTCAGCCTCGTCTTTCGATGGAATGATGATGTCGTCAAGGTAAATGACGAGTGTGTTGTCATTTAATAAATCTCGGAAAACAGTGTTAATAAAACGTTGGAAAATTCCAGGACTTGAACTCAAACCAAATGGACATTTTAAAATTTCAAACTGTCCATCTGACGTGACAAAGGATGTGTATTTAGAGCTCGAAGGGTCTACATCTACATGGAAGAAAGCATTTTTAAGATCTAAATTTGTGAAAACGTGTGACTGTTCAAGTCTGTCTAACACATCACAAATGACAGGGAGTGGATACCTATCTCTAATAATCTTTTTGTTAAGTTGTCTGTAATCAATACATAAACGATAAGAACCAGATTTCTTCTTACATAGAACAACATTTGAAGCATATTCTGAATAACTATGTTTAATTATACCATCTTTTAACCATTCTTGTATTTGTTCACGAACGATTTGTTGTTCAGTGAAGGGTAAACGTCTCGGACGATGACATACAGGAATGTCATCAGAGAGGACAATGCTCATCTTGATATCAGTGCTTTTTACTTTGTGGGGAGTGTAGTCCTTAATCATATTGTGTAACTCAATCTTGTGCTCAGCGTTGAGAACATGACGAACATGACTCAAATCAATGAGTTCAGTGTTGACCAAATTAATGAGCAGATTTGGTTCATCTTTGATCAATTTAACTCCAGTCTTCCCAATTGAAAAGTTAGCTTGCTGAATACAGTCATTTCCGAAAATAAGTGGAAAAGGTATACAGTCATCACGAACAACGTGTATGTGTGACTGAAATGAAGTGTTGTCAATTATGATTGAACCTTGAAAAAATCCAATAGGGTAAATTCTTTGTTTTCCAATACCAGTGAAAGTTATTTGCGAAGGGTATAGCGATGGGGATGCAATTTTTTTATACCACGTTTCCTGTAAAATAGTGGCTTGCGAACCTGTATCTACAAGGGCATCTAGGAGAACATCGTTAATTTTAACTTCAATTTGCATAGAGTTCAATGTTGGACCCACGTTAAGAGTAACTGAGTTAACGGTGTGGTCAGCTGGAGGTTTAGATTTCGATGAAGCTGAGAATGTGTTTTTTGGGCAAGCGTCACTTTTATGTCCCCAAGAATTACAACTAAAGCATTTCGGAGATCTAGATGGACAAGCACTTGATTTGTGGTTCCGACGGCCACAGTTAAAGCAGATTATCTGATTTCGAGTACTGTGTGGTTTATGCTCAAAATTTTGGTTACCCTTCTCAAAATTTCGTTTATTATCTTGCAATTGTCTGACATCTCTATGGCGTTCATTTGAAATGCAAGAAAAATTCTTATTGTAACTCTTATCTTGTTGGTAAAGTCTTTCAAATATTCGTAACTTTTCTTTGAATTCGGGAAATGTCTTACACCCATAAAGTATTATTTTGTTATTTGCAGAACTAGAGGAATTCCATTAATAACATAATCAAAAATAGAAGATGCATCAATATTTGCACGTGAGCCAATTTCTCTCATATCAATTAAATAATCACTTAATGACTCATTATACTTTAAACGCCTTTGTTGCAACATTTTATGGACATCTGCGCTATTAAGTTTTGTTGAAAATTCCTCGAGTAAACTCTGTTTTAAAGAATTCCATGTCACAATACCATGTAAGGATTGAACATATTTAAGGGCTGAAGAAGAAAGACATCTTTTGCAAAAAATTATTCGGTGAGAATTATTGACAATTCCGTTCAGAAAAAATATTTCCTCGAGGTCGTTTAGCCATAATTCAATTCCAAATGCATCGGATGTTCCGTGGAACTTTGGAATGGAATTAGCCAAGTCCTGAAATCCTATATGAACGAATCCACTGGCACCAGCGAAAGGAGTTGGTGCGAAAGTTTGTTTAGTCTCTGCGGGCGAGAAAAAAGGATCTGGGATGTGACCTTCAGAAGCAGCTGAGGAAAACAAATTTCGGTGATAGACGTTGTGTGGTGAATCATGGTCTTCAGCTATTGTTTCGTTTCTCACGATTGGAGAATTAACGCGTTGATTTGGATCGTTCGGCTGACCGATGTATGTTGATGCGTTCTGAGCTAGATCGTCTTGTATACTTCTGGTTTCAACACGAGAGGGAGGAAAGAGATGAGAGTCTATCGGACCCGTTTCCTGCTCTTCAAAATCCGACTCAATGTCTGTTGTTGATTTGAGCAGCTCGAAATCCTTTAGACTGTCGTCAATTGCATTTAACAGCTGTTTGGGTGAGCCGTTACAATTCAAACCCAAAAAATCACATACGAGAATTAAATCGGTATGCTTTAAAGATGTTAAAATTTCCTTCTCGGATTCCTCTGATCTCGTAAATTCAGGGTCAAATCCAGAAAACAGTCGTAAGTTTTTCCGATTCATTCGGTCGCCAAAAGAGTTAAAAATTACGAAATGCAACATCTTAATTACTTTTGTTTTGGCATTCGTTAAGCCCTTGGAGATAAATGGAATTTCATTGAGAGTGAGAGTCGTCATTGTGGTGAATACTAAAATTCCAAACAAAAAAATGAGGTTGTACTCACAGATGTGACGAAGATGATATCTGATGGTAATCCAAATTTTTCGGCTGATAGCCCACTAGATATTTCGACAGGAAGGCAGTTTCGTCAGAGGCGTTTTCTGGTCCAGGACATCGATGTTGTATCGTCTTCAAATCCGTCTTGTGGTGACCTGGCCGTACTGGCTTGAAGTTTCGTCGTGTCTCCGCCGTCGTCTTCCTTCAATCTTAAGCAATCGTTGTGGTTTCCGGCATCTTCCGTGTTGGTTCAGGCATCATCTTTGGTGGCTGGCATCGTCTTAGGTGGTTCAGGTATCGTCTTAGGTGGTTCAGGCATCATCTGTGGTGGTTGGCATCGTCTTAGGTGGTTCAGGCATCATCTGTCGTGGTTGGCATCGGTATTATGGAGTTAGTCCGAGCTCTCATTTATTATGGAGTGGTCCGAGCCCCCATGTATTATGGACGGGTTGCTTCGTCCTTTGGTTTTAATGGATTGGAGGCAGGAGTTCTCATCATTTTAAGCAATTTAATTAGGATATAAGCATTTACATGTGAAACTATATACAGATGAAAATTAAAGCTATTGGGTGATTGCAAATTAGCCAGTTCCTGAGCTACATCTTAACCGTCTTCATCTTTTACTAGCTCTGCTCCTTCTCTGCGTAGGTGTTTGCGACTTGGGCGTTGGCTGATCATCATTGGTTGATTTCATCCAATGGCTGGCTGCAACGTTGCTGCTGGGGGTCTGGATGATGCAATATGCTCTCTGGTTGCGTCTTTCGGAATGTCACATGGCTGACGCAAGAGTCTTCGTGATTGCGTATACCTGATGTTACATATATGACACATTTTAAAGTAGCATTGCATTCATTTTATCGTAATACATAATAACGTATGCTGAGTGCCATTTTACTGTATTTTTTAGTAAAATGGCACTTGTTTCCCTTCTTGAATTGAAACGACTGGCAAGGAATTAAGACACGTGACTACGAAAGGATTTTAAATGCAAATGACTGAAGTTCATTAGGAAGATGTACCACTTATGGCATAAGTTGAATAAGTAAAACTAGAGATCTAAGAGCATTACTAAGAGGCTTGATCATCAGTGCTAGAAGAACTGGATCCAGTATCTTAGAAATCCCCAGACTCATGGGAATTTCTCGAACAGTGATGAGATATCACCCATATTGGTGTAATAATGGAAAAATTTGCGTGTGGCAGTCTCGTAGACGGAAACAACTCGTTAATGAAACAGGTCAAAAGAGATTATCCAGAATTTCCCAGGATACCAACCACACTCAAATAAATCAACTTAATATCTAAGTCAGAATGTGCAGTCGCAGAAAAGAAAACGAACCACCCCACTTCATTCGAACAATTTTAACAGTAGAGAAATTTCGAAGATGGCATTCGACAGGAATTAACGTCTTCTATAAATTCAAATACATAAAATTTGCATAAGGAGCCGTCTTCATATTAAATGGAGCACCAACTTCATAATTTTCAATAGAAACCCCCTATTTTGACACAATTTCAAATCAATATCAAAATGTAACTTCAGATACCAAATTTCATGTCATTAGGTCTAACCGTTTCAAAGTTACGAGTACAGAAAGATTGGAGCTCCTAATGTAAAATCAGTTTCTCAGACTTTTATGGATATCTTCCTAAATAATATTTTTATAGCGCTGATATTTCGTACCATGTTACTGTTAAGCAACCCAAACAAAATCCACCTAAAATTTTATTTTAAAAATAGTTTTAAGTATGCAATAATAATTATTAAATTAATGTTTGAAGCAATTATGAATTGGATCCTTACTGTATTTTGATAGGAATCGATTCAGGACTTCTAATATGACCATGCAAAATTTCAGCTCATTAAAATAATTAGTTTTTGAGTTACATTAAATTTTCGTCATTATGACGATTTTAGGGGGAAACCAAAAGTTTAAAAAACGTCTAACAAACACCTAAGGAATGTTTAAATTTTTGAAAAATGGTTGGGGAAATTTCATTTATATTTTTTAATCTAAAATACATTGCCTTTTACCATTTATGTGTCGTATAGATGAACTCTACTAATCAATGATCAATTGAATGACTCACTCTATTCACTTTTTGGATGATCGGAATATCAGTTCGATTGTACGAGTATTAAATAATTGCAGGTAGGCTTTATGGTTGCATACATAGAAGCGAACGCTAATTAAAAAAAATTAACATTTATTAAGAATACTAAAGACAATACAAAATTATACAGAACATCGATCAACACTTTCTCCGTTTCGAATTGTTTTCAATTCCAAAATCCTTTTTATCGCGTTTTAATGATGGTTACAATTCACAATAGTATCGTTTGAGCTCGTATAATAAATATAATTCTCGGATCGTTTGCACGAGCATAATAAATATAACATAATTCTCGAATCGTTTTCACTTGCATAACAGATATAATAATTCTCAGATCGTTTGCACGCGCTGACAAATACGTTTGGAATAGTGTTCAAATTTGAAATTTGGGTAGTTATAACTGCAATTAATCTCGAACAACGAATAGCCATTTTCAATGTGGAGATGATCCCTGAAATGGACAACGGCCTTTAATATTGAATATCTCCGGATTTTAAGATAGTAAGTCATGAAATTTCATATTTAAACAAATTTAATGATGCAGAATCTGATTAAGGCATCAATACAGGGTGTTTCCATTAGAAATTGTGGTGTTTGTGCAAAATTTTATGAAGTCGGCCCAATGCAATTTTTTTTGCATTTGAATTTGTAGAGGACGTTATTCCCTATTGAATGATATCTTTGAATTTTCTCTACTATGAATGGTGCTCGAAATAAAGAGGGTGGTTCGTTTTTTCCGCGACTGTACAGTCGCACAACCAGCTGTATATTACCACAGATGGGATATAAAAGCAACATGCCAGTGGAAGTTCCATGCTTTCATTGCTGTCTGCAAGAAGTTGGTGATAGGAATTGCATTTAGCAGAGCTACGATGTTGAAACCGGACTAGTGATTATAAAAGCATCGCGGGTTCTGTTACATGAATGGTTGTGTTGCATCAACATCGGAATTGGGGTAAACCCCACAAGTCGATGTGACAGTGTGTGTGACAATTCCTCCAGACACAGTACAGTTTGGACAAGTAAGTGTAATGATATGGGGACTGTTTAGTTAGCATTCTTGATTTCTTAATAATTGTTGATTTATCCTTAACCTCCTGGTGGTTGTCGACGAGGTATCTCGTCATTAGCAAACTGACCAGATCTTGATGACGAGACATCTCGTCATTAGCAAAATTATTCATATCTTGATGGACGAGATATCTCGTCGAAACCCCTTGCAGGGTTAAATGGAACAATCAACCCCACATCAACGCAGTCCGTTTTTATTCACTTATGACAACCATCCTCTTAGTAACAGATCATTTCAACAAGACAACGCACCATGTCACAAGGGTAGTTTCGAGCGTTCTTCACAAATCTTTACATTGCTTTCTTCCTCTGCATCATCCCTTTATCTCAACCCTTCAGATCCTCAAATGGGACAAGATGGTGTAGAGAATTCTGTGACATCGTCTAATTTACAAAAGCTGAAGGTTGAACAGTGTGAGAAAATATTCTTGTAAAATGTTTACCTTTGGGGATAATGGCATGTCAAATTAATACCGTTTTCAAGCAAAAGGAGACTCAATAAGATACCGATGGGGTATATCTAATAAAGCTTCTACTCAGTGTATATTTTTCGTTTTTTCCGGATGTTATGTTTTAAACTTTCCTTAAATTTTCAATGCAAGTTTAAGTACTTAATTTTTATCACGTATGAACTCTTTCCTGAAGTTGTTGAGTGGTGATAAGTACAAAACACGATGAAACACTTTCAAGGAAGTACCTCAAGGCATAATTACGTCAGTAAACTTAATAGAAAGAATTAATAATATTTTGAACTCTCTAATATGGAAAGATCAATAATTTTCATTCTGTTTCACTGTGGAGTTATACTGTTTCTGTCTTTTAAAATTATTACAAAGAAATTTTCGACAAAGAGTAGTATTCACGCAAAAGGGAAAATAATTTCCTCTCTTGGTCTTTACATTTCTTTTGACTCTTTCTGCATATATACAGAAATAGACTAGAATAGAAATATTACATAAAACTTACTCTCATGGTTACCCACACGCATAAATAATCAGGCTATACAGACACGTATTTAATTTTGACCTGTTTTTAAATTGTACTTAATTTAAAACATTTTGGATATGACTCTTTTAATTCGTTTTTAATAATTTTGATAAAGAATTCTCTCTTATAAAGAAGTGAAAATATAATTTTTTCTTTAAAATATTTTACATAATTCTAGGCATTATATTTTTAAATGACAATGTTTAGAATACGATTATGGAGATACCACAGGTAATATCTTTATTTTTTATACTACTTTTTCCAATTTTTATTTTGTCATACTATTTCGTACATTTAAGACTTATAGTTGTTAATGTGCAAATTTAGCTATAAAAATCGGAGTGTATATTTATAAAAGTCTTACAACTTTTTAAAAGGATTTTGAGTTCAGGGTCTATTTTTTAAAAGGCATTTATACATTACCGTACTGATCTCCTTTTATTCATAGGATCATGAAAATTTGCTTTGAAGATTTGTTTTATATATTAAATGGTTCAGGAACGTTGAAGAGATCTCCGAATGCAGCCCTGAGATCTATAGATTAAAGTTTCAATCCGTCAAACAGTTATCACCAGAACTCAGATGGAAGCAAGACTTGACATTGAACACAGTACTCCATTCGTCACTCAGGGTGACTGTATTACGTCTTCTTTGCAATCTTTCGCAATGGTGAGCTGTAGGGAGAGTCAATCGTCGTAAAAGATGTTAAGACTGAAAATCTCAAGCCAATCTAGGTGTAACGCCATATGTTGGTATGAAACGTTTATTAATAGCTACAAGCTTCTTTGAAGCTGCAAGTTAGTTAACTCTGCATATTTAGTAATGGTATAGATTATGTAGTAAATTATGTGCATATTTGCAATATTTATCTCATGTTTTG
The DNA here is from genome assembly GCA_933210815.1 of Meta bourneti. Classification (NCBI taxonomy): domain Eukaryota; kingdom Metazoa; phylum Arthropoda; class Arachnida; order Araneae; family Tetragnathidae; genus Meta; species Meta bourneti. The sequence continues at coordinate 13,016,481 of OW119934.1, read as the reverse complement.
CGGAACTTGGCCTCTAAAAAGATTAAGGGGGTATGGGGGTCGGGCTCCTGGTGCTTGTAGCCCTTGGTGTAGATATTTACTTGAAATAACTTAATTAATCAATGGCATTATTTTAATATCTACCCCTTCCTTCTATGATAGCCCGAATCTCTTTGTAATATTGAGGTGGTCCAGCGGGTTCGGATCCCTAGGAAGTGGCGTCCATGTTTGACAGTAAAGTTTCATAACCAAAAACCACTGAATGGCACTTCAGTCTTATAATGCAGTATGGGCAGTTTTCAGTCTTTCTTATATTCACTAAATCGTCAGTTTACTGAAGCGTGCTTTATTAGAGCCATAGCATAAAAATTTCCGCGCTTCCAGTGGGAAATCTAGTAATATGGGGATTTATGTGAGATTTATTCGATGTTTTCTATTTCTTCTCATTAAGCAAGACCACGTCTCTTTGAATCTAAGTTGATGGATAGCTTGAAACTTGTTTATCGTTGAGTCTAACTATTGAAATGGTACGTTGTGCATGAAAACTGTTAGGGTATTGCTTTTGAAAGAAATATTACGAACACAATATTAATTTAATTTCAATCAATTATCTGGAAGCGAGTGGAACTAAATTTGGTTTGGAAAGTTGAGTCATACTTAGAAATGTGTTTTTTAAAAAGAAAGCACATGATCCCCATGAAAAATGGATGACGTTATATTTAATATTTTTTGTGTATGGAGTGTCACTTTTACATGGGTGCAATTTAAAATGTACAATTTCTTGCAAGGTAGATAACAGAATCATTTATTATTGCAGGAATTCGTGAATATAGCTAATACCGTATAAGGGAAAATTTCAGCACATAATGAACTAGTACTTATAATTTTCAACTTGTTCTAATATGGCATAGTCATGATTGCTTAAATATTTCCCGAGAACTTCTGGATTGTTTGAAAGTGTTTTTAACTTTCCTTGTGAGAATAATATAAAGGCGTCAAATGAGTTAAAGCTTGAAAGCAAGTCTCAGTGCCTTACATTAGCTCTATCATTTAAATACTTGAGCACTAATTTGTTAACTCCAATAGTGGTGTTTAAGATAAAACACGTAAACTTCATAAGGCTGTACTATTTTATGAAATATGTGCAGATAATGGAAGATATGAATTAAAAACTACCGGCTAGTATTTATTTTACGAGCATTATCCTAGTAGTTTCATTAGAAGTGAAAGGATATTAGGTCAGTGTCAAATAAATCAACGGGTCCACATAAATAACAAGAGTGAATCCTGGGTCTTGGGCGAGTGTCTTTCTACAGCAATTATTCCCTTGAGGAACAATACGTTAAAGAATAAGAAACGCGAGGCAACCTAATTAACTTCAGACGCAAATTTGGTGATATGTAACGGAGTCTGGCGATAGACAAAGAACGCAAATGACTTACTACTATGTAAAAAGAAGATCTAGTTAGAATAATCGTGCCACGAATAAGGGCAACTTATAGACACGCATGCGCATAAACTTAAAAAGTGCTTTTAGAAATTGAGTAAGCGCCTTGTAAACCGAATCACTTGAGCAAATTACTTAAGAGTACATACATAATGTAAATATTTGTACCTCCTACCCACAAATAATTCAAAACAAATACAATTACCTTAACTAGAATTCAAATGTTCCAAAGTGGATTTGAAGATGAAATACGTTTCCACAGTTTTGAGCTACTTTTTTCAGTTTCAAATTTAACCAAACATATATGCTACCCATTTATAAGAAACGGAAAGTAAAGATATTTAAAGGGGAATGGAATAAAGTATAAATAACTAGTTGTAGAATGATTGTAGTTCATAATGACTTTTCAACTCCAATTATCTTGATGGAATGAATTCGAAATCAGCTTACATTTTTAAAGGATAAATACAGCCTCTAGCGGATTAATATATTCCACTCGAAATTAAATATGCGGATTATACATTTAATGAGTAATATGCATCTCGTAATTACATGGTCTGATTTGTCTGCTGATTGTTCTCTTCGCTACAGTAAATGAGTATATTCTATTTCATATAAACTCTTCAGTGGTAGTTGGAGGTAACTCCATCCTTTTGTGTAGCCCCGGGATCTTTTTGATTTTACTCATCACACCAGACTAGAATCATTCAGACCACACTGAGTCAGTTTTGAGCTTGGATGCAATTCTACATTATTAGGTATAATAAGATCCTATGTTAGTCTAAGAAAGGCAGTGATATTAAATTGAAGACGATAGTTACAGAACCCATACCTTTTTTTAAAGTATGAGGAAGAGAGATGAAATGACATTACATATCAATTGAGCAATGTTCCTAATCAAGATACCAAAAGCATCACATTTTAACTGTACAAGATCGTGGCGAGATTTCAATAATTCAAGAGTTTATGGAATTAACTTCAAATTGTTGTGAAATTCTAATCACTAAATCTGATGTAATTTATAAATATAAAGTACTGAAAAATGAATTGATAGGAAATTGGTATAAAATATTCCGTCACTAAATCAACTATTCACGTATATTACGAAAACAAATTTGAGTGATACTGAAGTTGTGTTTTGAAATCAAATACTAAACGTACACTATCACTATCATACACTCGAATTTTCAAAGCTTATATCACGAGTTTCTGACTTGAACTATAAATTAAATACCCTCGTTTGGGACATTCTCTCTGATTGCACTTGAATTGCAGGTCATTACATTGATTAAGGAACGAATAATCTATCCTGCTTATGCAACTGACATCAATGCGAGTTGGTTGATATCTTAAATAGTGGTTGCGTTTTATTAATGCTAACTTTATGTTTGCTACCTTTCACTATCTTCGTTATGTGTAGCTTAATTTTGCCTCATTAAGTAGTGTTAAAGTAATATTTCGAGTTCCCTCTATCATTGTTATTTCATGCTTTATTTCATCATAGTTTTAATATTAGTAGTTTCATAACATTAATTTCCCTCCCTCAGAGTCTACATTGTTAATTTTAAGAAATGTGAGCTTATAGATTTCATTTCAAATCTGATTACAATTCGCTAAAATCCTTCTTAGGAAATGTTTGATGGATTTGGAGTAATCGAACCGAGTCTGGAATCTGAGTTGTTTGACATTGAATTGAATACAGATTCAAACCCTTGTATCTTACATTTTTACTTTCTATTGTGTGTCAGATTTAGTTGTTTTGGTGTTTATGGTGCAGTGGCTATATTTAGCCACACTGTGCCAAACACAAGACAGACAACGTGTACATATTTGGAAAAAAAAGAAACAGTGGAATAACGTTTTTAAATTGCGATTACAACTTTGCGCATAAGAAATACAATTTGAAGTTTTGAACAGTTATAGGATTTTAATTAAAAGTCAACTCCCACGACTGGGAAAACAAGTTAAATAGATTGCAACAGCTAAATTCATAACACATTGCCTTAGAAACTAATACTAGTATTTCCAGTTTTAAATTAATATTGAGGAAATTTATATTTGTATTATTATTTGAAATTTCAACAGATAGAATATTATTGTCTTTGACGTCTATAAACTTTTCGTTTAAATTACAATATGTTGCTATATAATTAAAGTTTTCGTTAACTGCCTCAATAATGAGCTTCCAAACTTTAAATTAATGCTGGCAATGCATTAGATTATATTATGAAAATATTTTACAATGTTCTCTTTTTTAACCCTCCAAGTGGTTTCGACGAGATATCTCGTCAATAAAGATTTGACTAATTTTGCTAATGACGAGATATCTTGTCATCAGGATATTGAAGATTTTTTGATGATGACGAGATCAAGATCTGGTCAGTTTTGCTAATGACGAGATACCTCTTCGAGACAACCACCAGGAGAGTTAAACTATATCATCTATTGTAAACTTCATTGTATGTAAATGTTAATGAATAATATATTAATTGATACAATTATCTTAATTGCTATCTATATTTTAATTGCTTTTAATGGAGAAGTATTTGCTTTAAACCCTACATTTGTTTAGTACGTAAGAGCTTAGTATGAATGGCATGTTTTGTGATATTAAAAGTTATTTACTTTCTTTACTGTCCTCTAACTCGATTTGTTATTGAGATTACTTTTAAATAATATGTTTTGGTAGATTCCGTTGCGCATCTATTTCCAATACTGTCCCGTTTCTAAACATTAAAGTAGTTGAATATTTCTATAAAACCTCGAACGCACATCGACAAACAAAACTAGCCGATTTGGCATATTAACGTAATGACAGAAAAGTTTCAAAAAAGGAAAGTAATTAATTGTACTGTAAAGTTGAAAAAAATTCAAATCTGCTAATTTTAGATTTTCATTTTCATAACTTTTGGAAATACAAAATCCGTTGGAACATATTTTGCAAGGTAATGGAATGCCGAATTAAAGTAAAAGAATAAAATTTTCAACGAAATATATTCAACAACCAAATAATAGCAGTGATTCGGTGTGGAATATATTACATCAATAATTTAAGTTCCAAATAAATTTAGTTTCACTTAAAACTCATGCAAGTATGAGCATTTATTTTACAGATATTAAATGGGAAATACTGGTTTTTGATGAGGTATTTATTTTTCTCTGCCCTAACAGTTTATGACACCAGTACAAGAAAAATAAAATAAAACGAAAGTAATAGCAATTTCTCATTCTCCACTTTATGTATGAAAATAAATCATACGCTATATTTCGAGGCTCGGTAGTTTAAGTCAAGTTGAAAGAGAGCTGAAACGAGGCCGAAAGAAAGTGGTCGCATTTGTTCAAAAATCCCCATTCCTACCCAAAGTTGTAATTTCCGTTTCTTTACAGTAGTTGAAGAGAGTTATATCCTGTTTAGTTGTTCGCACTGGCTGTTCTGCCCTTTTTCTATTCCTATGATTCTTCTCTGCCTCACTCACCATTACTCATCTTGATATTATGGATTTTGTGTCATTACGTTCTTTTTTAAGCATGAAAATACCATATGTACTTTGAAATGAAAATTAAGCTTCAAATATTTTCAGATAAAAATGCTTTATTTTGTACCGAATCAGCAGTTTTGAACATTTAAGTAGAAAATTCACATACATTTAAGAATTTAAACTCCATAGAGGATTTAAATATCTAAAAGTTTTAGCATTCTCCAATTAACCTCTACTCTTAATGATATGTTATAAAAAGTTTCGAGGCGTTAACAATAGATCTATCCATGAAATTAAAAATTTATTCGGTAGAAGTGTAATGTAACCTTATTTCAAATTACTGAGTACTATTTCAATTTTAATACTTGTAAATGCATATATCACTGCGTACTAGCGATTCATAAAAGGTATTTCATGTGATTTCATTTTTTAACTTTCTACCAAATATGAGTAAACAGTAACATGGATTGACTCGTTCTTTCCATCAACTTCAATAAAAATATCTTTTCCGTTATTGATAAAAAATAAGCTATATATTAAGCTCAATCCATCAAATCTCTTCAGAGTATTAAAGACAGATGAAATGAAAAAATAGTCCCCCACTTTAAGTGGTATTACTTTTGTCTATTTAATTTTTCTTGTCTGCAGAAAAATTATAAGAGTTGATTATACTTTCAATTACTAGCATTTCATATCGTCATGATTGATAACTTGATATATATCCCTCTTGATTACACTTGGATAATACTTTCAGCACCTAATGCTGGTGCTCTATTTTTAATTACGGTTCTACATGTATTGGTTTACTTGTGTCTAAAATTACATGGTGCTCAAAATTAAGAGAATTCAGAAAATTCAACATCACTTGTAATTCGAGATGGACGAAACCGAGAATACCATCGAGCCGTTTCCACGATAATGTATCGGTTAAAATTGTTATTGAAAAGGCAATGGGGGAGCAAAGTCATAATATTTCTCAATTGGTGCAGAACAGAGTTGCGATAAATATGATTTAAACATAGGATTTTTTACTTGAATAGCACTTTTAACTATACTTTTAAGCTTAACAAATTGAATAAAATATTCCTTTATTAAAATAAAAATCAGTTAAAATAGTACTACTTTGTTAACTCGCTTTCTCTTTATTTGCATATTCTATACGTTAATAAATACGAAGGTGCGTGCTTTCTTTTCAGTAGTTTTAAATTAGTATTCACACTTTTATAGAATTTTTAATCGTCAAAAAAGTGTTAAGTACCATTTCCAAAGTTGTTTCAAATTACTCAGTACTATATGAATTTCAACAAGTGAATGTATAATATTCAAAACACTTATTAATCTAATTTTACCATATTTCTAACCTCGACCCAAACATTGTCTTGAACCCGTTAACGTTAAATTCATAAGATAATAGAACGAATTGCATGTAAGGAAATTTTATAAATTCGTAAGATAGTTGAACAAATTTGTGGATATCCATTGCATAATGCTAAGAAATTTAATTAAAATTATACCAAAGGGAATTAATCTATTTAAAGAAATACTGCATTTCTCTTTTTGCACAAAATTTAACACTGATGAGCACATGAATTATAAAACAATAACTTGAATTAAGTTAATGCATATCAATACCTCGTAAAACAGCCAATGATAAAATTTATTTTACTCTTTTCATTCCCTTAATAACTCTGGGGGAATTCTTTTTAATCGAAGATGCATCCTATCTACTCTAGCAAAATTGAATACTTTCATTTGCAAAAAAACTGCGGATTAAGAAATATAAATAATATGCATAAATGTATATCAGAAAATTTTCGAACCGCGTATTAAAACTAAAAAATAAAACTATACTAGTTGTAGTTAATTATAGCTGTTTCCATTTCTTTACAAATGCATTTAAAAAATGGAATATTTGCAAAGAAACAACAGTGTAAGAACATATTAAAGAAATGGAAAAAGAGTGGTAGAAAAAAGGTCTGAGAAATTTGTTTTTCCACTCATTGATTTATACCTCCTATATCTCGGAGGAGCAAGGAAAAATAATTACTTTTCAAACATCTTTCCTTTTCAAAATATGATTCACCTTACATCTTTGAAAAGAAAATATTTCAAGGTGTCATCAGATAAGAAAAATAAACTCCATAACTTAGACGTTTTCATCACTACTGCTCTGTTTAGCGATCTTAATGGATAAAATATTTTGTATTCATATTTATTATTATAGAATTGTTTGAGATCGTTATTCACATGTCAATTCGCCAAATAAAACTGCCCTAACCTACTGTTTTATTTCAATCGAGTTTCTTTACACTTACCACGCCTTTGGGTTTTATTAGTTTTTCTCATGGATAATACATTTTAAGAATGATTGAATCCAAAAGCATGTTTTCCAAGTTTGGAAAGGAAAGCTTTCAAACTTCAAAAAAGGAACTTATACAACGCCGTTTGATTTTCCATCTGATATATGTTAAAACGTTTTGAATTCCTCTAAAATTTTGAGAATGAAGAATGTTAGACTTCTTTTCTCAACCGCAATCTTATAAGAACTTTGTTAGAAACCCAGTTGACAAAAAGTGCACCAATTTTAGAGTTACAAAGTGAGAGGACCTTGAAAATTGCTTTCTACAAAACCAGTAACGAAGAAAAATATTTTTATCCATAATTATCAAAAATAAATCCTTTACTTTTGCTCCTTTTTCGTCTTTACGCGTTTTCCCATGTTTCTGCTCTAAAAACAATGAAACCATTTAGATACCCAATTGTAATAATATGTCATTCACTAAACTCTTCATTCTGAATCCCATGACAATAAAACTACACAACCCATCTTGGCAGCTACCTAGCTAATTAAAGTACTAAGCAATATATTAGCTTAAAGCAGTGGTCAATTCTTTAATACAAGGTATTTTATAGACTATAAAACTATAGAAATGAGATTACATGAAGGCTCGTAAATTTTAAATGCAATGAAATGGTTTTTAAAGAATAGTTATGTGCAGTTTTTTTTAGAAAATGTTACTATAAATTCTCTTATACAATATTGCATTACACTTGTATGTGTTATTTTTAATATTTCATTAGAAGTATTCTAAGTATTTCATTGAATAAAAATAAACAATACACTATACCTTATAAAATTAAAGAAATACCTCTGACAATTTAAATGTTATGCTTCATTCCCCAAAAAAATTCGTATTTCTTTCTAAAACTTGCTTCTTAAATCTGTTATAGCAATGAACTTGTAACTAGCCTACATTCAAGGAAATTTTTAGGTCATGTTGAAATAGGTATGGCAATTGTTGAAATGTTTTTAAAAGAACGTTTATATTTAATCCCCAAAAAACATTTTTATAGTCATGCATGGATAAACATCAGTTAAAGATAATCGTATTAAATCAGAAAATATAAGCATTTGAATTTTTCAACTGAACGTAAAATTAAAATGCAGTATTCTGAAAACAATTTATGCGTAAGATTTGAAGAGTAAATAAAATTTAATAGAAGATGAATGACGTACCACTTAAAAATCTAAAACAGGAAATTAATTGCAACGCTTTGGAAATAAAACATTGGTTTAAGCCCAAATAGAGAAGAGAAAGTCTATTGCCACAATTTAAGAAATTAATAACTTCTCTCATTATTTATAATGTATTATGACATCAAAAACTTTCTACCTATAATTTGAGACACTCAATTACAGTTGGATAATTTATGGGTTGGGCGTGAAGAACAAGGCCTTACCGTGTCTTGCCATCATCCTTAATAATAGATAAAAATCAAACGCTGTCTGTAAATTTGTTACTCTAGATTGCAAACACCAGCCAACGGATCGACTTTAAATTTTACATGTAGGTAGGTAATGGGCCCATTTAACATTTAAGTTATCGACGATTCCAAAGTTGAGTCATTTTTTTGTGAAAATCGGAAAAAATGTACTGTTGGTTGTCAAGTAGGGCAAGGGTGGTGAAAATCGAGTTGCAATGTTACGGTACATGGTGCAGAAATACCCTAAAATACCAATACATTAAAAAGGTAAAAGTCAGAACACATTTCTTGTGTTGTTTAACATTCCTGGTTGTTGTCTTAACGAGGTATCTCTCGTCATTAGCAAACCATAAGCAGATATTGATGGACGAGGTATCTTGCCATAAGAAGAAAACTGACCAGATCTTGATTGCGTTGGCATAAAATTGGCAATATCTTGATGACGATGTATTTCGTCTTTAGCAAAATTGGTCAGATCTTGATGGACGAGATGTATCGTCAAAACCACTTGGAGGGTTAAATGATGAAATATACTAAATTAAGATACTATCTATGTTATATATAATTAAAATATTATCTATGTTATGTATAATTAAAAATAAAATACGAGAATTCAAAGTTTTTCTATTTTAAATGAGACTCGTTTTAGCATAAGCAAGTCGCGCGTGTTTCACTGTAATTTCATGATGCTAAAGTAACCAGGAGTTTTGTAACATGCTATTCTTAGCCTACCTATATTCATGTTTATAGAAAGAAGTTTATTCCACTCGATTAAAAATTCTATTTTAATTTGCCTATATCTTGTGTTCAGAGTCATACTGATGGTTCCTGATCTTAAAATTGAGTAAGGATTCTGAACTTCGTTGTTTCACAATTATTTAGAACACATTCAATAGAAGTATGGGATAGGAGCAAATGTAGTGAGAAAGGTAGTTAGAGATAAAAATGGTAATATTAATTAGGCGTAATAATTTTAAGCCAGATGGAGTAAATATAATAAAACTAGAAATTCGCATAAGGATATTTTTAAATAAACAACTTAAATGAAAATTGCTGATGGCACTCGGAAAAATGGGGTTAAATAAATTGATAAATTTGTTAAGGCAATTCATATCTCGAAAATTTGAACCATAAATGTAGCAAAATTTAGGAAAGCACTCTCTATTGTCGGATTGTATAAACATACCAAGGTATATTTCATTAGAATATTTTTAATTTTATTTATTGTGTTACGAAAAACAGTTGGTATCAGCAAGCGAAGATTGAAAAAAAATTACATTGTTCTTCAGAAATTAGAATGAAAAGCAAATGCAAAATGAAGATTGAAAAAATACACACGAAAAGGAAGTGGCATATTTGCTTAAATTCAATAGAAACCACTTAGCACACACTACCAAGAGACGTAATATACGGTTAATTTTTTTATCACTTTCATCCCATTACATTTTCTATGGCTGATAAAATCATTAAACATTTTTGCTCAGTACCGTTCCAGTAAGAACGAAATATATAGAGTTTGTATGGGTATCTCTTAGACACGAAATGCAAAAAGAAGAAAGAAAAATATTTCTAATGTGTTATTTTATATTTCTTTACATATTACATACCTTTCGATTATATACTCATGTCCAAATTTATCTTTACATACCCAAAAATAATGATATTACATGAAATATCCAATCGATGTAATCCATTTTGGCAGGGAATGTGTGAAAGACAAGCCTTATTAGCATTATCCAATCAAAAGTGATCAAACGGTTTCTGATATGCAAATCAAGGCGTTACGTCATCCGACGGTGAATCAAGCGCTTTGATCAAAGTGAATATCTGAGTGAATTTCTGCAATACAACGTTTGATTTCAGTGTGTAAGGACTCAAAACGGTTTATTACGGCTCGGAAGTATCATTTGGAAGAATCTGTGAATTGGCGAATTATCGGCCGTTTAGAAGCAGGAGAATCATGGAAGCAGCGAGATGTGTGAATATTTCAAGACAGACAGTCTCTACGCTATGGAAACAATTTCAGAACTCTGTTAACTGTTGTAAGGAGGCCTGGACAAGGTCGTAAACGAATAACAACTGCTCCTCAAGATCGATATCTGGCAATAACTGCCCGTCGTAATAGGAAGTCTACTGCTCGGCAGTTAAGTTCAGAGGTTGTAGCCGCCACTGGAACTGTTGTATCACGGCAAATTGTATACAGAAGGCTTAGTGGAAAAGGCCTTTATGACAGAAAGCCATGGGTATGCGTTTCACTGTCTTCACAACAAAAGAGGGATCGCTTTAATTGGTGCAAAGAACATCAGAACTGGGGTGAACACCAATGGACACATGTTCTTTTTACTGATGAGTCGAGGTTTAGTTTAACATCTGATTCTAAACGTGTTTACATCTGGAGGGAGTCAGGAACGCGAAATCTTCCTTCGAACATTATGGAACGTGACCGTTTCGGTAGTGCAGGTGTGATGGTATGGGGAGGAATAATGATCGATGGACACGCCCCTACACGTTTTCAAAAGCGGATCTGTGAACAGCCAGAGATATCGGGATGAGGTCTTAGAACCTTATATAAGACTTTTCAGAGGTGCATATAGATCTGACTTTTTATTTATGGACGATAATGCTCGTTCACATCGAGCAAACCTCGTTGACGAATTCATTGAAAGTGAAGCCATTGAGCGAATGCCGTGGCCAGCAAAATCTCCTGATCTGAACCCGATAGAGAACTTACGGGACTACCTTGGAAAAGAAGTTGCACGGTGACATCCTCCTCCTACAGATATAAATACTCTGAAGATCGCATTGCTAGAGGAGTGGAACTTAATTCCCCAAACTGTGGTTAACAACATTATTGCCAGCATTGAAACACGTTGTGATATGTGTGTACACGTCAGGGGAGATCACATTCCATATTAAATTCATAAGCCTTAATTTTTTTCTGAGTTATTCTTTTTTTTTCTAATCTCTCCTTGTCACATATTACCATTTTTATTATTTCATGCTACAGTTTTATATCATATGCAGTGCTCTTAAATTTTTTCCTTTGTATATATGTGTTATTATGTTATGAATCATTTGACACGAATTCATAAAATTATAGTTCACAGTTTCTGAGAAATCCGCGATTTTATGCATGTAAAGGTAATTTTGAACATGAGTGTATTTATTACAAGAATGTTTTTCATTTTTATATTAATAAAACATTTGAATTTTTGTGACTTATATGTGGGCTATATAGTATCAAAAGAACATTAGTAGAAATAGATAAAAAAGTACAGCTCGTAATTTATCGATTTTCAGATATAAATTAATATTTGTTTACTGCACAAGTTTAACCATTATCTGATAACAGACAACTATGATGGATCAGTGATTTTCGAACGGTGTGCTTTATGAGGTGAAACTGTTTAAAGGTATAAGATTTATTTCATTCCCACGGTTTAGTTTTGAACTCAATATTCACAACACGTCTTTTCAAATAATTCCAAGTAGTACCCGCATATATAACTTTGCATATTATTTTTTTACAAATTATTATATTTAAAAAAGATTAAAAAAAACTACTTTGGAGCAAAAAGGGTTGGCAATTACAATTTTTTGTAAATCAATCAAAATTATACCCAAATATATAATATATTTTTTGGTGTGCGAGTTATAGTAATAGTTTAGGCGTGCCATGGAATGAAAAAGGTTGCAAGTCGCTGTGTTAAATCAGTAATAAAAGTTGATAGGTTAACATTTGCTAGTGCTTTATTAGACGTCATCATGTTATGCTTCAAAGTATCACCGTTTGGTCACGTTGTTTCTAAAACCATTTCTGAAATTCTATGATAGAATGCAATTTTCTCGAGTTTTAGATCATTTATCGTGACACGGGCTGTTATAATTTCGCGTTTCAAGTTAGATTGTTAGAATTCATAGCTTCGTTGAAGTTTGATGATCTAAAACCGCGTTTCAGTCCATTGCCACCTAATGTAAATAGTTCCAGTTAGTAAAACTTCAATTTATAACATGCCCTGCTTTCTGCCTTGATTGAACACCGAGCAAGACGACTAAGCACTTTATAACTAGATATTCTATTACGCTGATTAATCCTGCTTTTCCTACCTTATTCTTCTATTATATTACAGAGGTATTGGAAAATCGTGCTTATCCACTGACTGCTAATTCAGGTCTACGAAGTTAATTGTTTTGGTCTACTTAAATTTATTTACTATTGGAGTAGAAATCACATTTATATTTTGTAACAATTTCCATTTACATCTTTATATCAACTGTTTGTTGAAAACAAGACCAAGTATGGCATAAGTTTGTAGGAGGACGAAATATATTTCAGTTCCTTTTACGTAATTTGATACGCAGCTGTTAACCCTCCGAGTGTTTCGACGAGATATCTCGTCCAAGATCTGGTTATTTTTCTAAGGACGAGAAATCTCGTAGGGACAGAACAACCCTATTACTCTAAGGGAATGAAGATTCAAGTAAGAAAACAAATTGTCCCTCGCCCACAACTGGTGACAGTTTGAAACAAATTTTTGCACCAGAGGCTAGACACTATAGGACAGTTTTCGACGCAAAGATAAACCACCAAGAGGGTTAATATAGCATTGAAAGAATTTTTGTTTTCGTTTTTGAAATAAACGATTAACTTGTATAGTGAATGAACTTTATGTTAGTGAGTGAGAAATATTGAGCAGAATAGATGTCCTTTACTTAATGTAAATTCGTACCTTCATTTTAACGCCTTTTTTAATATAACCGAAGAAAGTTGAGGCATGATCTCCCAACAGCAATCATTTCAAACATTTTACCAAGACACTAAAAAGCTAAACAAGAAAAACAATTTCATTGATTTAATATTTAAACTGTATTTCCTTGTACAAATGCGTGGTCTGACAACTAAAAATTGAGAAACTACATTTAACTATCTTTACAAGTGAATCAGTTTCAATTACACATTGGAAGCATTACAGTTTTACACACTCAAATAAAACTAAAACATAAGGGTATATTTATTTAACGAATTTTAAAGTTTAATCAAAGGAGGAAGTTTTTCGTAAAATGCGAGAATTCAAAAGATACGGTGAAAGAAAAACTGCTGGTCTAAGATTTATCGTTTCTACTCATGAATAATTCTACGTCAAAAGATAGACAACGCATAAACCCAGGCCTAAAGGTTAAGGCTATATTGAAAGAGTTTATGTCAAGAGTCATTTTGTGTTGAAAAGTTAAGCGACGCGAAACAATAGTCATTTTGACAAACTGTTTACTTTTGTTTACTTTAAAAGTCAATTCCCAAGAATAGAATAGTCGTTTTCTTTTGAAGGACGTGGGTCAATTGTTTAGTGTATAGATATTTTAAACATCCGTCAATTGTTTAAGAGAAATCTGTTAAATGTTATCTATTGTAAATTCTCTTCTCAAACTATCTTAAGCGGATATATGTTTTTAGGAAGTACGAATAGTAAAACACAGAGAAATATCTTTATCAGCTTAACTGGTTTGAAGTATTATATTGATTTTATATTCTTACAAAGGGGACCCTCTTTAAAGTTTCTGTGGACATTTAAGGGGAAACAAAATACATATATCTCAGATAAATGTGGAGTAAAACATTCATCTGACATACTTGTATTTTGCGATTTTTGAATCATGGGATTTAATGCATTGCTTTTCATAATATTTTTAATCAATTCATTAATTTTTTAATGAATTGATAAAAAACACATTCGATGTACGAGTGATGAAAGTAATGATATGTAGATTATAGGCATTCATCGCTATTAATCGTTTTAGATGTATGAAACTGAATAAAATAGGGTGTAACGGGACCAATGACAGAAATACAGTATATTGGATTATAAATGGTTCAATTTCATGAAAAAAATGGTTTTGACAAAAATTCTGATATTTCCACTTTTTAAATAAATTTATTCTACTTTTAAAAGCAATTTTATATTCAGTTCAACGAACTGTACTCAAGTAATTTAATAAGAAATATTGAAGTATTATGCAGTATTTATCACAGCTTTCTGTGCCCTTATTGCTTCATTAATGATTTGGATCTTTGTTTCTAAAGACGTTATAATAAAACTAAGTAAATTGTAAGGCTAGAATTTACATCTTTTTTGAAATGTTGTTAGGGTGAATAGAAATGTGTTTCATAAAAAAACTTGCATTATTTGTGCTTTTGTTACTGCATTTTTAACGATTTTTACACAAAAGAGAATTTTTTCAGGATTTTTGATAATTTTATTAAAGTTTTGAATTTTTTAAAATTTCGATTCTTTATTTTGCATATTTTGGTGTTTTAGAGGAAAATAACATTTTTGGATGAATTTTCTAGTTTTCCCCTTTCCACCTTTGCCGGGAAATTTTTTTCTTGGTGAAATTTCACGAGACTATAAAAAGTGATGTAGTATATTTAAAGTGTGCTTCCGTGGTTTGAGTAGAAGTGAAAATGTACTTTTCAATATTTAAAACGTTTTTGATAGATCATAGAAAAATCATTCTCTTTTGAAAATCGGCACATGGTTCTGCTTTGCAATTTTAGACTAATGAAATATAAACTTTAAGTTTGCCATTGAAACTAAAAACATTCAATTAATATTTTTGTTAGTGAAGTTTCATTTTCAACTTGACCGAAGAACTAACAGACAATATAAATTGTATTAGCATTTTTCTTGTGTTCTTTTGTAGAGCTTAATTTTAACAACAAAGTAAAGACATTCACTGTGTTCTAATTCATATTTGGTAAGTTTGTTTAAAATGCTGAATTAGAATTGCAAATCATGCAGCACATTCTATCTTTGCTTATTTCAATTTATTGAATTTGAATTATGTGTGCAGACACTAACGACATAACACTTTTTTGTAAGCGAGACATTTCCTACGGATTACAGAAAATAACTTTGCCACTGCATACGTAAATTTTCCAATGGAATCTGGATTACAAATAAAATAGCTCAGGTATTTATGAGACGTATCCAACAATGAGAGACCACTGCATTTGCAACTTCTACTTTTCGGAAGTTATCGCTCTATATTCATGCCCTGTTTTTCTTGAGACATTGATCACCCTCATTAAAATATTCTTACTATCACTACACACAGGCTTTTATTACTTTTATTATAGCAAACATATGGCAAATTTATGTGATGTTGATGAGAAAAACACACAATTGCAGCAAATTGTCAAATTCTTACCAGACACAAATAATATATACTATGCTATGTAAGATAAATATTAGATCATTAAGTATGAAATGTCCGATTTCGAACTGAAAGTTTGGTTTATTATATGTCAAGCAAGAAGCAGTATAATTAATCAAAGCATGTGCCTAAACTATCGATACAGTTTTGCTATCTTAACGGTAGCTTGTTAATGCCGGCAGCGAAGAAGCCTGGAGAGCGAGTGAGTGGTGATAAAATCGCGAAAGGCGTTTTCTACAGCTTGTTGGGAATTAAATATTTTTCCTCGCAAGATGTGGTCCAATGCCTGGAAGAAATGGTAGTCAGTTGGTACAAGGTCTGGGGAATACGGTGGATGACAGAGAGTTTCCAATTCCAGCTCCTGTAGTTTGAGCAACGCTATTCGTGCGACAGGTGGTCGAGCATTGTCCTACAAGAGGATTGGCCTGTTTCTATTCACCAATCTCGGCTGCTTAATTCCAAGCTCCCTCATCATTTCGTCTAATTGGTTACAGTAGACATACGCCGTAATCGATTGACCAGGTCTCATGAAGCTGTAGTGGAAAACACCAGCACTGGACCACCAAACAGACACCATTAACTTTTTTGGTGAATATTCGGTTTTGGAGTGTGTTTTGGCACTTCATCTTTATCCAATCATTGTGCCGAACGCTTGCGATTGTTGAAAAGAATCCATTTTTCATCATACGTAACAATACCGTGTAAAAATGGTTCGCCTTTATGTCGCAACAGCAAAGAAAAGCAAGCTTCGAAACGATTTCTCTTCTGACGCTCGTTTAATTCATGCGGAACCCATCTATCCAGCTTCTTAACCTTTCTGATTTGTTTAA
Organism: Meta bourneti; assembly: GCA_933210815.1. Lineage (NCBI taxonomy): Eukaryota > Metazoa > Arthropoda > Arachnida > Araneae > Tetragnathidae > Meta > Meta bourneti. The sequence continues at coordinate 12,999,769 of OW119934.1, read as the reverse complement.
AATGGTTTAATATCGTTGGAATAGTAACATCAAACCTTGCTGCTAATTCACGCGTAGTTTGAGATGTATCCGCTTCTACTGCAGCTTTCAGCTCATCATTATCCACCTTGCTCTCAGATCGCCCACGTGGTTCATTTTGAAGATCAAAATCGCCAGATCGGAACTTCTCACACCATCGACGTACTGACGTACTGTGCGTTCATTAGCCACTTCCTTGCCAAACACTTCGTTGACACTTCGAGTTGTCTTCGCCACGACGGAACTCATATTCGAAAATAACGCGAATTTTTGACTTATCTATGGTTTACAAGATTTAATCTGGCAAAAGGCAATTCAACAGATAATCACAAAACAAAACGTGCGTCTGAAAGGCTGATGACATACCTTCACAATAAAAAAAACAAAGAACTGTCAGTTTAAATATCAGAGATAACGGGTATCAAACTTGGTACTTGAGGTAATCGGACATTTCATACTTAATGACCTAATATATGTGACATATACGTATGTTGTAAAACCAGTTTTGAATGTCCATTACGATCTTAATTCAAATAAAATATTTCTAAATAATCTTCCTGAACAAACTTTTGTAACGATTTTAATTTACTTAATTTGATTAAAGTAATATTGCTTGACGGTTAAATCTTATTGTCTTATGAATTGTAGTCAAGCAGGAGATAGCTACAATCTTATTGCAACGTCAGTTTAGTATAAATTGATATACAACTTAAATATATAATGAACTTTTCCATTAGCTATGAACGCCGTTGCAAGTTTAATTCTAACATACACTGCTGGCCACCGTAAATGCAACACCCTGAAGGAAATATGCAAATAATATGAAATTTACAACATGCATTAGCGGAGGTGAGATATGCAAATGATTAGAATTTCAGCGCAGACGCACATCACGCGCGCCTGTGTCGCCACTTCAAAGCCCTATTTAAGGCTTGGAGATTTCGACGATTTCAAGTACGGCAATTGTGTTTTTCTTGTGGTTTTTTCAAAAAAACGATCAATTATGCCTCGTAGAAAACAGCGATCATCTTTTGATCAAGTATCCGAGTTCGACAGAGGAAGGATAGTGGCCTACCGAGATTGTGGATTATCTTTCAGGGAAATCGGTAGTCGTGTTGGACGAAACCAAACAACTGTAATGCGGATATGTGATCGTTGGATGCAGGAGGGTACGACGGACCAACGTGTTCGATCGCATCCACCTCAGTGCACCACTTCACGTGATGACAGGCATATTGTGCGTATGGCAGTGACGGATCGCTCAGCCACATCACGAACCATAGCACAGCACATTCAGTCTGTACCGCATCATCCAGTGTCTGCGCGTACCATTCGACGCCGTTTACAGCAGAGTAGTCTGTCCGCAAGACGTCCATTGCTTCGTCTACCCTTGACGCAGAACCACAGACATTTCCACCGCCAATGGTGCGATGAAAGAAGGATGTGGACGGCAGAATGGAATGAAATTGTCTTTACTGACGAGTCACGCTTCTGTCTGCAACACCACGATGGTCGGATTCGAGTCTGGAGACACCGTGGAGAGAGGATGCTGAACAGCTGCGTTATGCACCGCCACACTGGTCCTGCACCGGGTATTATGGTATGGGGCGGTATTGGATATCACTCTCGCACTCCTCTAGTACGCATTGCCGGTACTTTAAACAGCCAGCGCTATATCTCCGAGGTGTTGGAGCCAGTTGTCCTTCCTTACCTTCAGGGCTTGCCCACAGCCATATTTCAACAGGATAATGCGCGACCACACGTGGCACGCATTGTCCAAGGGTTCTTCGTCAATCGCCAGATTGAATTGCTTCCCTGGCCAGCTCGCTCTCCGGATCTTTCGCCGATAGAAAACATGTGGTCCATGGTTGCTCAACGATTGACCCAGAATACATCCCCAGCTGCCACACCAGATCAACTTTGGCAACGTGTGGAAGCTGCTTGGTCTGCTGTACCCCAAGAACACATCCAAAGTCTCTTTGAATCAATGCCGAGGCGTGTGGCAGCGGTGATCTCCAACAATGGCGGCTACTCTGGCTACTGATTTTGGCAGGAACCACACTTCACAGAAGTCTATAAATTTAATCATTTGATACTTGGTCAACATGTTATCTACAAAATAAATTTTGTTGTGATATCTCTTGTCTTTCTTGGTGTTGCAATTTGGGTGGCCAGCAGTGTATTAATTTACGGAAAAAAACATGTTGGGCTAAAGTGCTTTATCGACAATTGTTCATTTTCTTAGCAAATTTTTTTATACTTAACACCTCTTAAGAATGCAGCTTATTGATAAGCTTTAACGTAATGTCATATTTAAGCTTATATAATTAAAAAAACTTTAATAAAAATTTCAGATTTAAGGGTTGTACGAAATATTGTTTCTTATATACTCCAATGTCTGTCGCATTTAAGCTTATATGATAAACAATTTTTTAATGAAATTTTTTTTCAAAATTGCGGTAGTGCCGAATATTGCATAATTTTATACTTCAATGCGGAATACGTCTCTGACATTTCCAAACTGAAAAATATACTCCTCTCCAAGAAAAATCAAAACCTTTCTCAAACTGTATCACACTAAGTGTTTAAAGAGAAAAAAATTGTTCAGAAACGAATATCTGAAAATATTCATCTAATAAAATCGAATATTTACGTTCTCGTTACTAGATCTTATAAATTACTCAGTTTGATGATCGAAGGCATTTTATCCGGTGACATGACACTTTAAATGCAATCTCTATGTCGCAAAGAAATGTTTCATACGTCTTGGGCACGCTTTGGATACACACTCCACTTAAATAAATTCAATTTCAGCTGGAGCTTTGAAGTTTAATCTAGGTGCTAACCAAAGGCGTTCTGATTGCAGCGTGGCAATTGCAATAGCTGGACGAGAACAAACTCGGCTGAAATTCCAGTTTCCACTGACATTGGAGGGTCTGAGCTGTTTAATTGGAACGCTCTTACGGAGTTCAAGGGAAAGAAGTCTGAAGATTAAGTTGCATTTTTCCTTCAAAGCCATTCCAACGTTTGGTGTGACCCTCTGTTGCGTGGTAATTTAGTTCTAGAGACGCGGGAGAAGAGTAACGATTGAGAAATAATCCACTTAGGGTGTAAACTGGTTACTTTCTTAGTTGAAAGCGCAAAGCTAGAAATTCAATTACATCCCATTCAATTTGTAAACTATATCTTTATGGAGATTATTTCATTAAATTATAACGAAAGACGATCTTTTATTTATAATACTTTTATTTATTGTGCTTAGATGCAAGTTTCTGAAAATACAAGAAAATGTAGTTAATAGGAAATTGAGGGAAAATTTAGCTAACAAAATTACGTATCAATGTGAAGAATTTTATACCAAATCATACTTACAGCGTCTTATCATGCATATGTTCAATCTAATATTCTAACTAAAACCCCTATTTCATTTACTCAAATATATGTTACTGCAAATGAGTTAAAAAATATTTAAACAATTCGGGAGGACCTAGATATATACTATGCTGCTAAAAGTATTTGGATACCTAATTAAAAGGGAAAATATTCCTTTTCAAAATATCAAAACCCAGTTAACTATTCTTCATGAATTCTTTAAGGTATGTTTTCATCAATTTGTACATTTTGACTACTGAAACATTTAGTTTTTCCAAGATTAAAGCTGTTTCTGTTAAGAAGTTTTAGATACTTCATTATAAATTAAACGATCTACCATGTCTATGTTTTCGATTGGATCGAGATTCCAATTTCTAACTCTTCAAATGAGGTCTGTAAAGACACCGAAGTATGATGCGGATTCAGGTTTTCTAAGAGACGAGGATTTGTTTCAAGGTGCTTTAACACATTTTAGGCACAGGTGGCTAAAATGCTTTTGTAGCTCTCTGCATATAAATTTGAGGGAGCTTCAATCGCGAATAATTTGGTCCTTATGAGATTTACTTGACTTTATCTGCATTGTGTTTGTCCATGCTTGGGCAAGTATGGCTCTTGCGCTACCTTACAAGAAGAAACAGCTATTTACAATCATAGGCCTCTCAAAAGTCCATGGTTGAACAATACTCTCAGAAGGTGCTTACGGAGCACAAGCACCATACTAATATAAATACATACATAAGGAGCAGAGAAATAAATGGTTACTTATTCAAAATCCTGCTGCTCTATCCCTCTAGAAATCTATAAGTTATGTAGGACATAACTGCTTCTAATGAAGAGTTTAAATACATAACCGGGCAATCATATTTGTATATAATACCTCATACACACGGTGCCTGAGGATGTGATCATGCAAATTTGATTTTAGTTAGGTAGTGTCCGAATATTGTTGGCAATTTAGGGGAGACTCATTCACAAAACTACGAGCTGGTGTTGATATGTGATATTCAGGTTTCTAAACTTTTCCCTCGTTTGACTGATTAGGTTCTACATGATAAACAATGAAAAGATGAAAAATCTAGAGGATAAAGGGTATAATCAATTCTCTCTCTCTCTCTACGCTCATGCATTATTAATATCATACTAGTCTACGAATTCATTCCGAGAAGCAAACAGGGTTTTCATTTATCCTAACGTTTCAAAAAGTTTCCTATATGGATCTTCAGATTATAAAGGGGTGTTTCCTTTTCGACACAGTTTGTTTCCAGATAAGTCACTCGTTCAGTGATGAAATTTTATGTTTGTCTAACGATCTAGGCCAGCGATTTTCAAATTTTTTTTATCTCATGGCGTACATCATAAGCTAATTACTAAAATTCTGTGGCACGTAAAACATTATATTTTTGCGATCCGATAAAAATAGGTGTAATTTTGATTTATATAAAAATGACAGTAATTACCTTTCCTTTTTTACTCCAAAGTGGTTTTCAAAAAAGTCTTTTTGAAGTAATCTATTTATGATGCTTTGTAATAAAAAATAATAATCAAAATTATCTATGTAGGTGTTACTTGTAAGTACTTGTGAACTAACTTGTCAAATTCAAAACTAAATCGTTGAAATGAAATCTTACTCAATTTAAATCGTTTCACCATTCGTAAGGTACACCATGTCATTCTTGCTACACACCGGTTGAAAATGGCTGATCTAGACAACTAATTGCGAACTTTGTTTATAAATAATTTTAAATTGATTAAATAATTCAATAATCTCAACAATACAAAGCAACGTGAAAATTACTCATGCCCATAACTAACTTAGAAAACTACAGAAAAGATATTTTGATACCAAATTTTTAAAATTCAAATTTAATTAGAAGTTGCTATATAATATGGAAATTAATATTTTATGCACCTTATGCAAAAATTATGACAAACCTCAACGTACCACTTACGTTTGTAATGCATAGTCCGCCTATCTTGATTTATATATTTTGCTCCCACAGGGAGCACATAGATCGGATTATCGCTTTTTAGTGTTTTATCTTAGTTTGAAATAGAATTGCCATAAAGCTGTTATGTGAATATTTCTTATTCAGCAGTTATGTTTAGCTTTTAAAATCAAATGACACATTCATATATCTTGTATTTTATAAAGCTTTTGAAAAGTACCCTACAACATTTTGCCATGTTTGTCTAAAAAGAACGTACCGAACGATAGCATTATTTGGAATTTTTTGGTGGCAAAATTTTGCTCGGCAAACTTCTCGTGGATAGGAAAGTCAAGAGCCTAAAAGCCTAGCATTTCTATTTCTATATTCCAAAATTTTTATGGCCGTTCCCATAAGAGATTCAAAGTCAAATATATTTCTTAGAATTCAGGTAAAAAATACTGAAGCTGTGAAAATTTAAGTGACGATGAATAGCTTTATGTTGATTATGTTAATTGACAATTGCATTGGTTGTCAATTTCTTACATGTAATATGTGAGTTTGAAAACTTTTGAATCAAGAATCTGAAACGCACGATTTCTGATGAAAATTTTAAGGTAAATTTCATAAAAATTTTGTACTCATCGAATATAGTTTTCATTTTAAATACATATTTGAAAATCTGAAAGTTCTCAGTTATGTGACTGTATGAAGAGATTTATCGTTAAAATATTAAATCAGTTTTAAATTATGAATTTTCAAACTAAATGTATTTTACAAATACACTATATTATTGTGTTAAGTGCACATTATTACCCTCCATTCAGACATTAAGGTTTTAGGAAATTTATACACCAATAAATATAAGCTGCAAAGAAAACGCAACTCAAATAAAAGTAGCATAAAATGATATTGAGATAAGCAGGTTCACTAAAATATGACGCAAAATGCGTCACAATAAATTATTTATATAATACGTAAATTTAGGTGTTAACCTATCAAATACTTCTCTCTAGACGACATAAATCACAAGTACCGGACATGTAGCTTAAATAACAAACAAAAACCTCTGATACCTTTGCACCGTAGGTTTTCTTTAACTGTTCTGATGTTTCCGAATTACAAGACACACTCCATCACTTCCATCCGATGCGGAAGTCGATTATTTGCGATCTGTCTTCTGATAGTTGTTTCAGTTTGACCTCTTCGTTATTGTTAATTGCACTAGCTGTACTATATCTTTCTTTGGAGTTTTCAGAAGGATTTGGGCCTTTTCGCAGAAAATGTTCTACACTTTTTTGTAAGACAGACATTCTTGTTCCCCGAAAAAACGTACCTATTAATCCTTGTTATCACAAATTTTATCATCCTTGAATGTTTGAATATGTATATTGCTTTTAATTAATCCCAATAATGTAAATTCTGAACTATCTATAGTTAAAACTATAAATAATTTTGCGGAACTTTTTTGAGCCTCAATATGTGTATACTATATTTATTTGTACATTATAAATTTAAAAATTAATTAGATAATTGTTAAATCACACTAATACAATAACCTTTATCTTGGAAAGTAAAACCAATTATTTTTAAAGAGAGTGGACGGATCCTTGATTTTATGAAAATATACATCATGTATACAATGTGAACTAAGTTTCTTATCTTGAAAATTTATTAGGTTGTATAGTTATCAGTACATTGATGGTTTCAGGCAACTTAATTCTCGTGTGTTGAAAATCCTGCCTCTTTTCTGTTATCAGTATTTTTTATTGCAACCCCGAAGTTCATAAATTGAGCGAGGTGTTGGATGAATAGTCAGTTAAAAATAACGAAAATGGAATATCGCAACACAAAACAGATAAAACGTAAATAAAATTAAGTTTAATTTCAATGTTTAGATTCTAATGTTTAGCAGCTACGCTTAAGCTTTATTTTTTGTTTTTTTAGACAAATTTGCCACTTTTTCTGTGCTGATACATGAAATGCAAAGTAAGAACAGGTAAAGATCTTAAAGAAATGGATTTAATGCAGTACGATTTCTCAAATATGAATGAGGAAAAAAATGTTTTTAGACCAATTGTGTGCGAAAGAGCGGAAGTTATTCGACAGCGATTTTTCTAACGTTTACCTATTTTATCCGTATGAATTAGTGAATTATTTAGACGTTTTTCAATTAACTATTGTTTTCAGATTATATATAATTTTAGAAATTAGGTCAACATTATTTTACCCTTGATACCGATATACGGAAATAGTGTAATATTATAAATTCTTTCTTCTCAACTGATTTGAGAGAGGGAAATATGGTACTTTAGTAACATTGCTCTCTATTCATATAATTTTAAAAATCTAGATATCCCTTCTATGTATACATAAGGTTTGGCATATCATTGCGTTTATCTGTCACCCAGTAGGTCCAGAGTTCGTATACCAGTTAATAAGCGCATTAATGTTGGTTATTGTCCTTGTTAGGCTTACCCACTGGGTGCTAATTCACAAATAGCCGTTGGTTGACCCCTTGTTGGGCCGAAGAGGTCAGTGGTCGGTCATTAAAAATAAAAAAATGCATACATGAGGCTTTCAGTGTGTTAACTACATCTTCAAATTCTGTCCAACTAATTAATCAAATCCCTTAAAATTAGTGTCTAAACTTTTCAGACAACGATTTCTTGGAAAAAACAGCATCAAAATATTTAGATGGGGATGAATCTATTGATTGCTCTGTAGAAGAGAAAATTCAAAACAGTACTAACAAATGCATATTTTACACAAACCAGAAATGGAATTTCACTTTTCGTTTTGTTCATTGCAAAAACGGAGCAAGAAACCAAATTGACCTGAAATTTTACTTCCAAAATATAAAATATGGACGCATTGCACGCAAGAGAAAGAAATGTGCAGAAATCCAGTTTCGTTTTTTTGTAGCAACAGGAAACTAAGTCCACTGTATGAGTATTAGTATTTTTCCTGTTTAAAATATCTAACGGTAATACGTGTTGCCTTAGTGTTATTGTAAAGTTTGCCTATTTTTATGGATTTAACGAAGTAGTTTGCACGAATTGAGCCGCTGAAGAGGTTAGCGTTAGTATCCTTTATTAACTATAACTGGTAGAAGGGCTTTTTAATAAACGGGAGAAAACTGAACTCTGAAGCTTAAAAGAGGAAGAAACCTCATTTCACTTCATGTACCCCAAAAAGTTATAAATTCCTTGGCCATTTGTTGATCGTCGTTTAAAGATTCGACGGTATAGCAGTTAGCGTTAAAATTAAAGTTTAGGTATCAATTTAGGATGTTTAGACTATTAATTAGAACTTGTGTCTGGAATAGTCGAAAACATCGAATTATAGGGTAGAAAATGCATCTAGATAAAAACAAGTAAAATTGAAGATTTATGTTTTTGGTCGGTGCTGACAAATCTACAAAACACTCTAAAATATGACCACAACATGTTCTTTTCATTCTGTCAAGAACAGACTTTGTCACCATAAAATTCTCAAAGTGATGGAATTCCTCAGCTCCAATATTGACTATGGGAGAGCTGAGAAATCGAAAGTTTTCTTCGAAATAGAGTGAGCTCTTTCCTCAGAAATTTATTTTTATTCATATTTTACAATAATCTTTCAAGATGATTTGATTTCGATCCTTTTATATGCATTTATTGAATTTGTATATTTGCTCATCGTGAATTTTTATTCCCTAAATTGTATATAGTTTTTACTTTATTTTATTTCTTCGACTCTAAGTTTTACAAATTTTGTAATCCTCTTACGATGCCATTACGCGTATCTGCCGGTCCATTCTTTACACATTACTTGTCTTTTGTTATTCATGTAATGCTTTTTCGCTAAATGTGTTAAATGTATTGCTCCGACCTATCCTAATTCCTTAGTAGAATTTCTCCCCTTCATTTTCATAATTTTCAAAAACAATGACTTAGTGGACATTTCATCAGTCTAATGATCACCGCATTCTGATTTTTCTTTTATAGTCCAAATTATTAAACTATAGAAAAGGTTTTCATTTCATAATGCATTGCTAGTTTGGGGTGTTAAAATTAAGATTTACAGATATATTTTCTTATAAAACAAACTTGTTTCTAATATGAAATGAAAAAAGTTTAGAATTAAAAACACAAGTTTCTTCGAGTAAATCAAACTGTAATCATTATTATGAGTATTTTTAAACCAGTAATATGTATCCCAATATTTTATCCGCAGCAAATATGGAACCTTAATTTCGTGGTATAGAGAGCACAAAACTTTGAAATCGGCGATATAAAAATATCTATTAACAAATGACCAAAATAAAACGGCCTGAAAGTAATACCTGTGAAACAATACTTTAACACCTGTGTTGACTTAAAATTTAATTGGATCTCATTTTTTTACTTGAAATCTAAGCTATGCTTCATTCCAATTATAAATATGACTGGTTAAGTAAGCTTTCGGAATAAAACAATTCACTGAGCTATAATGATTATAAAATAGCATTCATTGAACGTTGAATTCTCGAATATGCTTAAAGATACGTACATTTGAAGTCATTTTAAATATCTTTTCGGCGCTAGTGTAGTGGAGCCAAACTTGGTAAATGGTTACGGAATCATTAAACTCTCTGTAATTACAACTTGCTGTTGCCTCCCCCTGCAACAAGGCAGGATCATTAGAACCTATTGATTAAAGATTTTGGATTATTCCAATGGATGTGAAAGGCGGTGAGAGGGGAAAAAAGGGGTTCTTGAGGAGAGCTATAATTATCATTTAACGAGAAAGTGGGGGATTACAGAGAATATCTTTTGTATTGAGAGCTGGAAAATCCGAAGCGATCGAAATCGGAAGAATACCTATCATCCGTTACAAAGCTCTTTCTAATGAGTGCAAGATGAGATGCAAATTTCTCCTATAAAGTTCAATACCCATTTTCTGTTTTCAAGTCAATTGGAATGCAATTTTGTGGGCTCTTTGCCAACTCGATCACCACCGTTGATGTTCGTCTGTGCCACGAGGATCCGAAAGTGAGATCTTAATTTATGATAATAATAAATATTTAAATATCTATTGTCTATTTCATGGTAAAGAAAAGAATTGTGATTTGGTTATTTTCATTTAGAGTTAGGTAAGAGCGTGATAATTCCATTATATTAATCAATAATTTCAATTAATAAGAATTATTCATAAATTCTTTATTCGGTCCATTCTATTCAATGGCACATGTATTTTAACTCTCCAAGTGTTTGAACGAGGTATCTCGTCCAAGATCTGGTAATGTTTGTTAAGGACAATATATCTTTTCGATGAAAAACTTCCCCATTACCCGAAGGGGAATGAAGATCCAAGTAGGAAAAACAAATTGCCCCTAACTGGTGACAGTTTGGAACAGGGTTTTGCACCAGAGGCTGGGTACTCTACAGGGCAGTTTTCGATATTAATAAAGATTGATAAACGTAAATAACCACAATAGTGTACAAGGATTTGGCATAACTGCTTAAAGAACGATTTTTATTGAGCAATTTATTTTAGAGTAACTAAATGAGTTGAAATTTCCAGGTTTATCTCCACTAACTCATGTTACCTATTTTAGATTGTTAATTCAAGCAGACGGAATAAACTGTTTGCTATTTTTATTTTTAAAATTAAATTGTCCTAACTCTTAAATGTAGCTCATATCTGGAGCAATTATCAAAATTTTCTAACCCAAATATTTTATTTAGAGATTTATTTTATTATATTTCTATTTAAATAAAACATCAATTCAAAGTATGATAGATTTCATTTACTTGGGTTTTGTGTTTGGCAGAGCTAGGATTGTTCTAACGAAGCATAAGTCAAACTATATTATAATAAGCAGTTAAAAAATATTGATTTATAAAATGTTTAAAATATGTGATTCAAGCATAAAACTATCTTGGAATAATATTATCTTTATTCCAGAAATATATTAACTGAAAACAGATTTAAATATCCGAACAGAAATTAAACTGTCAAAGCGGTACAAGGATTTACCTAGTAGTATTAAAAGAATTTACAAAAGTCAAGTTGCTAAACAAAGAGATAAGTAGCATAACGTTAAACCTTTCAGCAACAACGTTAGGGAATTATTCATCGGTACAGCATTCATATAAGTTGAATTGTTTCAGATGTGCAGAAGGGAATTTTACATTTATTGCATATACAATGACGTAAAATGTCTTTTTCTTGGATGAGAGGATGTCTGTGGATGTCTCAAGTGTTACTGCTATTGCTCTGAGAGACAGTTTTTTGATGTCTGAGAAAACATCAATACATCGTGTTTAAGGGTTACGTAAGATTTTTCCAGAAAGGATTTAAATGTGAAACTATCAAGAGAAAATTTACACAAAAGTAGACCAGTTTCAATAATATTAGATTTGGAAATTTTCTGCGACTTAAAATAAAACTATACTTGTTCATATAGGTATTGGATTTCAGATTTGAGTTTTTTAACCAAACTTTATTATTCCGCGTTAATATTGATTTCTATCTGTATAAATGATGTGAAAATTTAGCAAATGAAAATAAGGTTCTTACAATGATATTTTTTGCTAGAATGAATGTAATTATTTTAGTTTAACAAGGCTGCTACTAGGAACTAGATTGAAAATATGTATAACCTGTATAAACACATTATTATGTGCCAATTTTGTTAACCACTTAAGTTAAAAGTAACTGAAGAACTCACAAACAGAAGACATCACAAACAAATGAGATAACTTGGCAGCGACACAGCCTAAAATTATCGCACATTTATTCTTGCTACATGATTATACATTTTTATCTGTTGGTCTTTGTATGTTGGTGCATGCTCTAGATTTTTAAGATTCAACAAACGTGTTACTAAAGCTAATAACTGCCTTGAAACATTTAAAACCAATAGCTTCCATCGGACTTATTTCAATTTTTAGTTTATCTTATTATCTAATAATTTGTGTACAGATTTATGTGATATTGGTACGAATATGTAATTAATTGAAATATATTTTAGATTATACTTATAGAATTTCGAAACTAGAATATTTTTAACCATTTGAAAAAATGTTCAAACAATGTCAAACATTCATCATATTTATGAAGTAATTTTTCTGAAAAATGCAAATTTTTTAATACATAGAAGTTTTTGAATTTCTCAAACTAAGTAGATGAAAAATATGTTCAGAATAGTAAAAACTTACCATTCCATCGGCGGAAACATGCTTCCACAGATGTCGATCGCTTTATATATGCACTGGCAAACGCAACCAATGACATGCATATGTTTTACATAAGCTCGTCTGTACTAGTTTTTCTGGCACTTCAGTGTACATACGCTAGTATGCAATATATAGTCATGGATGCATATTACGAAGATAGGTAACTCACATTTTCAAAGTTAGAGCTACTCATAATAATCGACTGGAAATTAAATTTTGCGAATAGACCAAAATCTATATAATATATTATTGGAATTCGTTTTTTCAAATAAAACAAAAATATAAAACTTAATTGATTCCAGCATCGTTTTCAATTTCTTACTCAACCTTAACATTTATCAACTTCGAATTTTTACTTCAAGGCAAAACTTTTCTATCTCTGATAAGTGGGAGCAGAACTGAAATTTCAAGTTTCACCTTCCTTCACAGTATCGAAATGGAGAAGATCTTGTGGGGCACTAAAAACATCTCTGTCCCCAAGGGGTATCGATATCTCACAGACTGCAGTAGAATTTTCTCCTTTCCATTCCTTCCAGTTGCAATTAGATTGTTAGTTTTCTTGCTCACACTTTCTATCGATTCTGATATCTATTTCTACGATAGCAAGATTTTTCAGGAATGTAGTGACAGTACAGCTATGAGGATGGACGGCAAGAGAGGGTTATACCTTCGGTGGTCCAATTGAGGCCGTAAAACGTGCTGTATAATCTTATCTTTACAATCTGACAGTAGGCCCAAGGAAAGAATGAGGGAAATGGGCGTTTAAAGTAATTCTGGACGAAAACGAAATGAGGGTAGTTATGGCTACCTGGCAACCCTGCTGATAAGCAAACCGCTAATCGTTTGCAATGAAGTTTTAATTCGAGTGGCATCAGCGGAAGATCGTAAATCAGAATAAAAAGTAGTAAACATGCCAGAAGAACAACTACTCGTGCTCTTTCCCTCGAGGAGGAAACGTTTTTCTGACTTTGCAGGAATGCAAGAACATACCTCAATCAGAATTCGTAAAACCGTTACGAAGCACCTTTGAAAACATGCGTCCTGTTCCTCCAATGTGTGATACGAACAAGAAAGTTTTCGTTTTTCAAGACCTGAAATCATGTACACATGTCTTTGTTCGCACAGACTCGATCCGATCTTCTCTTCAACCACCGTATGAAGGTCCATACCTAGTGCTCAAGCGATTTGCCAAATACTTCGACATCAACATCAAGGTCTCAAAAAGACAATCTCCATCGATAGGTTAAAACCATGTTTCTCAACCGATGATGAAACATCTCAAATGTCAAGTAAAATACCTGAAAAAGATGCCTCGACTTCCAGTTCTCCACCAGCAGTACCCTCAAGACGTGTTACATTTGCTGATTCCCCAGTATTAACAACACGTTCTGGACGTTTTGTCAAGAAACCCAGACGATTCTAGCGTTCAACTTGTTCACTGGTGGAGAGTAATGTGGCTACCTGGCAACCCTGCTGATAAGCAAACCGTTAATCGTTTGCAACAAAGTTTTAATTCGAGTGGCATCAGCGGAAGATCTAAATCAGAATAAAAAGTAGTAAACATGCCAGAACTACTCGTGCTCTTTCCCTCGGGGAGGAAACGTTTTTCTATATTCCGTAGATTTGATGTTTAATAAATGTTGGTTATATGAAATTGCCTTCGGATTTTCTGAACAACTTGACTAGCCAACATAGTCACTGTTAAAAATTCGCAAAATAAAAATTTATTTAGTTAATGTGAAAATATGCTTCGTATTAATTTTTGTGTGTTTATAGTTCCGAAAAAAATCGCCTATAAGAATGTGGGATGTTATACTATTACCTCATAAAATTACCACATTGCTCTAGACGTGTTTAAAAGATAAACGCAAATTTATTTAAAGATGACGTATCAAAAAGTAAAAATTAAACACCGAAACTTGCAATTTACAAACAGGCTAATGTCTATTCAAAATAATAATAACTTCGATAGCCAGTCTTGAACAGTTCGTTGTGGTTTTATATACTCAATCTATGACGTCAGATCGATTGCGATGAAGTTATCGGAAGTCGCAAAAATGAAACGGTAATCGAAAAGTCACCAACCTACTGATCTCTCTGTATAGTCGGGAACCTCTATTTAACAGTTGCGTGATCCCGCTCCGCTGTAGATAATCCTTAAATGAAAAATAACCTTCTATTTCTACTGTACGCTTTTTTAGACACCATATTACTAGATACTTCTTAATTTTTAGCCTTAATTAATTTACTTCTTCATACGCACTTCTCCTTTTCAGATAAGGTAAATGTTATAGTGTTCGCTATAGTCAACCGATACCTTGCCTTTCGAGGTATTCTGTTTGTTCTCTCTTCGATCATGTGATGGACTGGCCATCTAGTTCAACACTTTGTCCTAACCAGCATTTATGGGACTCCCTAGGGATAGATGTAACTAACCTGATCATCTTCAAGATATTAAATGAGCTAGAACAGAGATTAAGGCTGGAAAATTCTTTTCTTTTGCATCAGTCAAGCAATTTTTCAAAATTTACTTTGAATTCTTTTCAGTATCAACTGAAAGAAAAAAAATGACCAAGTACATTAAATCCTTGTGTAAGCTAATCCTTGACAAAATTTATTTTTCTATCTTGAATTTATTACAAATTATAGCGTAGTAATTAAGTTTCCTGAACTTTTGGGGAAATATAATTTGTTCAAAATATCTTCCCATATCAATTCCTGTCATGGATAGCGGCATCTACTTCCATTGGATTTATATCTGTCAGATGACAGATTATTTGGATCAGTGTACTGTAAACTTTGAACAGATATTAATTTTTTAGTTAGATACCTAGCATTTAAAAATCGATGTTAGATACCTAGCATTCAAAAATCGATGTTCACACGTTTTTGCAGTATTACATTGAAATAAAATTCTCCACAACTTACAAATTATTGAAATAATTAGCATTACTTTTCCATTCAGTGTTTCCGCTATTGCGTAGTTGGAAAGAGTTGCACATACATACGGCAAATGAATATTTCAAAATTTTGCATGTTTTACATACATTATACACATAAGACTGCATAAAACAGGTCCAACTTTAATTCGAAATTAATTATATTTCGAAACATTCATATAAAATGTATCATAATTTCGTACGAAAATCATGCGATATGTTATGGCATCAGAATCTGAAATGATTTTTTATCGTTATATCATTTTACTAAAATACTGATTTCTTTCAGCATTAACTTTTTCTTTTAAAACATTACCTAATGCCCTGAATTTCATAGTCGAATTACAGCTGAAAATTCTAAAAAAAAAATGATTATCAGTATAGATATATTCCATTTACTTATAATGTTCGAAAATACTTTTTAGGCAATTCCTTTCTTTTATAGAATGAGGCGCAGTTAAGTCACAAACATAATAAAATTTCTTGATTCAATTAAGTAACCTAAATCATACGAACTAATGAATAAAATAATGTGAAAATTGAAAAAAATGGAAGTAATTTGAATTGAAAATAGTACAAAGGCCGGGTGTAAGATATTTAACTTTTTATACATCATTGAAGAACATTTAGCACATAAAAAATGCAGATTTTAGATTTTGTACTGGTGTGAAGCATAAAACTAAGAATAACTTCATGAAGGTTTACTTTTTCACTCACGTGTACAATGGAAATGCTATGTGATTATTTGGAAAAAATACGCATTTTACAGGAATGCGCATTATAGGAATAGTGTATTATTAAGGATACAGAAAATATTACTTTTATTATACATAACTTGGTAATTCATATGTTTAGTCTAAAAACAATAGAATATTTTTAAAATTTTTTATTTACATACTTTAATTTTTAGAGAAATTTACATTAAAAAAGTAATTTTGAACTATTTCGTCTTTATTATTAACATTTTAGGTGATTTAAATAAAGATAAAAATATATTTGAAAAAATTGATAAATCATTTGCACAACAAAGGCTAAAAAGTGGTTATAGTGGCTAAGGGGAATTAAGACCGAAGCGATTACGTAGAAAACGAACTAAGTACATCCTGAACCTCGAATGATTAAAAGATTTTGGAAAAACAGATTTAACGTGAAAATACAAGATGCTGTTTTGTAGTCACCCAATCAGAAGTCTTTTATGAGGAAAGGTAGTCTAATGAAAGACGATTTCATAAGAAAAAACATTGAATTCATGTAATATTTATTGCTTAAGCACATTAAATATCTAAGAACACTTTAGCTTAGTTGAACTGTTACAGTTTAATTAAGCAATTAAGAATGTTTTTGTACCATTACTAGTTAAAAAGCTTTAGATTAAAAAACTTCAACGGCCTTTCTTATAAGTGCCTTTATAATCAATAATAATTTCAGTAATTAGATTGAGAAACGCAGCGAAATTTAATCAAATATAATCAGTACTTCTCATTAGTGCTTCCAAATTGTTGTTTAAACATTAGTTAATTATATGATTCGAAGACTAACAGTTTCATTGCAATACAAATATCTTTAAAGTGCCCGGAGAAAGTGCTTTCGTGCGGGAATATATTTAAGTAATTTCCATTTTCTCGTAGTAAATGACTTCATTCGAATGGATATTGGACAAGCTTCATTTGATGTTGTTAAAACGGGATTGAAGAGATGAAATTTTACTACGCAAAATTAAAATAATGAAAGTAAGCAACTATTTGTGTTTTGTAATATAAACAAATGAAGTCTGAAAAAAGACATCATTAACTGCATATACAATTCGGAAAACTAGCGAATATTCAGTGGAGAAATAATTTTCTTTCAGATCTAAGAAATGCAGATATATTTCTTCCAATTCAATCGTTTCCACAACGTTACGGAAAATCTCAGCGTATGTAAATTATTCTTCCACACGGATCATAGAAAATATTGAAGATCCAGCTATAAAAAATGAATATTTCTCCGCAAACTAAAATTGTTCGTTAAAAATTATCGATAGCAGAAATCTTTAGCTTAAAATATACATATTGCCTATCATTTCTTCGTACACAATTCCTTTCGCGTAGTGCGCTATAATTCTCTCTCGAAAGTGAAATATGATAATCCCTCCAGTGTGGATACAAGGGCAGTGAAGCGATATACGTAGCTCCCCGATAAAATATTCCAGAAACATATAACATACCGTTCACTGTCAAGGGATGGAAAAGAAAACTGAAATCCCGAACTACATTCAAAATCGAGAATTTCATGGCAATAACTTTGATCTACAGCATACCTTCCACGGTTAGTGGACCTTCCAAACGTCGCCTTTTAATATATAGTATTCGTTTTCAGTTTGTGTTCCATTTCTGCAGCCAGTTTGAAGAGGCGCTATTGTTAGCCGGGGAAATTTTTATTTTGCCTCTGCGCCTGACACAAGTGACGGGATTTCTTATAGTTTCGGTTTCTGGGGAACAAAAGCGTTACTTTGGAAGTATGTGCGTTTGTCAGTCGATCTGTCCTTTTTTGGGGGACTTCGTGAAGTAGCAGCAGAGCGTGAACGCCCCACGACAGAAGAGTAATAATTTCTCACGAACTCTCCCAGCGGAAGTTCATGTCCGGGATACAGATGGGAGGGTGCCTTCCTGCAATAAAAACATTCAATGCTCATGAATACCGGAACACATTTGCAAGCAAGGGAATTAAATACGTCTGCATTTGTATCAATGGATAAAGCATTATAAGGCAAAGGATTTCTTTCGCGCGCTTTAACCCTCCTGATGGTTGTCATTAGCAAACCTGACCAGAGATTGATGGACTAGATATCTCGTCATTGGAAGAAAACTGACCAGATCAAACATAGGTAATATAGTGGTGACGAGATATCTCGTCATTAGCAAAATTGGTCAGATCTTGATGGACGATATGTATCGTCGAGTTGGAGGGTCAACCTTCAAGTAACGGATTCAAAAAGTCACGTAAATATTCCACCTAATTTTATGTGACGCATCGTTCTTTTAACTATAAGAAAAGTTTTAAACATATGAATGGCAAATGAACCAATATAAGAGTTAAACATTTCTATTCATATAAGGTTGAATTGGGGAGTCTGTCTGCACTCTATAATTCTACACCGTTTCACCGATTTGGACCAAATTTGGAACATTTAGTCTTTACAATCATATGGAAGTTATAGGTTACATATTAACCTCAGTTCGATTTGTCCTGGGTGTGGAGAAGGGTCGAAAATAGCTTGAAACCGCCATAGAAATAATATTGTGTATGGTCAATAATATAAAAAGTTTGAAAACAAATGAGAGAGATAAAGGAATAAAACAGCAAACTAGTCGACAACAATTTTGGCGGAACAATACGTTTACCATCATCAGGACCAAAATAACCATAAGAGCAAAATTGAGTTTTAACCCTCCTGTTGGTTGTCGGGGCCGTCTTGGCTCAGTGGGTATGTCCACTGCGCTAGCAATCTGCGAGTTGTAGGCGGTGCAAGTTCGATTTCTGTCAGGTGCATTCCTCCCTGGGTGTAGTTCTCACTTCTGTGTCAGTAAAACTTTCATTGTGTGTGTGTGTCTATTACTTGATGTTGTATGTCTTGTGTCTGGCGCAGCATGGCCAAATATGGCCCTTGCGCCATAAAACCCTCAAACCAACCAACCTGTTGGTTGTCTCGACGAGGTAACTCGTTATTAGCAAAACTGACCAGATCTTCATGAGCGAGATATCTCGTTATATTAAATTCTGCATTAGAAGAAAACTGAACAGATCTTGATATCGTCATCGATCATAAAAAAGTCGGCAATACCTTGATTGCGAGATATCTCGTCATTAGCAAAATTGTTCAGATTTTGATGGAATATATATCTCGTCGAAACCACTTGGAGGGTTAAATACGTTACTTATAAACAGTGTAACCAGCCGCTCGCTCTTTTAATTAAGTTTTTCCAGACAACGTGCAAAGGTAGGAAAACACTACTATTTCATAAAATTTAGTTTATGATTAATAAAGTTTTTTACATATTTAATTAGAAAAATAGTTTAACGAAAAGTTAATCATCATCATAATTGGCACGACAGCCCTTTGTGAGCCTTGGCCTTCTTCAGAAGTTTTCCCCAGACTACCCTCTTTCCAACCATGGATCTCCAGTTCTTGATTTTCATGGCACTAAATTCAGAATCCAGACAGTCCCTCCATCTCTTTTTTTGGTCTACCCCTTTGTCTTTCACAAAAAGGGACTGCATTAAAAACTTTCAATTGCGTTCTCTCTGGATCTATTCTCAAAAGAAGACCTGCCCATCTCATTCTGTTCAATTTTACAAATTTTACTGTCTTCATTTTCAGAAAGTTTGTATAATTCAAAATTGTATCTCCTTCTCCAAATACCATTATCAAGGACGCCACCAAAGATGGCCCTCAAAACTCTTCTTTCAAAAATTGCCAAAGGTCTCTCTTCCCTTGATGTCAATGACCATGTTTCAGACAAACGGTTAAATAGGATGTTTGAAAACACTTTATAAGTAATGCGTAGTAAACTTATTCCTCTGTAATTCTCCCATTTTAAAACATCTCCCTTTTTATGTATAGGGCACAAAATACCAAGTTTCCATTCAGCAGGCAGGGTCTCTTTTTTCCATATTAAAAGTATAATTTGAAAAATTATTGTTGACAGTTTGTTTCCAGCATATTTTATCAATTCAGGTTGTATTGCATCTGGACCTGCTGCTTTGTTATTTTTCAATTTATCAATAACACATTGGACTTCACCAATGGTTGGAATGTCAATCGAATCTTTTTCATCATAACTTGCACTGGGAGGGTCTTCGGTTGTAAATTCTGATTGACCTGATACATCCATGTTCAACCCATCTTTCCATGATTTCATCTTTTTCATTAAGAATTATTCCATGTTTATCTTTACCCAGAGGGCAATTCTTGGTTTAAAGTCTTTACGCCCTTCATTTCTATCAAATCCACTTCTATTAAAGAAGCAATATTAAAACTTAAGGAAATTCCTATTTTAGTAATGCACAAAGTT
The DNA here is from genome assembly GCA_933210815.1 of Meta bourneti. Taxonomy (NCBI): domain Eukaryota; kingdom Metazoa; phylum Arthropoda; class Arachnida; order Araneae; family Tetragnathidae; genus Meta; species Meta bourneti. The sequence goes on along the minus strand of OW119934.1, from coordinate 12,979,256 downwards.
CCTCCTGCATTCCAATTCAAGATAAACTGTCGTTTTTTCGCACCACACCTGCGACTCGCCCATCTGAGGAAGCTCGGACAGTAGATGGACAGCCATATTTTCTCCGCTCCATTCCCCTGGTGAATGAAAGTTGGGCGTGGTCGATTTTACTCTAGCCAAATCGAGATAATATTTGTTGAAGTGCTCCCACTGAGATATGCAATTCATTTCGAATGCATGTTTTACGCCATATCTCTCCCCTTTCCACATCTCTCTGCAAGTGGAGGATAGCCTCCCCCATAAAAAACCGCTACTTGCAAGCGAGTGATGTCCAAATATTTATCGTGTTCGGAAAAGAGATGCAGAAAAGCTGCTGCATGAAAAAGGCTCCCTCAGAAGGGCGGGGAAGAAAAATGAGAAATTATTCAAACATTCGCGCTGGAAACTTCAGAATTCGAGTGCAGGAACGAGAACGTTTGCTGAATTTTAGAAGATTGGTTCGGAATTTCTTGCTCAACGGTTTTTCGTGGCGAGTTCATATCGCTTTTGAAAATTTCGATGTGGTGATAGATTTGTGGTTTCAGAACTATTTCGTTGGAGTGTAGAGGTTTTTATGATTTGGAAATTGTTAAGCTACTCCTTCGTTACATGTATCTATTTCCGACAAATTGACCTTTAAATCAGAGGGCATATTTTAACTCTTCTGAATTTCAATCATCAGTATGAAGTAATAACCGTTTTTCTCTTGAGACTTGGAATTTAATTTACTTAATACGAATTGTTTAAGTAATATGCGAGTTCATATCATTTTTGAAAACAGTTTCGATGCGGTGATAGATTTGAGGTTTGAGAACTATTTCGTTGGAATGTAGAGGTTTTTATGATTTGGGAATAGTTAAGCTACTCTTTCGTTACAGGTATTTTTCCGACAAAATGACCTTTGAAACAGAGGACAAATTTTAACTCCTCTGAGTTTCAATCATCAGTATGAAGTAATAACCGTTTCTCTTTTGAGACTTGGGATTTAACTAAACAAACCCTTAATACGAATTGTTTAATAGGCGAGTTCATATCATTTTTGAAAACAGTATCGATGTGGTGATAGATTTGAGGTTTGAGAACTATTTTGCTGGAGTGTAGAAGTTTTTATGATTTGGGAATAGTTAGCTACTCATTCGTTACATGCACCTATTTCCGACAAAATGTCTTTTAAAATAAAGGTCAAATTTGAACTCCTCTGAATTTCAGTCATCAGTATGAAGTAATAACCGTTTCTCTTTCGGGACTTGGAAGGTAATTCACCAAATACTTAATACAAATTGCTTAAGCAAGTTCATGTCAGGGTGAATCCATTCAAATCCAGGTAAGGCTGTTCACCTCACCATCTTCGAATCGAATATTTGCCTACAGGTACATTTTGGGCCACCTTGAATCAACATATTTTTTATAATCTCGAAAATTTTTTTTCTTCGAGATACAGGGCTGTGAAAGTGACGTCATAAATTAAATTTATTTTTCTTAGCGTACATCATCTAGTTAAAAATCTCATATTTCCTAAAGTATTTAAGATAATCCAATTTTGTTTAAAAAAAATGTAAGAGTTTAGAGCAGCTATTGATACCAATTTCATTAGTAGTACGTAATCAGTATTAGAAATATGAATTTTTCAATTTGATCAATTTTAAATTCATTTTCTCAAAAGAGCCATCTTTTAAAAATCCGATTATTTTTTCTAAGTTCCTATATAAATATGCTATGAGTGTATGAGCACTTTTTACAGTTTTTGAATAGTTAACCTTAAATAAATTATTTTGTGTTTTTACCCTGATCGGAAAACCCGACGCGATCAAAAAATAATGAAATACCGTCAAATTCACTTTCGAAGTACGAAAAATCCCTAAGCGCATGTCAAATTCCCTATAAAAGGACGAAAAGGTTTCCGAAATCCCTAAATTAAATCGGGATTACCTTTCAACCAGTGGGAACTACGCTTTCTGTATTTGCTTAAAATACTTTTTTACTTAACGTTAACCGAATAATTTGAATAAATTATCTATCACAAAATTATATATTAAACATGTACACAGAATTTCACAAACATATTATAATTTTGCTGTTCATCTCACTACAAAAACAAATTAAAAAATACACTGTAATTGTTTTGTTAAAAATGGATCAGAGTAATAAACTATTTAAAATATTAATAAATTTTTATAACTATATTAAAACATTTGAGCAGTATTGAAACTAGTAGCCGCAAAACGTAGTACTATAAATCCTCATAAAACAGTTCTAAAATTGCATAGATAAGAAAAATTGCGAAGCTCAGCAACATATTTAACATCGCAGATAAAATAATTATATGAATTTTTATTTACTTAGAACAATAAGAAAAGTTGCTAATTTAAATATTAGTTACGTTAAATAAACTATTAATTAAAATAAATTGAGAGATTCGTTAAATTCTGCGAAAGTGTTTAATCTGTCCTTTCTTTACATAAAACTCCAAGAAAACATTCACCGGATAGATACTTCAATAAATTACTATTTCAATGTTGAACTTCACACACACAAACGAAATTCCTTACTTTCAATCAACTTCGATTCTTGAAAAGTTACACTCTCATGTCACAATACTAGATCTGATTTTTGTGTATGACAAGAGGCCGACTTTGTCATATGAACGCACCATTGTAAAACTTTCAACAAGAGTGAACTTGTTAGTTATTTAAAAACTATTTTTTGATATCGCAGGAAAATTTTCATGGGCCTTCCTCCATAAAAAGACAATTAAATTTATTTGTCTCTTCTGAAACCATGAAATTGCTTTTTACTTACTATATAGATTTGTTCTTGAGAGATTAATTTCACAAAAATCCCAGAATGAATTGTACCCAAATCCAAGAATGAATTAATAGTAAATGAGTATTAAATACTAAACGATTTAAAATATATACGAATAAGCTGTAATCAGACAAAGGTAATGATGATCGGTACATTAAAAATCTACTCTTTCACTATATAAATAATCTTCCCCATGTGAGCAGCTGGGTGGATAAAAAGCAGCTGTTTGTAGAATATAAACAATCAACACTCCTAGAGCCCTCAGATTAGTATATCTTGTAACTTTATTTTATAATTTGTTGCAGCAGATGCAACAGTGAAGCCAAGTGTGCAAGTTATTACCAAATGAAAATTTTAATACAAAGTCCTGAAGCAATATGCAGCCCAAATATTTCCGCAGTAAATAATTAGAATTTATTTAATAAGTTCCGCGGTAAATAATTAGTTTGGTTGATTTCTTTTTTAAAACTATCAACGGTAGAATTATAGGATCATCAAAATTCTTAGTTCCATACACTTTATTGATATACGTATAGAAATAATGAATCATGTTATAATATCGCATCGAAAAAGGTGCGTGAGCTGCTGGTTGAAGAGATTCGAGTGCTCACTTAGTAGTGTAGGAATACCGTTGAAGACGAGTTAGCGGTTTGAATTTCGATATCTTACGTTGAAGGTTCTTAAAAATCAATCTTTGAGAAACTGCATTAGCTATATAGGGCACTACATTAACAACTTTCTAATAAACTTACACAAAAAGTTTAAAAAATTTTAGACGGCTTTTTTTATTAAATCTTAACCAAACTTCAGCAAGTTCAGTACCAAATTGATAAAAAACTAATCCAATTTTAAAAGATATTTTTACTTATCATTACAAACAGTACATTTAAGTATAATTTAAAACAAGTTTATCTCTAATAGTTTAAGCGTAGCGAAATTTTAAGTGCCACGCGACATTGTTGAAAAGTAAAATTGAATATTTTTGACCGCCTTGTAAAGGGTTCTATTTCCATGAAAAAAATATTTTGCAAAAGATAAACGTGGCATAGTTTAACATACGACATTGACCATCATATATTTATTTTTTTTAAATCGAAGGTGGTGAGGCGAACATTTTATTTTTTATTGCCTGAATTTTTGAATGGATTCACCCGTCACTTGAAAATTTTGATACGGTGATAGATTTGATGTTTGAGAACTGTTTTGTTTGAGTAGACATTTTTATGATTCAATGAAACTATTTGGAAATACATAAATTGCTCTTTAGTTACTAGCCCGTATTTCCGAAAAAGTATCCAAATTTAAAGTCCAAAAAAGAGTTTAAGAGAGAAACACACACAAGTTGAAGAATCTAACATTTAATAAACTCTTGTAAGACACACTATCCACGATTGATTTTATTCCTTTGAATGACACGTGCTTTCTCAATCCTAAATGCTCAATTATCCTTGTTTTCTACATTTATAGCGTGGGGGTACTATTTCCAGTTAAATCTGTTTACTCACATACCGCATATCCCTTTACTTCGTTTTTTTTCCGAGTCATTAATAAACGAATCATAGAAAACAAATCAGCCGTTTATCATGATTTTTTGCTAAAAGATCTTAGAAGAAAAGTGATAAATTTTAAAGAATGAAGAAAAGTATCATACAATGGGCTATTTTGAGCACAAAGTAAATAAATTTTCGAAACGAGGGAGTACAAAACTACATCCATCCATCTATCTGTCTCTATTGTGGGGTTAGAAAGAAAATAGAGAAGTTATACAAAAAATCAAATTTTAGAATATTTTTGAGATCTTTTTAAGGTTTTCTGAAACTATATGAAAAACTTTAAAATCATTAAACCTTTTTATATCTTGGTACACTTTATTTCACTTAAACCTAAACAAATGTCATCTGACCGTGGTTCAAAATTACGGGGTGCTATCCTCGGATCTTTCCCTTTGGGATTGATCCCGGACCGTCACCAATAGCCCGTTATGTTGCTCCAGTGTGACGTTAATTATAATACCTACCTACCTAAACAAATGATAAGACACATAAGCGCATGGAAATCCATTTATTTAAATAGTGACTTACTTTACTTTCACTCGAATCTCTCTTTATGTGCATAGTTCTAGTTCTTAGATCAACAAGAGCAATTATAATATTATAATAGATTTTGATAAATCAATAGAAAAAATTAGAGATGTCATTTAAAAGCTTTGTATGGATTTTCTTGACACTATTTGCTTTTACTGAATTACGTCGGTCAACATTATAACAGAGGGCGCGAAAGTAATTTGATTAAAATACTCAAGAATTAACAGCTTTGATACTTTTTAAACACTTCGTGATTGTTTCTAAAACCATACAATGATTTATGAGACTAAGGAAACTACGTCTTTTGAAGCAATTTTGAGTAACCGTAAGTCACTTGATAAATGTGAAACAAAAGTAGGAAGATACATTTTGATGTCAAACAGAAAACGAAAAAAATTCAAAATATGCGATTGGTTCTTCCTGGAGGGCGGAGATAATGGGATTGCTACACACTCAATCGAAAATCTGGCTGTGTATACAAAGTGTTATTTTAAAACCACAGTTTTGGGCGTTTGCCACCAATAAAAAGTATTTGCTCGTAAAGTGTTGGGCAACGATATCTTATCTTGACTCGCACTCAGATTGCCCGTCACTGATCATGCCAACATCGGTTTAAAAAGATGCAGCGAAAATTTCTTGATACGAGAGTGTGAATGATATTTAATTTCTGCCAGGAAATTCTTAATAGTTTTTAATTGAGCATATTTCAAAATTTCTTATTTTTGTGATTATATATTGGAATTTACAATAATTACTCCAAGATATTAGTTTAAGCATATGGTAGGTAGGTGCTTAATTAATGTCGCACTGGAGCGACACAACGGACTATTGGCGACGGTCCGGGATCAAACCCGAAGGGAAAGATCCGAGGACAACACTCCGTAATTTTGAACCACGGTCAGATGACCAGGTCACACCTGATCTGGCACCCCACTCTCCAAACTTCCACACCACGCCAATGTGAGGACATTTGAGGCCACGTCAGATTTAGCTTGCTTCAGCACCCTTTGCAGACATCGGTCTTTGGTTGGATTCAAACTGGCAACCCTCCGCGGTTGCTAATTCGTTGCTCTTCCAACTCAACTACTGCCACCCCAGTCTAAGCATATGACTATGTCCATATGGGTAAATTTATTCAGCTATAATTTGATCGAAAAGCATTCTAGATTGTGAAATTGCTTCTTCACAAAATAACTGTATTGTATTTTATAGTTACATTATAGTAACATTATTTTTTCCCAAATTGAGAATGATTATGAGTTTTAAATTAATTTTAATTAGGAATTTTAGAACCATATGTATCCACTGCACAAGACTTTAATTCGAGACAGATAAATTGTAATAAATGTCAAGATAGATTTTTATCATGTTAAAAGATATGTATTACAAAGAAGCTTCCAAGATATTTGTTTTAAAATTTGGTGTAGTTGTAACTAAAAACACATTCCTAGGAATTTATAACTTTCGAAACTTACATTAGTTTGAAATTCCCAATTTCCTTTAAAAGGAAATTTGCATTATTTTTGTGATTTATTAACTGTAGCGCAATGGTCTTAATATTTACACTGCAAGCATTTGTCATTACATTGAGCTACAGTATCGGAAGTTCTAGGTTCACTTTCAACTTGTGTTGCGAAAATTGACCGCAGAGCGACAAACCTTCAACTTATAAGAAAATCAATCTATGGTTTATTTTTGCCCCAGTGGAAACGGCAACTTAGTACCTGCATCGTATCTCTTACATTCAGTTGAATTACTAGAAATTATACAGAGCTTCGATTTTTGCGGACAATTGGTTTCATAATCTTTATATGTACTTCTTTGACCTGGGAATTCAGAATGAATTCATAACTTACAATTGCAAACCAGATTAAATGAGACAGACATACCTTTTAACATTTAATTAGACACAAATGCGTTCCACATTAGATTTAGGCAGCAGTAAAGTGTAGTATAACTCCTAAATACTAGTTCCTAAACGCAAAATTACCTCGAGCTTGGACATGCTGAATTCTCCTGATCATCAGAAGCATTACATGACGAGGTGAGCGATCACTTGGAATTGGAAGCCGTAAATATGTGTCTTCAAATTCCTCTCACTCGAATGGCTGAGTAAATTCAGTAGAAGAGTCGTCGTTCAGATGGCTTACATCGTAAGAGGCGATCACAGTCCGTTTCTAAATCCAAAATAAACGTACACAGAGCTAAAAACAAGGGTAAAAGCAGCAGATACCTGTGCTTCTAACTTCATAGATCGGTGTTACTGAACATTTTTATTCATTTTATTATAGTGGGCCATGAAAAATTTTCAACGATGCTTTCTCCTACCCTGAATGACGAGTCTCCTGGGATTTTATTGCTGTAAAGTAAATTACTTTAATCAATGTCCTTTCATTTACCAAAATGGTTTCATTATTATTATCGCATTGCCTTTAAATTTTCACTGTACTCGAAAGGACAATGGAGATAGTGTATTAGTTGTATTATTAAAAGATGTCATATAAATATTTAAGTACATAAACGTATAATCTGAACTGAATAAAAAGTGAAGTTGAGAAAAAAAAGATGTTTTCTATAAAATCATTATGTTAAATATAATTTTCTCTGAATATATTCACCAAAGACACCGGAAGTCTTCTAATCCAACTAGATAGCATATTAATATTTACCTAAGGCACTGGAAGTTTTCTAATCCAACTAGATATAGCATATTAGATTTTACCAACTTGTAAATATTTTTACCTTTATCTAGTTTTTAGTAGGCTCTCTCTCACAGTTTTTCTCAAAAATATAACCGAAATTGTACTGAATAGCTTTTGCTTCTTGTATAAACATCGAATTAAAATAACCTTACAAACGTACCTAATTTCTATTCTATACACGCTATTTTTGAAAAGTCAAAATTGTTTTCCAATACATTTTTAAGAAGACCCGTCATAAGGCCTTTCACAATACAAAGCATCGGAATTTTATAAAAGCTACGCGTTTGAAAGATACACATACCAAAGACGAATATAACTTCTGTGAATGAAATGTTATTTGGTTTCTTTATAAGGATTTGTAATATATAAACATGAAAATAATGTATTGGGTCATCCGGAAAGTTCTGTGGTTTTACAAATCGAAGCGCGCTTTCTTATTACTATTTTGCTACCGCTGATAAGGAGTGACCTTGATTGAAGCAGATGTGTAAATTCGGTCTTTTCTGCTTTCACTGCATAGTTCTAGCTTGTGTTGTGGCACAATTTTTGTTTCACTGCAGTGCTAAGAATGGAGAACCAAAAAGTTCATTTTCGTCATATTATGCTCTTTTGTTTTAAGAAAGGAAAAAATGCTAGTCAGACTGCTCGTAAAATTTGTGCTGTATATGGACAAAGTGCTGTTTCTGATGATACAGTTCGAAGGTGGTTTGATAAATTTAAGTGCGGAAATTTCGGTCTCGAAGATGATGCCCGCTCTGGACGACAATCCTCTGTAAACGAGGACCTATTTAAAGATGCCATCGCTGAAAATCCACGTTACACAGTTCAGGAACTATCACACAGACGAAATATTCCAAAACGTACAGTTCATGATCATCTGAAGAAGATTGGGTATGTAAGCCGTTACGATGTCCCCATACTTTAACACAACAGAATACGCTTGCTCGAATTTCGGCATGTGATTCTTTGCTGAAACGAAATGAAGAAGCTCCTTTTTGAAACGGCTCATTACTGGAGATGAGAAGTGGATACTATACAATAATGTTACAAGAAAAAGACCATGGGGTAAGCCAAATTAACCTCCCCAACTAACATCGAGAGGGGGCTACATCCCAAAAAGTAATGCTTTGTGTATGGTGGGACTACAAAGGAATTGTTCATTATGAATTGTTGCCACAAAATCAGAGAATAAATTCGGAAAAATACTGTTCTCAAATGGCAGTATTAAAAGCACAAATCGAAGCAAAGTGGCCAGAACTGACCTATCGTCGAGGTGTTGTCTTCCAGCATGACAATGAATGTCAGACTTATTGAGTATGACTGATATTTTGTGTCACCCCCATATACACCAGACCTTGCCCCCTCAGATTTTCACCTTTTCAGGTCACTTCAAAATTCTCTGAACGGTCTGGAGTTCAATTCTTTGGAGACTGTCAAACAGCACCTCGATAACTTCTTTACAAATAAGCCTAATGACTTTTTAAAAAAGAAATTTTCCAGCTGCTGGAAAGATGGCAAAAAGTCATAGAACAAAATGGTGCTTATGTGATTCAATAACATTTTCTTAAGTTTTTATACTGCTTCGTTAGTATTTATCATAAAAAACCGCAGAACTTTCCGGATGACCCAATATTTGCCTTTTGATGCAAGGAAGCATATATAAATAGATAATTTATTATCAGTTGTGTGTATGATTTTCTTGCGAAATAACCAAATTTTTTCTTCAAAAGAGTGTTAATTTAAGACTTGCATTAAAAACAAATTTAACCACAGTTCAAAAGTAAATGTCATAGAATTACTCTTCATACAGCCATTGACAACACAACCCACTTCCAATGACTCTGAAAGCTTTGCTGAATGGGCTTATTATACTTACGCATTAACATGAAGAGAGTTCATAAAGCATGCAGTTTGTGGGAACACACATTGTTTATAATACTTAAAATAATTGGGATAGTTAAGCCTGTACTTGAAAGTGGACGAAAGCATTGATCGAGAGGGATGAACCAGCTGCACTTGGCTTTTGAGTTATCAGGTCATAAATGATGAATTAATTTTTTAAAATTTATGTATTAAAATTGTATAGCTTTTATTGAATTTGGAGGCTTTTTGAATTTGTTTTAGTAAAACTGAAACGTTATTAGAGCGAATTGAACTGCTTCATAAAAAAACTAAGCTGGCCGTATGTGCCTTTGTTAAGGTACTTTCATATATTTTTCGGGAATTTTGCGCAAAGTAACGTTTTTTCACTTTTTGGTCATTTTAGGGCATTTTTGTTACCTTTGAGGCATTAAACATCTTGGTGCTGTTAAGAGAATAATGAGCATTTTCGAGAAAATTATAGGATATTTTTGGATAAATTTCTCTATAACCCCAATTGTGAAGTTTCAGAAGGATCAACAAAGTGACATAGGTTATTTAAAGTGTTCTCCTTTATTTCAAAAGTGAAAAGGAGCTTTTTATTGTTCAAAGCTTCTTTGGCAGGCGTAGAAAATCATTCTTTTGAAAATTTGCAAATGGCTTTTGTTCTACACTGATGAAAAACGAACTATGGCAAACTAAAAATATTCAACAAAATATTTTTCTTTGAAAAATTTAAACTTTCGATTTGACACAGGAACTGTCAGAAATTGTAAGTTGCATTCGTATTCTTCTTGCCTACTTTATATGCCTATTTTTATTAACAAAATAAAGACTTAGTTTAGCAGAGAAACAAAAAAATGCAGTTTGCAGAGAGAGGGATGTTTATATTCTTTTGTTTTGCAAATCTCTTTTAAGAAAAATATTTTCAAAGAAATTTTTTGTGTCATTTTTCTTGTTTTCTAGGCCACTTTTAGTAGTTTCTTTGGATCAAAAACGCATTTGTTGGACATTTTCTATCAATTTAGGTTACAAAATTCTCATCCCGTAATGAGTATTACTTTACGATTCCAAAACCATTGCAGCCAACGAAATTCTGAGAGAATAATTAACAAAAATAATTACTGAAGTGCGCATACAATCGAATGCTGCATGTTCTAATATAATATAATTAGATTTTTATAGTACTGTATTTCAAATTTCCCAATAGTTATTGCCAATCTACTTTTAAATAGTATCTATGAGGGTGATTTACGACGAGTGCGTTTGCCTCCATTTCAGGCAGTAGTGTGGGTGTTTGATTCAGAGAGTGATCAATTGTACACACTTTCTCTCTAAGCTTACATCACCTACTTAAAAACTGTACATCTCGTAAAGTATTAAGCTAATTTGGTTCTGTTTCTTCAGTAAACTTTTGAAGTTTGAGAGCGAATATTACTGTGCCAATTTCACCAATAGAAGTTAAATAGAATTTCATAATTTGAATTCAATTTGATATTCCTTTTTCTCAAGAATCACTTTTTAAAATCTGAACTTTTTTCTAAGTTCCTATATTAATATTTTATCAAAGTGTGCTAGTACTTTTTGTAATTTTAGAATAGTTAAGATAAAAACTTATTTTGTGTAATGACACTGATCTAAAAACCGAACGCGTTATCGGAAAATAATACAGTACCGTCAAACTATCTCAAAGCATATCAAATTCACTATAAAAGAATAAAAAAATTTCTCAAAATCTAAATTTTATTGGAAATTCTTTTCAACTTCCAATGAGAAATACTCCCACGGTATTTTTTACCCCACACTAGCTGAATAATATGAATAATTTACTGTTTTGAATACATTATAAACTCAAAATTTAAACATGCACACAGAAATTCACGAACAAGTCAGAATGATATCAGACAAATATCGTTACAAAACAAAAATATTTATATTCATCAAGTAGTTAGAAAAATCAATTTAAATATTTTTGAACAAAGGGATATTTAAAATACTGTACCGATTAAAAAAAGTCCTGTAACTATATTAAATCATATTTTGAAAAATTTCAAGCTAGTTATGCAATATATACCATCTATCTATAAATTTACACAAAGCCTTTCTAAACAGCATAGATTCCCGTATGATCCGTAATGGTAAATTTAATTTGTTTCCTCTGAATCCTTGAAAATGACTTCCTGTAAGATTTGGTCAAGAGATTCATTTCAAAATTCCCAAGAATAATTACGGATCTTGCGCTATAACTAGTGTCCCCTCCCTTAACTACAGTGGCGTAGTTAAGGGAGGGGTGACCCGAGCTCCGTAAGCGACGGTTACTGATTTTTAAAATGTCTACAAATAAGATGCAAAAACTATTCTCACTAAAAACTAGCTAGTTATAATTCTTAAAACTATTCATAACTATTATGCATTAAAAAGTTCATAGGTAGGTAGGTAATTGAATTTACGTCGCACTGGGGTAACACAGCGAGCTGTTGGCGACGGTCTGGGATCTCTCTCTCAACACCGAAGGGAAAGATCAAGGACAAAACCACATAATTTGAACCACGGTCAGATGACGAAGTCACACCAGAGCTGGCACTCCACTCTCCAAACTTCCACACCACGCCAACGTGAGGACATTTGGGGCCACCACAGATTTAACGTGCAACAGCACCCTTTGCACACGACGGTCTTTGTTGCCCTCCTTCCGGTTGCTAGTCCGTTGCTCTTCCAACCGTGCTACCGCAGCCCCTAACACTCATGGGGCCGCGGTGGCCCGGTTGGAAGAGTAACGGACTTGCAACCGAAGGGTTGCGAGTTCGAATCCAGCCAAACACCGTCGTGTACAAAGGGGGCTGGTGCACGTTAAATCTGTCGTGGCCTCAAATGTCCTCACGTTGGCGTGGTGTGGAAGTTTGGAGAGTGGGGTGCCAGCTCAGGTGTTGCCTCGTCATCTGACCGTGGTTCAAAATTACGTGGTGTTGTCCTCGGATCTTTCCCTTTGGGATTGATCCCGGACCGTCACCAATAGCCCATTGTGTTGCTCCAGTGTGACGTTAATTGAAATACCCAAATACCCCTTTGGGAGTGATCCCGGACCGTCACCAATAGCCCATTGTGTTGCTCCAGTGTGACGTTAATTGAAATCCCCCCCCCCTAACACTCATGATGGTTGGTTTTGGGATTTTATGGCGCTAGGGCCATATTTGGCATGCTGCGCCAGACATGACATACAGCACCAAGCAATAGACACACACAATGCAAGTTTTACTGACACTGAAGAAAGAAATACTCCCAGGGAGGTATGCACCTGACAGGATTCGAACCTGCTCCGCCTACAACTCGAAGGTGGAAGTTTGAAAAGTAGGGTGCCAGATCAGGTGGGACGTCATCTGACCGTGGTTCAAAATTACGCGGTGCTGTCCTCGGAATCTTCTTTTCGGGATTAATCCCGGATCGCCGCCAATAGTCCGTGTATTGCTCCCAGTGCAGATAATTCAACTTCCTACCTACCTGTCAATTTCATACATGGGGTTTAGTAACCATAGGGTTGCGAGTTCGGATCCAACCAAAAACCAGTCGTGAGGGGCTGGTGCACGTTAAATCTCGTGGATTCAAATATCCTCGCGTTGGCGTGGTGTAGGAGCATGGAGAGTGTGGTGGCCAGCTCAGGTGTTGACTTGGTCTTTGAACCGTGGTTCAAAATGATGAGGTGTCCTCGGGATTGACCCCGGACCGTCGTCAATAGCCCGTTGGTAGGTAGTTATTTGAATTAACGTCGCACTGGAGCAACACGATGGGATATTGACGATGGTCCGGCATCAAACTCGAAGGCAAAGATGCAAGGACAACGCCACATAATTTTGAACCATGGTCAGATGACGAGGCAACACGTGAGCGTCAATAGCCCAGTGTTGCTCCAGTGTGATGTTAATTCAACTACGTGTCCACATGCGAGAGAAGTATCGCAAGTTTCTGTGCTTGTACACTAGTAATGGGAATTCGCATGCGACGTTCGTATTCACAAGCAACTTGTGTTTTCGCACCAACTTACCTTATCTTTTTGCGTGTGGACACGTAGCTATGATGTTGGTTTCTTCTAGGTATTTCAGGTACGTAAATTGATACCTTCTGTAGATTGCTAGGTTTATAAAATAGTACTTTTATTGCAATGGAAATTTGGACCATACGTTTTTAAATTTTCGCAGTCTTGGCGTTTATTTGATCAGCAGTGGAAATTTTAAATAAGGTCGCTCTGATAGCTTAGTGACCCATCTCGATTTACCCGAGCACAAAATTCGCTTTGTAATGATTATAACATATAATTATTTTTATTTACAATGACAAAAACTAAGCAACTTCAGACCTTGCTTGAAATTCACTTTTTATTTAGTCTCGATGCGATTTAGATACGCGAAATGTTAGTGGGTAAACAGTTCATTCTTACGCTTTCGGACTATTTATGAAGGGGCCGCGGTACCCCGGTTGAAAGAAACGGATTAGCAACCGGAGGGTTCGAATCCAACCAAAGACAGTGTACAAAGGGGGCTGGTGCACATTAAATTTGTCGTGGCCTCAAATGTCCTCACGTTGGCGTGGTGTGAAAGTTTGGAGAGTAGGGTGCCAGCTCAGGTGTGACCTCGTCATCTGACCTTGGTTCAAAAGTACGTGGACTTGTCCTCGGATCTTCGGGTGATCCCGGACAGTCGCCAATCATCCTTTGTGCTGCTCCAGTGCGACGCTAATTAAAATGCCTTCCAAATCGAATCCTATCCTACCTTGTGCAGTGGGATCTCGTCTATACGGTCACATGGACCTCTGAATGCGTTGTTGGTCTTAGCTTGGAATACACTTAAAGTCGTAGGTCTCGGTCTAATTAGCCCTCGTGTATAATTGATTACCCCGTAGTGTGACGAATCAGACTAGATGTTCTATCTACCTAAATATGTTAACTAGAGACCCTTTTCATTATATGTTATGAAAAGGGTCTCATGACCCCCAAAAAGTAATAATTCATCTGTGAAGCTAGAACAGAAGATGCATGAAACGTTTTTGAAAATAAGGGTTTTGCAAGAAAAATGTGTGTTTCTGAAATGCCATCCTACATTCCCCTTCTTAACTAACCTTGCGCCATAAAACCCAACTCTGCCCCTTCCTAGCTACGCCTTCCGCGAGATACCCTAGTCACCTGTCCTCCCTTCAGATTCATAGTTACCTTTTCATTCGCTTTCTTTTTTCTACCCTCGTGATATTTAAAATTTATAAAGTTGGTTTAGTTCATCTATTGTTTGACGCAGCTTGATTCTTGTAAACCAACCTGACTACCATGACTCAGTGCCTACAAGACATATCTGCATACCATGATTTCGCTTTTACTTTCCAGAAAATATTGAAAATGTAATAACTTCAAGTGAAATCCTTTATATCTCAAAACAAAATACTATTGCTTAATTAATAAAACATAAATACGAATGCTTTGCATAAAATTGAAAACTAAAAGTATTGGCTCACTTGAAAGTACAAGGAAAATACAATCTGTATTTAATACATGATATTTTGTAAACTTGCCTACGCAGCAGTTGATTTTGTTTTTCATTGCTCTAATCCCAGTTTCTATTTTTACGATTTTTATGGATGAAAAATTCCAATAGATTTCAAATCTGCGGAAAATATTTAATTCTAGTTAGATACCTAACACATGGGAGCAGTGATTCTTTTTAATAAAAAATAATTCGATCGTCATAACTTAATCTTTTTGAAACATTTTGACTTCATTTGGGAAAATTCTTTACATCAAAACATGAATAGAAGTACTATTTACCTCGTTAAAGGAGAATATCGCTTTAATTAGAGTATTTTGTAGCCCTAATCAGCTGATATATTTCTAGCCATTAAAGATTCCATGAAAATATTCAATTGGACTCGATATTCTGCCGAAATTCTACCCAAATTTGATTTTTAACTTGTCTTAAAAATGCGATGGTTTATAACGAGCAATTTTACTTCTGAGATAATGCATAACGACAACCCGGTTTACTTTTCATATGCAAGAAACGTTTTAAAAGATTAAAAATAACACTAAAGTTAAATATTCCATTTAAAAGCTAAACTTCAAAGGCTATTTTTTGTTTTAATGTTCTCAATGTGTAAGATGAGTTGCAATTTTCATATTTTTTAACATGCCTCGTGTTTAATTAAACTTCGTGGCACTTAGAACGTGAACTTCAATGCCATATGTGTAATAAAACCAATGCAAAAACTATTCGACAGTAAGAATGGTGTGCTTTTACTCTTTAAATTTCCTTCTTTTATTTCCAGAAAACAATGGTCTATTAGGATTGCATTTAATGTTTTTATGATGCATTTTTCATTAGAATGTCCTAAACGACCAGATATAAAAAGATACTGAAAATGACTATTCTCCCAATTTTTACTCGCTATCGGATAGAAATGCCTTGATGGAATTAGTGTTTTAAAATTGCATTTATTATTTTTGGCTTGTCACGGTCATTTGTCACTCTGGTCAGTTTTGCTACATGAAGGCTAGTTAGACCAGGGCTCACTATTTAAAGTGGATTCAAAACCACTTCAAATATTCATGCGTTGACTAGGATTCGAACCCCGAGCATATAAATCCAAGGGTCAGTCAATTGTCTACTAGCTGGGTATTTTTATCTATAGAAAGTGTCTTGATTTTTAAAATTAGATTAAAAACTAAAATTCTACTAAGTCAACTGTAAAGTTGGGTCTGGATTTGATTACTCTTAAGCAAAAGATTTAAGGGGAGGGTCTATTCGCATAATTGGTTTAATGAAATTGATTATTGTTCTTACCGTCAAATAAGGATAGACACTGGTATTCAAAATTGAGAGAATTTTCACTTTTGAGCTATTATCTCCAGAACTACTGGTTTGGGATTGATCCCGGACCGTCACCAATAGCCCGTTGT
This sequence comes from Meta bourneti, assembly GCA_933210815.1. NCBI lineage: Eukaryota > Metazoa > Arthropoda > Arachnida > Araneae > Tetragnathidae > Meta > Meta bourneti. The sequence continues at coordinate 12,962,853 of OW119934.1, read as the reverse complement.
GTTGCTCCAGTGTGACGTTAATTGAAATACCCCCCAGAACTACTGGACATTTGAATGAAATTAGTTATGTGCATAGGTTGAAATACAAAAAATAACCATACAACAGTTATAGTACACACGCATGATCGTATGTAAGACTCATCAGCGCAGGAATGTCTAAAACAGGTTACAATATCAACACAAAAATGGGTTAATATGGGGTATGGCCCCCTCTTACAGTTATACAGCTCTCACAACGTAAATTCATTCAGGAAATGAGGCAGTTTGAGTCCCTGTGGCAGTCGGTTCCACTCCTCCAGCACGCTGTTTTCAGATCTGGATGGTCCTGGGAGGGGGAAGGCGAGTTGCAATTGCCCTCCCAAGAGCGTCCCAGATATGCTCTATAGGGTTTGGGTCTGGAGATCTGGCTGACAAATCCATCCAGCGAATATCCTCACTCTCCAGATATTCGGCGAACAGATGAGCCCTATGCGGACGAGCGTCCGTAAAAATGAAATCAGGGTCAACTGCACTCCTGAAAAGGCGAACATAGAGCTCCAAGATCGGGTTCAGTGTGTATGCCCACTGCGCTTGCAACCTTCGAGTTGTAGGCGGCGCTGTTTCGATTCCTGTCAGGTGCATTCCTCCCTGGGTGTATTTAGCTCAGGTGTTGCCTCGTCATCTGACCGTGGTTCAAAATTAAGTGGTGTTCTCGGTTATTTCCCTTTGGGATTCATCCCGGACCGTCACCAATAGCCCGTTGTGTTGCTTCAGTGCTAATTAAAATACCTACCCTTGATGTATTTCTTTCTTCTATGTCAGTAAAACTTTCATTGTGTGTGTCTATTACTTGATATCGTAGCCTTGATAGAAAGCCTGTTCTTCTAAATGCACCGCCCCCACACACATGTACGCTTAGGTATTCGATACTAAAGATTTGCATCTTTGTTTGGAATCATTAGTTTTACCTTTCGTTCAGTACTTTTCGATAAATTCGACAAAATATGCAAATTCTTTTAATTTTGAATACCAGTGTATTTGAATTTTTCCCGCTAATTAGGGTCATAATAGCTCGGGTTTGGGTACTGCGATAGCAACCTGTGAGCTGTAGGCGGCCCAGGTTCGATTCCTTTAACTCCGTTGGGTATATTTTTGTCTTTGAGTAAAAGTCCTCAGGGGCATACCCTCTATAGGTTTGTACGGGCTTCACAATCCCGGGGTACCTGAGTGATCTGTTCGCCCTTTCATCTTTCCCCTCCCCTCCCTTGTGCTTTTTCTTCCTCCCTCGTTGTGGTTGCCTCTTCGGAGGTGAGGGCTCCCCCTGAGAAGCTTTTCGACACTGTTACCTTCAGCTCCTCTTGGGAATTATATCACCCACGTGTTTGCCGTGCTTGGATACCCTGGAAAGGAGGATCCTGGCAGTTGAGGGGCAATATACTGACCCAATACACTGCTTCGGCCTCTGCTTCAGGTAAACGGGAGGTGCATTGCGTTCCCCAATGTATCAATCGGCAGGTGGATTGACTTCGGTCATCTGCTAGGGTTCAAGTGATCGTTGCAACGACTAGCTCCTTTCAAGGCAGATATAGAGTTGTAATGAAAACGTATAGGCTTGGCTAGCACTGGTGTAGATATCTACATCCCCTCGTTGGGCTCCGTGGTGGGCGGTGCGGTTAGGCCTGAATTCAATTAATTAAACATGGAAAATAAAAATGGTAATCTTTCTCCTTCAGTGGAGTACCAAATCAACGAAATTGATGACAGCAACAGATTCTTTATATAATAGAACAGATTCTTTATAAGAAAAGTAGAAGGAAGTCTGAAGAATATCTCGGCAATCCTCATCCACAAGACGATTCTTGGTATGGTTGTGGATGTCAAAACTATAAAGAAATGTAACAACGGTGATATATTAGTGGAAATTACATCTCAAAAACAAATCCAACCCATCATAAATTTGAAAAAAAAAATAGAATATGAGGTTACCGTTTCACCTGATTTTTCCCTAAATCACTCCCGAGGTGTCATCTCAGAATCGGATTTGCAATTTGACTCTGAGAAAGATAGTTTAGAGGCACTTAAAGACCAACACGTTTGCCAAATCCGAAGAATAACATTTCGTCGTGACGGTCAAACCTTCCCAACAAAACACAGTACTTACTCTTAAGGTACCTGTTCTACCTAAATTTGTCAAAATCGCTTACCTCAGATGTTCTGTCAGTCCATACATACCCAATCCCGTGCGTTGCTTTAAATGCCAGAGATTTGGCCATTCCATGCAATATTGCCGTGGTAAAGAAACCTACGCCGCATGCTGTTCAATGGAAGACCATGATAGTAAAACATGCGAATCTACACCAAAGTGTGTTAATTTGCAAGGGCAATCATCCATCCTATTCCCGCACATGTCCTCGTTGGATCGAAGAAAAAGGAATTCAAACCATCAAAATTATTCAAAATCTCCCCTTTATCGAAGCCAGGAAAATCGTTAGCGATAGAACCCCAAGAACAATTTCTTACTCTACAGCAGTAAAAAAGTTTCAAAATCCATAACTACACAAACAGACCCTCTAACTTTTGATCAACTCATTAGTATGCAACCCAAAACAGTTAACCAAACATCTAACCAATCATCTAAAAAACAATAGACAATACTAAAACAACGAATGATTTAATCTCTTCTAATGGTTCCAAAATACCAAAAGTAAACAATCTACCGAAACTTCTAAGTGAATTGAAACACACCAAGAAGACTGAATCATCGAAAAGAAAATAAAGATTCTCAGTCAAAAAATTATCCTAAAGAGGCAAGAAAGAAGATCTCGTAAAAATTTAAGATAATTTTCGAGGCAAAAAAGACGATTTACTGGATTATTTGTCTGATGAAGGTTATGTACAAACGAATGAGTTGGATAAAGAAGTAACCTAAATAATATGGCTATAAACCTCATTTCGTGGAATTGTCACGGTTTCCGAAGCCATGGTGATGACATCAAAGCACTTATTAACTCATTTCAACCCGCTTTTATTGGATTACAAGAAACATCTGACAATTGCAATAGAAACAAAAATCAAACAGTATAGCTTTGTAAGGAAAGATAATATACAATATGAACGTGCTATAGGAGGAGTTGGCATTAATGCACTCGCAATATTTTTCCATCCAGGCCCATAGATTTAAATACCTCATTGCAAGCAACAACTGTACAAATTCAAATAAAAACACCAATTACAATATGCACCATATATCTTCCCCCAAGCCAAAACCTTCATCAGAGAGAACTTGAAGAGCTTGTCGACCAACTTCCTTTACCTTTTATAATTTTTAGCGATTGGAATGGTCACAGTTCTCTTTGGGGAAATAGCAACAATGCCCGAGGGATACAGATAGAACAATTTATTTCAGACCAAATAATTTATGCCTTTTAAATGATACAAGCAATACTTCCACCAACCGACTAAAACTTTTCATTCCATAGACCTTGCAATTTGTTCCCCATCTCTTTTCACTAAATGGAATTTTAGTGTCGACAGGGATATGCGCAATTATCATTTCCCAATCATTTTAACATATTCTGTGAAAGACGTTACATTCCCTAGACGACCTATACGTTTTATTTTTGACAAAGCTAATTGGCCCCTATTTGAAGAACTTTTGGAACATAGCGAAGACATGGTAGAACATCCAAATATTGATGCAGCTATAGAAACAGTTACGACCTACATTAAAAAAGCTGCAGATGTTACAATTCCCAAAACATCGGGAAAATTTCCCAAATTGTAGAAACCCTGGTGGAACGAGGAATGTGCTGAAACTTACAAAGCTCAAAAGAAAGCCTGGAGTCGATTTCGACGATACCCCACCTCTGAAAACTTAATAGTTTTTAAACATACCAAAGCAATAGCTCGGCGAATCAGACGCCAGAGTCAAAAAGAATCTTGGAAAAAATACGTAAGTACTATCCAAAATCAGGTATCAATCAAAATTCATCTGGGACAAAGTCAGAAAAATACTTGGCACCAAAAACTCTAGACATTCATTATCATTTCTGAAAAATAACGGTCAACTCATCGGATGTAAAGATATAGTAAACACTTTAGGTGCAACTTTTGCAAAAATATCTAGCAACGATTCATATCCATTGGACTTCATGAGATTTAAAACACAAGAGGAAAGACTTTAAATTTCCGAAATTCTTCATCTGAAATTTATAACACTAATTTTACTTTTCATGAGCTAAAACGAGCTCTTAACAAATCGCATCCTACTTCCCCTGGTCCAGATGAAATTCATTACAACCTTTTCAAAAACCTAAGTGAAAATTCACTGCGCTTAATTTTATACATTTTTAACGAGCATGTCTTTCCTAAGGCATGGCGTAGGCCATTGTTATTCCCATTTTAAAACCGGGATAAGATTCCCAGAGCTCCAGTAGCTATAGACCCATTGCACTCACAAGCTACCTTTGTAAAGTTATGGAGCGAATGGTCAACTCGCGTTTGGTCCATGTTTTGGAGGCGAATGGCCATCTCTCGAAGTATCAAAGTGGATTTCGTTATGGACGCTGCACAATGGACAATATTTTAATGCTGGAAACTTCAATAAGAGATGCATTCGTCAGTAAAAAACATTTGATTTCTGTGTTTTGTGACATGGAAAAAGCGTATGATTGGACATGGCTATATGGAATTTTAAAAGACATACAACATGGACTTCCGTGGCAACTTATCTATTTTTATCCAGAATTTTCTTTCGACAAGAACATTTCAAGTTCGCGTTGGGGATGTTTTATCGGATGGTTTCTTTCAACACGAGGGTGTTCCTCAAGGTAGTGTTTTCAGTGTAGTTTTATTTATCATTAAATTAAAACGGAATCATTCATCAACTTCCACCATATATACGTGGATCTCTTTTCGTTGACGACTTTCGAATTCACTGCGCAGGTGTCAACATGTCTTTCAACGAAAGACAAATGCAAATTGCTATAAAAACTATCACAGAATGGGCGGACAAGAACGGTTTTGTTTTTTCTCCTAAAAACAAACTTCATTTTTGCAGACGCCGTGGTCTTCATCCAGACCCAGAAATTTCAATAACTGGAACCACCATACCTATAGCACCATCGACCAAATTTTTGGGAATTTTGCTTGATTCTAAAGTGACTTTTCGACCTCATATCCTAAATCTGAAACTAAAATGCAACAAAACGTTAAATCTTTTGAAAGTTTTATCAAGCACAACGCGGGGAGCTGATTGCTTTTCACTCATAAAACTGTACAAAGCTTTAGTTCTATCCAAGTTGGACTACGGTTGCATGATGTATGGATCTGCAGCTCGATCGACTGTACAGACCCTAGACCCCATCCATCATCAAGGCCTTCGCATATCATCTGGAGCATTCAGGACATCTCCCACACCCAGTCTTTATGTAATTACAAACGAGCCTTGTCTACAAATGAGACAAGAGAGACTAGCTCTTAAATATTTTTATAAAATCAAATGCAATAACCATCACCCAATGCATGACAGCCGTGAATCCCATTTTTGGCACTTTTTACTCTTCTAAACCATCATACATTCCTTCATTTGGACATAGGATTCGTACCTTACTCCATTTTTATAATATCGACAATGTAGAAATATTACCTAAAGTAGATGAACCTCCACCTAGGGGGACACAGCTATATCTATTTTAGATAATTTTAGCAGATATCCCAAAGAAACAACATCTCCACTGGTCTATTTACAACTATTATATATATTATTATAGACAACTTTATCTTAACTTTCATACTGCTTTAACGGATGGTTCTGAAAACGGAGAACATGTCGGTTCTGCGGTAGTTTTTAATGAATCGGCTGTATCTGGGAAATTATACAAATACTGTAGTTTTTACTTCTGAAATTAATGCTATCTATATCACTAAAAAATTGCTGATTCACAGGAAAAAAGTTGGATTATTTAGACTCCAGAAGTTTAATTGAGGGACTTGCTAATGTTTCAAGATAGAGCTACCCATTGGTGTTGAGTTCAATTAAACTATTTTAAATTGGCCGACCGAGGTTTCAATATTTTTCTGTGCTGGATTCCAGGCCATGTGGGTATATCAGGGGGAATGAAGCAGCTGATAAAGCGGCCCAAACGGCATAAGACCATCCATCCCCTTCCAAGACGTGGATCATATCACCAAAAAGTCTAAAAAATTCATGGCAGAATAAATGGGATATACAAATTCAAAATAAATTAAATTCCATTCAACCATATTTAAAGAGCTTTAAACCTAATAATTTTAGAAGACTCGAAGTAAAACTGACAAGACTTTGTATAGGTCACACCTATCTCACAGGCATTTGCTACACTCGGAACCAGCTCTGACGTGTCCAACGTGTGATTCAATCCTATCTGTTAGACGCATTTTAAGTGTCTTGATTTTAATGCTATTAGACTCAAATACTTTGTATGTGTGTGGCGCTACTAATCCTAATATTAAAGACTTAAGTGATCCTCTTCATCCAAATCTGTTTTTATTTATATCAGACATAGGTTTTTATAATTTTATCTAAAAATGATTTAAAGTGGGTTTTTTACTATTTTATCTTTGTTGAATTTAAACTAGCTTAAGTTCCTTTATTATGACTGCATTTTGCAAGATTTTATGTAATATGGCATTTTTAAAATTTTTCGGTCATTCATCATTTTTTATTCATTATTTTAAATGTTTTGGTGTTTTAAACGAATAGGCATTATGATGGATTACAATTCGGGACTAACATAAGTTTCCCGTTTGCTATGTTATTCTATTAATGTAATATTCAGTTAAAATTCTTCGCTTGTAAAATTAAAACTTTATTTGGCATATGTGGTCTAATTATCCCTCGTAGCAAAATCTGTAAAGCAGCCAAGGACAACCTCACTCGACAGGTTTCCAAAACCTTACAGCATCCCCGATCTTCCAAGGATGCAGTTTAACTGCACCCCTCTGACGAAGACATCCTTGAGATTTTAATGACCGACTTCTCGCACGATACTGAGGGTACCGAGACGGTTGGAATTGTAAACGCTCCTCAGCTCAAACGATCTTTGTCTCCTGGAACTGTCGTTGTTTTCGATCTGAGAGATGATATCAAAGCGATTGTTTCCTCTTACCTCCCAGCATATGTGGCGCTTCAGAAAGCATTCTTGAAACCCTCCCACACATTCACGATACACAAATATAGATGCACTAGAAAAGATAAAGGTGCTAGTACTATACCGCATCTGGTGGAGTTGTCCTATCACCTCCCATGATTATCCCAGTACTATAGTTACTCTACATACATCTTTGCAGGCTATAGCAGTAAGAATTCATATTCATATCCATTCCCTTGTTACAGACCCCCTCGGAGGCACATCTTTAGGTGTGTACGGGCTTCACGAACCCGAGGTACCCTAGTGATCTATTTTTTCCCATGGGGTTTACTGCCTCTGGTAAACATGGGGATCGCGACAACAGGATGACCAAGCGATCTTCTCTCCATTTTTGTGTCTTGTGGCGCAGCTTGGTCAAATATGGCCCTTGAGCCATAAACTCCCTAAAAACCAACCCTCGTTACAGTTTGCTGTTTATATCCGCTATCGTATGTCATCAGTCAAGAGAACTTAATCAACTGGTGCACCAACTTTCAGTTCCCTTTGCTCTACTCGGTGACCTCAGTTGCCACAACACCCTCTGGGGTAATGATAGTAAGAACCGTCAAAGGCAGCAGATCGAGCAGTTGATCTCAGATCTGCTTAATACTGTCGAGAAAACGTACTTTCACGACCCAAGAAGACATTCCACTCACTGGATTTGGCCATTTGTTCTACACATTTGCCGTTAACTTTCACAGTAGGAAATGACTTGCACAATAGCGATCACTTCCCCTTAGTCTCGCATGATAGTAGCGTTAGAGTGAGTAATCGACCACCAACCTACTCATGATCGAGCGGATTGGGTCGAATTTTTACGACTGGCTGTGATTACAGAACCAATGGTCTAGAGTGAAGATGTAAACATCAGTGAGCAATGTCACCGATGCAATTAGAGACTGAAAACAGCCATACCCAGAAGTAAGCACCTAGTGGAACATCGAGTGCCGACTGGCCGTTTACAAGAAACAAAGGACATGGAACATATTTCGGCGATACCCAATAACTAATATTATCATTTTCAAACAGGCCAAGGCAGTAACTCTCAAGGCAAGACGGCAAAGCTAGAGGAAATCTCGGATTAGATACTTCACTTCAATCACATCATTCAACATCGAACCAACAGTTGTAGAAAAAAGTTAAAGCAGATGGGAAATTTTATGATTCTTTTATTCCGATTTTAGAAACCTCGTCTGCTATGCATTCTTCCCAGTTGATATCGCCATCGGAGAGGCTGTCTGTCACGCTCTGATTCATATCCTGCCTCTCAAGCAACTAAGTCGAACTGAGAAAATGTTTATAAACAAAAGCAACCTCTTCTACAACTTTAAGCTCATGAATGTTTGAATTGAAGATGACGCTTTCCCTTCCCAAAACACCAGTCCTGGACCAGACGGAATCACTTATCAGATTATCTGCCCCTGATATTCTCAAAGCAATATACTTTACCTATTTAATAGACTCTAGATGGAACACAAATAGCCCACATTGTGGCAAGAAAGCATCGTGATTCTGATCCTGAAGCTTGGGAAGGACTAAATACCCTCTGATCTATCGCTCAATCGTATTAACCAGCTGTCTCTATTAGACCTTAGAACGCATGGTTAATGCCCGTCTGATCTATATACTAAAAAAAACCAAATGTATTTCTGAGCATTAGAGTGGCTTTCGTAAAGGGAGATCCACTCTGGATAACTTAGTCTATCTTGAAGGACGTATTCGCAATTCCTTTGTAAGGAGAAATCATTAAGTTTTGGTCTGATAACTAAAAGGCATATTGACCGTACTTGACGATACCGTATTCTCCAAAATATGTTTTATGATTTTAAAGGAAACCTACACATTTTTCTTCAGAAATTTTTATCCCTTTTTTAGAATAGGTGTTGGTTCATTTTTATCAAATTTATTTATTCAAGATGAGTCACTCAGGGTAGTCACCCTTTTAAGTCTTCATTTTAGTCATTAATCCATTTCAACTATGTTCGCTGTACGCTTCTTGTTGACAACTTTCAGATAGGTAGTTAATTAACGTCGCACTGGAGAAACACAACGGGCTATTGGCGACGGTCCAGGATCAATCCCGAAGGGGAAAGATCCAAGGACAGCGCCTCGTAATTTTGAACCATTGTCGTCGGATGATGAGAACAACACCTGAGCTGGCACCCCACTCTCCAAACTTCCACACCATACCAACGTGAGGATATTTGAGGCTACGACAGATTTAACATGCACCAGCCTCCATGTTCAATACGGTCTTTAGCTGGACCGAGTTTCGAACTCGCAACCCTAAAGTTGTTAATCCGTTGCTCTTTCAACTGGGCCCGATAACTTGCAGATATGTCAACTATTGGACGTGCCGGAGTGAGCGGCAACTTCAGACAGACCATTAACAACCATATTGGTCACCCACTCTCCTCAAGCAAAAGTGCCCTTCTGCAGGAAAGTGAATCTTCCCCAGACCCTGTAATTTGTATCCAGAACTCATCCCTGTGGTCAATGAGATTAGGTTCCTCGGAGTGATATTCGACCGGTAAACTCACTTTCGTACCCCATATTTTACATTTACGCAGGAAGTGCGAAAAATCTTTAAAGATCTCGAAGGTGCTCTCAAACACCGTGGGTGACGGATCGAATATCTTTACTCCGAGTATCATTCCATTCTCCTATCTCGCATTGACTTGAACGGGTGTGTTGTATATGAGCAAACTCCTCTAATTTGCGCAGATTAAACATTACCATTCTGCTTTGATGTTTTGGTGCATTCCGCACATAATCTGCTACCAGTCTTTGCGGAATGTAACCAGCTGCCCCTGACCTGAGGGGCTCAGTGGGTATGTATGCCCACTGCGCTAGCAAACTGCGAGCTGTAGACGCGAAGGATGATTTCCCCTGGGTGCATTTTTCTCTTGTCAGTAAAACTTTCCTTGTGTGTGTTTGTCCATTACTTGACATTGTCTTGTGTATGGCGCAGCATGGCCAAATATGGCCCTTGTGCTATAAATCCCCAAACCAACCAACCCACTTCACCTGAGGCGAAAGATGTCAATCAGCTGTCACCTAAAGATGTTATTTATCACCTCACCCTTTAAAGCCTGACTCTTGGTTAAAGTCTCAATCGTTTGTATGATACTAGACCATCTAATATACGTCCATTTATAGAAAGGTAAACGTATCACCATTATGCGACATCTTGACTGAATGTAATGCTTTAAAATTATTACCGAGGAACACTCCTTCCATTAGATTCCCCAATCCCTATGAAACATTCAAAGTTTGACCCAGCTGGTTTTTCAAAAACTTTTTCTCACCATCGCTGTTAGCTCGCTTCATATACCAGGTCTTACGGATGGGTTGAAAACAATAAGACGTGTGGGCTTCGGTGTAGTTTGAACAATACTGCATCCACTTACAGCTTCCCTCCCGTCTGTTCACGCTGCAGAAGCAGTCGCCATTTGTCATGCACTTCAGCAGATATTCCTTAGTACCATCGTAATTACTGCATATAAACTGACAACGTAAGCGTTCCGCAACAACTGAAGCAATATAGTAATAGTCATCCCTTAGTGTCAGTCATTTCTGTCGACGTCGGAACCTGCATCTTGACCCTGAGATCTTTCTGGATGGTAACAGGATTGCAGTGGTGGACAGAAAGGTTTCTTGGTGTTAATATTTAACCAGAACCTTACCTTCCAACCCCACGTCGAGCAGCTGCGAATGTCTTGCGAGAAAAAGCTCAACCTTTTAAAAGTACTCTAATGCATCTTGGGGCGGAACAGTCCTCCATGCTCAACATCTATCGTGCAGATTCGTTCCAGATTGGACAATGGGTGTGCAGCCTATGGCTCCGCTTGTCCATCGAAAGTTCGTTCTTCGAAAGCTCGATACCGTGCACCACACCACACTGAAGTTCTGTTCAGGAGCCTTCCCAACTTCACCCGCAAAAAGCCTTTATGTGCTATGTGTTGAACCACCATTGAGTACCACATGTCTTTTTGCGCATTGACTATATTTTTGCATTTTATGTCATCCCTGTCATCCACTTCGAGGTTTGCTCCTGGGCACATCTCTTGACCGCCTTTTCAGGAATCGCCCTTCCTGCATTCCATCTTTCGGGTTACGAATGCGAAATGCTCAGAGTACTACACCGCTTAATATCAACTTTTCTGAGAGTCCTTTATTTTCTTTTGCCTCTAGGGTTCCTACTTGGACCCATTCTCAGGTTTTGGAAAGTCGAACACCAGTCCGCTCATTTGCCGCCAACTTTCCGCCTTTCATTGTCATCTTTAGAGATTACACTGCAATTTTTAGATGAGTCGAAATCAACAGAACATGTTGGTTGTGACTTTGTCTGGATCGACCACTGTAAGTTATGTTTTGCCGTGTAGTATCTATATTTATATATACGACTGAATTTTGTGGTTTCAATGAAGAGTTGAAATATATTTCTTACCAGGGAATAGGCAATTTTATCGTTTACATGGACTCAGAAAATATCTTGGAATGGTTGTCAGCAGATGCCCACAACATCCTTTAGCTATTGCCGTGCTGAAATTCCATCGTCAGCTACACCACACTGAGGATCTGTTCCGGAGCATTTCGAACTTCACCCGTGAAAAGCCTTTATGTGCTATGTGTCGAACCACCATTGACTTCCACGTCTTATGTTGTCGCTTCGGCTATATTTTCGCATTCTATGTCACCCCTATCATCCACTTCGAGGTTCACTCTTCGGCACATCTCTTGATCGCATTTTCAGGAATCGCCCTTCCTGTATCCCTTTTTTCGGGTTACGAATGCGAAATGCTCTGAGTACTATACCCCTTAATATAAACGTTTCTGAGAGTCCCTTATTTTCTTTTGCCCCTTGGAAACCTACAAGTGTTCTCATTTGGACCTATTCTCGGGTTTTGGAAAGTCGAACACCAGTCCGCTCATCTACCGGCAACTTTTCACCGCTTACCGTCATCTTTAGAGATTACACTGCAATTTTTACAGATGGGTCGAAATCAACAGAACATATTGGTTGCGCCTTTGTCTGGATCGACTACTATAAGTTATGTTTTTCCCAGTGTCGTATCTATATTTACGGCTGAATTTTGTGGCTTGATTGAAGCGTTGAAATATACGTATTTCTTACCAGGGAATAGGCAATTTTATAGTTTACACAGAATCGAGAAGTATATTGGAATGCTTATCAGCAGATCGCCCACAACATCCTTTAGCTATTGCAGTGCTGAAATTCCATCGTCAGCTTACTCGGCGTGGCTATGGCATCTTTCTGTTGGATACCAGGTCACGTTGGGATTATCGGCAATGAACTTACTGACACTGCCGCAAAGAATGCTGTAAACTTGAGTTTTTGCTTCATACAAAGATCTCAAACAAAATGTCGGAGAGAGTTTCGAATGATTGGAGGAATGAATGGAGTGTGCAGAGTGGAAATAAACTTCAGAATTCAACCTGTTATCTCTTTTTGGCCTTTATGTCCTCGTCGTCTAGACGTAATTTTAACTAGGCTCCATATCGGGCATTCGAGGATATTTACCCATCGATACTTGCTGTGGAGAAAGTTCTCCTTTGTGCCACCACTGCAACGGAGATCTTACACTCGCACTTTTTAACTTCATGTCCTGGTTTGACATTTCTACATTCGATTTTTTAAAACTTCCTAATCCTAGTTTAACTGCCTTGCTGGGTAATCCTCCCCACTCTGCACTATCTTTTTTTGTGCTCTGAATTTTTAAAATGTATATAGTTGTCATCAGTCATGTTTTAAAAAATGCATAATTTCTAATCTTTAAGGTTTTCAACATTCATCTACCATTTTTTGTGTTGAAAACACAAATAATCATCGTGTATTTATATTTTTCAACTTCAATGGTTTTTATAATATTAAAACAACTTTTAGACTACTATTTTATTACTTTGGCTGTCTGTTTTAGCTGTTTTATTGAGTATATTTAATCTTGCGTTTTGCGCAGCTTGTCCGTTAACGGAACTTGCGCCATAAAACTCAAACCAAACCTTTGTGTCAGACATATTTTACATCAAGTGTTAAAAAGCAACGAATTTGATATTTTTTGGTTCCCAGTCATGGGTGTATCCAGGGCAATGAATCTGCCGACAATGCTGCAAAGACATCCTCTGCCCCATTATCTCTGGCTGTACCCTTTTACAGCCGTCAGGATGTCCATAAAGGATTTTATTCACACCTTATGGCAAGAGTCCTGGAACCTGCAAGTCAACTACAAACTATCTTATTAAACCTTTCAATCAGTGCCGAGTTGCTTCAATGCAGAGGATTGTTGTCAAATTGACTCGCTTCCGCATTGGGCATACTAGATTTACTCATCGTCATGTTACTTGACGAAAGTGCTTCCCATGCAATACTTGTTTTACACCCTTTACCATTTATCTAAGTTTGCCCTGATTTTAATCACAGTTGCAGATATTTTATTAGTTCTATCTTAACTCTGCAAGATTTGATAGGGGAACCTCCACCCAAATCTTCCCTTTTTAAAATACTATTTTTTTAAATGCCATAAAACACTTTTATCCATCATGAATTTTATATCCATTACTCATTCCTTTTATGTTATACATCATGCTGTTGACCGGCTTGTTTTGAATCATCAGTTAATTCTAATCTATTCATGTTGATCAACATGCTTTTAGAATTATTTTAGCGTCAATCTGATGTCCTTTTATGTATTTTATTCTGCCATGAATTTCTTGCGCTTGATTCTCGCGATAAACTTTGTAATATTATATATTTATATAATTTACTGGTTTTATTGTTTCTTGCATTCAAAATCTGACGGTAGAGCAACAAACTAAAACCGATTTGACAGAAATTTGGGGTCGTGGTGTCCCGATTGGAAGAGTAACGAACTAGCAACAAGAAGGGTTGCGAGTTCGAATCCAGCCAAAACACCGTCGTGTACAAAGGGGCTGGTGCACTTTAAATCTGTCTGGTTTCAAATGTCTTCACGTTGGCGTGGAAGTTTGGAGAGTGGGGTGCAGCTCAGGTATTGCCCCGTCATCAGACCGTGGTTTAAAATTACGTGGGTGCTCTCGGATGTTTCCCTTCGGGATTGATCTCGGACCATCGTCTATAGCCCATTGTGTTGCTCTAGTTCGACGTTAATTACCATTACCATTGACAGGAATTTGGCGCAGCTTGTCTGCTTGACCTGGCTCAATAAAATCCAAACCAACATTGGAACACCACGAACTGTCAGAAGAGAAATTTGTATTTTCTTTTATAGGAAACCTTTGGTTGAAATAAAAACTTTCGGTTTGGCATACGAATTGTATAAAATTCAGTTGTATTTTGAAGAGTTGTCTTTTACAGCACGGTTTTTAGAAACATTTTTTTAAAAAACTTTTGGTTTCTGCGCCAAGTTAGAATCTGACGCCCTCTGAGCATCGCACATTTCCGGGTAATATTGCTTTTCATGACTAAATGACCGTATCTATTGGAAGAATCTCGAAAGTTTCTATTTTTAAGGTCAAAACTGCTTAGATGTCCATGTAGGGAAGACTGCAGGTTGCAGAACAGGTATATACGTGTGAAATCCACAGGGTTATGTTGTACTTGTTCTGTTTCATTTCATGGGAATGTATTGGTTGATAAAATTAAGAATTTCTGCCCACAAAGGAACAAGTCAAGAGGAAAAAAATATTTTTAAAGATCCTTTTTGCTTTGTTTTTCATGAAATTCTTTAAATTAGTTTTACAAAGAAATAAAAATTGAACTTTTTAGGTAATTTGTTTCATTTTCACATTCACAGAAAATGTGCATTTTCCATAATGAGAAGTATTTACAAAATGTGAAACATTCAAGAATACTAAAACATGTTAAGTTGAACTTCAGTGACATTTTGATCTGAATATAGATAAACATCAAGCATTTGATAAATTTTGTAAGAAAAAATTTCATATTAAGAAAGTTTTAGATATATTTACAAGATTAGCACTAAAATCTTCATATCGTCGGTTTAGAACAGAAACTCATAAATGACGAAACAAATGTTTTACTGAACTGCAGGATAAAAATATAAGTTATAAGCATTTTGATAATGTTATGCATCTTTGAAACAGATTACAGTATGACAATGTTTCTCATCATGAAAACATGCATTTAGTATCCGAAAATATCAGTTAATGAGTTTCTGCTCCATGCTGACGAGATACGAGGTGAAATAATTGGATTTTAACTGACTATTTCTTACCTTAAAACAGTCAATCCTATTCAACGAGTGTCGCAAAATTGAATAAATATCACATTAATGTTTATTCTGCTATTTTTTTCTGGTTCAAGTCACGAATGATTCAATAATCTAATTCATAAACTAGCTTTGTATGGCAATACTTATTAGTCACGAGTTGAAACTGAGTCATAACTTCAGAATCTACACTTTAAAAAAAAATTAGCTGACAAGATAATTACTCATGTTTAGAGATTTTAATTTTCGAATTAAGGTATATTCTATTAAAATGAACAAGCCATGGAAATCAAGTAAGGAATAGGTAACAGCAATATTTCAAACTTTCTGTGTTCCTTCTCTACCTTAAACGTATATCCCAAAAGCTCTTGGTATAGAAAATGAAATTTAATATTTGAATTAATTGCATCAATTTAATTGTATTTTAAAGTGATGGCGTTTTAATTTGTTGGGTTTCATTTTCAGATTTTTAATTTAAAATTTGATTTCAAGTAAAATTACGAAATATACCATCCCCACTGTTGAGTAACTCTAGAGACACGCGGGAGAAAGTTAGAGGTCAGCAAAAGTAAAAACACCCCGTTTGCGAACCGAAACTTTTCCCACTCCTTTCCGGTGGAGTCAAGGAGAAGGGACGCTACGGGGACACATTCTTGCTCGGACGCTGAAAGGAGTCAGACGGTAGGATATGTGCACCCACTACAAACCAAACTAAATCGCTTAAGGAAATCTCTTGCAAAGGATACAATTAAACCAGTTCAAATAGTCATCTGTAGTTCGTATTCTTTTGCGTCGTGTTTTATTCTTGCCTCTCCATACCGTTTATCCGGGAAACGGGGGGTAGGTATCCAATTCAATTCTTAACTATTCAAATTCGATTCATATTCTCTTTTATGTTCTAAACTTACGGAACACCCACTATCAGCTCAAGAACTCTTCATTTTTTCAAAGCTGGAGCCTCAGCCGTTAGATTAACCGACAATGACCTCAAGCGACATGAATTTCATAAACGAAAATTTTTTAATAAAATATCCACAGCACCGATTTGTTTGACTCCTGTTACAGGTTATATGAAATCAAGTACAAACTTTCATGGCTCCCCAGTGGAATACTTGCATAAAGAAATAAAATATGCAGATTTTTGCCCTAGAAAAATTTAGTTTCGAGTTGCCAATTTCCTAAACATTAAAATGTTCGTAACAATTTCGGATTACTTTCAGATTTGATTCGTTCTTTTCTCGAGGATAAAAACACTAATTTGGAAGTGAAACATACGGGATTTAGAATTGCGTAATTTTGAACAATGCATTTTAAACTTATAGCGAATGTAATTTAGTATAAATGTTAAAATATATTAAGAACTTAATGTTTAGGTTAATATTAGAACGAAACTGAAATTGATTTTAAATGCATTCCGTTGTGCATTAGAAATGAATTGTCGAATTTTTGACAACGTTAAGAGCAGTAATTTGGAAACTATTTTTAAGTATGTTTATTAGATGCTAATTCTGTTCTTTCTACCGTAGATAGGTGACCGAAACAGATACGTCCTAATTATAGAAGAGAACATTACTTCTGTGGGATTTTTCATCAGACCCGGATGTCCCCTATGGAAGTCAGTGAGTGAATCAGCCTTTTCAGTTCACCACAACTCGAATTTAGTTTCTTCCGAGGGATTGTTGGAACTACCTCACCAACAGATTTAATCATTGCCGGACCTTCACCTGTTTCTGATGGTATTACACTCCTAGTCGAGTCCTGGTCTTCAGAAGGGGATTGTGTGTTTCATTACGAACTGAACGAAGAACCAGTTTCCTTTGCAGAGTGGAAGGATTAGCTATGAGTAAGACCCTCTTGTGATACGAGTCCTCTCCTGCTTCCAGATTGCACGGGAAGATGTCAATGTAAAACAAATTGTAAACTTAGAATCCAAGCATGACAGTTCCCTGAATTGTTCGGACATTTCCCGATGGGCCAATTTTCTAACAGAAAATTATGTAAAATGTTGCTAAATCTGTAATTTACTGAATAAAAATGAATGCAATCATTTTAGTGCAATCCTTACTAAAAATTTTTAGTGTTTAATTGTCCACGTCCGTGCGCATCAACATGCGCGTGGACTTATACCTAACATGAGGGGAAGTAGAATCAGGTATATGTAGTGTGCTGTTTTGTTTACCAAAGTCCACGCACATGTTAATGCGCACGGACGTGGACTGGGTATTCGACACTACACTTGTACAAAATAATCAACACTAATTCAGAGCAAATCATTTATTCAAATCTTATTTTGGTTACAAGTTTTAACTTGAAGTATTTGACACCTTTAAATTAGATACTAACACGACCAGCCTATCAAAATTTTGTAGAAATCCACTTGCTAGAGGCTGCGCAAGGTCTTGAAATTTGAAGCGGTGAAATTTCACAAAATCAAGATGACTCCCGTCATTCAATCCACAGTACTTTTCAAACCTGTAAATAGGATACATGCGTTATGAAAAGAACGCTGCAATGCATTTTAAATTTATCCTATTTCGTGGTAAATGAAGAGTTTGAGTAGAATTTTTAAGTAGCTTTAATTAATATTTAATTTAGATCTCTTTCGTACCTTTGAGAAAAGTGACGCAACTGAAACCGAAGATTTTTCCAATTAGCGAACTATTCTATTAGTCGGAAATGAGCCACAAGATATTTTAATACATATGACGGAATGCGACAAATTTTAAATTGTGTTGATAAAATGCCTAACAGATTTTCAATATCCTCGTGAAATTTACTTTTTGACTCGTGGTCACTTCCCGAGAGGCTACAATATAAAAGAAAAACGGGAATTGTAGCAGATTTCTAATTTTTAGTTCTCACAAATTATTTATTTTCAGTTAAATTTTTCTGAAGCTTAATTGCGCTTTTGGGTAGTGATTGTGGTTAAAAATAAGGCTCAAAACTGAAAATCGTGCATGATAAACTTACTTTTAATGAGTCCATTGGCAGTTACGTGATGATTCACGACAAATGGATCCAGTTGGAAAATTTCAAAATTTAGGATCTTGTCAAATGATTGGTTGGTTCTGGGTTTTATGGCCCAAGGGCCATATTTGGTTATGCTGGCCAAAAACAAGAGAACGAGGGAGGGAAAAAAGCTAAAAGCAGAAGGGTAGGTGAGGGTAAGGCAGATCACTCGGGGCTGTGATGCCCGTACACACCTAAAGATGTGCCTGAGGACCTTGACAAATGGAAATTCCTTTCTAGGCTGATTCTAGAAAAACCCCTTATCTTTACGATACATGTTACTCATCTTGCAAATTTTGCATTAAAAGTAAAGCAAGATCTTTAGTCTCGAAAAGTTAAAGTTTAGTTTTATTAAATATATTTTACTTTCAATGATTCCTTTTTAAGTTTAAAATTTTTTTTATTTTTATTGGAGAACAGAGATATACATAAGCCTCTGAAAACTAAAAAGGTAGTTATTATAACTTGTTAGTACAGAAGTGTCTGTCCACACTGCGCCAGACACTATACAAAAAAACTAGACAAAATAGACTGATAAAATTTAATTAATTATTAACGATTTTGAATTGAAACTAGTCAATGTATAAAATTCACAAAATCGATGCCGAAGATGAATAAAAAATTTTTGTTGAAGATCTCCCAAAAGGTCTTTTAGGTATTGTAATTATTAATTATTTAAATTGATGCTATTGTTCGTTCCTGTGTCTTCATACTCCAGTATGGGGATGTGTAAAATGTAAGTATAATAAAAATATTGTAGCAATTAGTCGTAAGGTGCGTACCTTTTAGGTGTGAAATATGATCAACTTTTTAAAAGTAGTTGGCACTTTGAAGTTTTAAGAATGCCATCAAAAGTGGGTAAAATTCAGGCTACAGCAGCAAAAATATTTCGTCCTCCACATTAAAGTATTTAAAAATTGAAACTATAAATGAATTTTCCGCGTTCCTGATTTTCACTTTCCAAATACCTTAAAAGATTGTTATAATTAAAAGTGTGATACTGTATTTCACATTCTCTGAAATAGGATTTAATCATTTGGCTTATTAAAATGACTTTGAATTGCAAAAACGTATTTAATTTCCAGACAAAATTTAATTTTATTATTTCGGTTCGTTTCTATCTAATTCTCGCTCAGAATGACTTGTATATTTGCGTTAAATCATAATTGAATCGGCAGTTGTAAAATGGGGATATGACATTTTTCCGAAAAATGATTTTATTAGCGGAAGCATATCTTTATACCATACTGTTTAAAAAGGATTCCACGAAGTAACCTAAATGGGAGAAATGGACGGTCTAATATCCGAAACTTCGTAAAAAGGTGGCATGTGCAGCACATGTCACCTTTTTACAACTTCTGGTTGGCAGCCATCTGTGAGCAGACGAATAGTAACGTAGTCTAACAGCCTTCTACACATTTTTTAATGTAACTTGTGCGTTTTGATTGTTTGGGTTGGAAGAGTTAGATTAAAAGTGTGCTTTTGAAAGTTTTTGCTTTCAGAAGAATCTGATTCCATTATACAATGTGATTGATGGACGTGTCAGAAAGAGAAAAAACAATCGAGAACTGTACCAAAGAAATGTTATAAAGAAAGCACTAAAAGAACAAGCTACATAGACCATGCTGGTAAGTAAATATTTTTTCAATGAGTATCAATCGAACGCGTTCATGCTTATTGTGAATTATAAATGGGCTGATTTTTCAATGCAGGTAATGCTGTAGCTGCCAGATCGACAAGCCCTGACTGTGCGTGCAAACTGGCTTGTTTCTCCAAGCTCGATGAGGAAGATTTCTCAAAAATAACAATCGATTTTAACGAATTGCCTAATAAAGATACACAATATTTATTTTTAACTTCACTTATATTAAAGAGATGTTGCTTGTAGGAGGAGTGATACAGGCACGTCTACAGACGAAAATATGCAATCCAGACTTAAAAAACAAAATTTTTTCTCGTACAGCGTCAGGGTAAAGGTTAGACAGTAAATGTGTGCAAAAAGGCATTTGTTTCTACACACGGGATAACAAAGAGTTGAGCGACTGTGCAACCCTTTAGGAAAATGTCCAAGAGATAAGACGGGAAAAAACAGGTTACAATGCCATTAACCCCACATAAAAAGAAATTCATGATTTTCTGGCATCGCTTGAAACGAAAGTGGCCTGATACTCCGGGAAAGAAAAGTATGTAGAATGCTCGTCTTTCATATAGTGTCAAAATACTATATGAAAAATTCAAGGCGGACAATCCTAATGCAAAAGCGGGATGACTACTTTCGTCTGTATTTCAATGAAAACTGACTATTCCTTTGGAAGACCTCAAGTTGATGTATGCGTTACATGCGAGGAACTTGAACTAAAACTGAAGAATAGGTCACTTTGTGACACAGCAAGAGCTACGGCAGCAGAGCTGGTTTACAAGCGTCTGGCTAAAAAATTTTACGTCGAAATAAAGAACGTCTCGCTGCGCATGAAGGAAAATGCTAACTTTAAAAAGAAAAACTAGGTAGGTATTTTAATTATCACACTGGTGCAACACAACGGGCTATTGATGACGGTCCGGGATCAATCCCAAAGAGAAAGATCCGAGAACACCACGTAATTTTGAACCACGGCCAGATGAGGCAACACCTGAGCTGTCACACCACTCTCCAAACTTCCACACCATGCTAACGTGAGGACATTTGAGGCCACGACAGATTTAACGTGCGCGTTGTTTGGGGAATAATAAAAGGGTTGGTTGGCTGTTTTAGGGTTTTATGGCCCAATGGCCATGTTTGGCCAAGCTGCGCCAAACAGAAGACAGACAACATAATAGGGAGAAAGCAAAAAGCAAAAGGGTAGGCGAAGGTAAAAATGAAAGGGAGGAAAGATCATTCGGGTACCTCGGGGTTGCGAAGCCCGTACACTCCTAAACATGTGCTCCTGAGGGAGAAGAATAAAAGGAACTTCAATTTTTATATAAAAATTCATATTTCGACGCGGAAAAACAATGATACACACATGTACAAAAAATGATCATTCTCTTTTAAAATATATGAAACTTTTCTTTCACTTTAATGTCAAGAATCAGAATGTTTATTCATATTGCTTCATTTTTATATTCATACTCTGGTGAGTCAGAATATCATGGGAACCAGAACATGGCATTCAGAATGCACAAACGCGCATATTTCTGCGCATCTTTTTTGTATAAAATGTCACCAAGTTCTCGTTCCGATTCAGATAAGATCAGCTGAAAGCTCGTCGCCTGAAGACTTGGATACCTGGTCTTTTGTTTTTGATTACGAAAAGTTCCAAGGTCACCTTAAATATTTCAATATTAGAATTGAAACATTAAAAAATAGAAATTTGCCTGGTTTCAAGCTATTTTACTATTAGCAAATATACAAATGTATCCAATCGATAACTCGAGAACGTTACAAATCGAGTGCTGAAATGCGTAGCGATAAGCGAAAATAGTCGATATTTAGATTACTGTCATTTGCATGAGGTTGCGCCACCAGACGAAAGATCCAATCAACTTGTGTTGTATACTTTCTGCGATGTTGGAGACGCGCAACAGCGATCTACGAAAAATATTAGTGTGAAGGCTGACGTGTTTGTTTGAAAAAGGTAAACAGAAAAGGGAAGGATGCAAGCTCATCGATTTTGTGAACTGAATTTCCAAATAAAAGATCAAAATTGAAGCTTCGATTCCCTGGGAAAGCTGAAATAAGATTAAAATATTGATATTTGTAGGTCCGCTACAGGTCTATTACGGTATGAAAAAATTTTGATTTCTCTCTATTTAAGGGATAAAATCAGGCGATTTAAAATAAGGTTTCATGATTTAAATTAATTTATACACTTCTCGTTTTGAATTGTTAGGCATGTAAATCGCAATATTTTCTAAGTCTAATTGAATTTTAATAGACATTTAACACAACAGGGTTTAGGATATACACAGAAAAACTTGACGTTTCTTTTACATTTTTCCTAGATTTTCTCAAAATATTTAAACATACTTTCAAAACGTGATTTAACAAAAAATATAAATTTATTAAAATGGGATAAATGGTTCAAAAGTTTTAAAAGGTTAGCAATTAAAATTAATCTTATTGCCTTTATCCCTTCATTTGATTTTTTATAACACAAAGTCCTTAACAAAGGAAATTCAAGTTAACAATTAAACTTTTAAATAAAGGAAGATAAAGTTTAATTTTAATAAATTAGTTACTTTTTAATTTTCCTGCCTTTCATTATCCAATTACTTCTAAGGATACTAAAATGAAAATATTCTTTCCACAAGAATACAGAAGTAGCTGGTGTGGTAAGATGACTATATTAATATGGCCTTGTCTTCTGCTATAAACACAAGAATCTAAATGAGTTTCCCCATTCCAAAAGAGAAAAGTGGGATACAATGTTTTCTCAGGAAACCAAAAAAGTACCTGCTTTCACTTCAATTTTCATAATTACAGGGATGATACAGATAAACATTTCGCTTTGGAGAATGTTAAGAGGTTGTTTCTGTTCAAGCTCTGTTGATTTGTTACCATGATTTCATAAATATGCTAGGAAGTGTGGAAGCAACCAGTACTTGTTTGTAACGTAATGAAAGAAACTCTCATGTTGAAAAACAGCACTAATTTCTTTAAATAAAAATTCAATTTCCTCTCGAAATGGCACCAACTCAAGTACATTCAACCTTTTCTTGGAGAAGAGGGACTATATTTGGCCATGCTGCGCCAAACAAGACGAAGAATGCAGAGTGACCAAAGGGAGTACTTGTTGGTCAGTTGTCGCCCAATCAAAGTTATATCTCGTGAGAACATTTAATTTCCAGTTAAAAATGTCATTTTGGGTGTTATGGAGAAGAAGCAAATGCTTTTATGCTTATTTAAATAAAAAACCTGTATCGGGTACTGGGTTGTTTCATTTCTACGTTATAATTAAATTTTAATAAAAATTGAAAGTTTGATTCAAATCACGTTTTAAATAAACTTGATTTAAATTAGTATACCCTGGTTATATACTGCAAGATTGTTATATTTTATAATCCAACATTCATATATTTTATAATCCAACATTTATTGTTTTATAATTTAAGTTCATTTGCCACCTTAGTAATTCGAGACCGATCATGAATTGCAAAACCAATTTGTTTTCTCGGGCGTACGCACTCTTTTAGCACTTATAAATACGTCTGAATTTTTTATAATTCAAATACTTTTTCCATATCCCTCAGTAACTAATTTACAAAATATTTTATCATTTTCCATTGTTTGAAGCTATTTTGTTCGAATTAACATATATTAAACCTGCTTAGCATTGGAAAATAGGCACTAAATGAATAGATTCTTAAAAATTCATTTAATCTATCAGTTACTTATATATTGTAACTTTTACAAATAGCTACTATAATTTACAATTGATCTCCCTCCTTACTAGCACTAATTTAAAGGGAGTTGGATAATAAATCTGCAACATGTACAGTCGCGGAAAAAACGAACCACTCCTCTTAATTAAAATTTCAACAATAAAGCAAATTCAAAAATGACATTCGACAGGGTATTTTAATTTAACGTTGCACTGGGGAGCAAGACAACGGCGACGGTCTGTGATCAAACGCGAAGGGAAAGATCCGAGAACACCACGTAATTCTGAACCATGGTCAGATGACGAGAAGACCTGAGCTGGTACCCCACTCTCCAAACTTCCACACCATGTCAACGTGAGGACATTTGAGGTTACGAGATTATACATGCATCAGCCCCCTTTTGCACACGGTCTTTGGTTAGATTCGAACTCTCAACCCTCCGGTTGCTAATCCGTTACTCTTCCAACTGGGCTACCTCGGCCACCATTCGACAGGGGGTATTTCAATTAACGTCACACTAGAGCAACACAATCCATTCGACAGGGAAAAAAGTCTTACATAAATTCATATGCATAAAATTTACATAAGGGCCGTCTCATTCAATTGAGCAAATTTCATAATTTCCGAAAGCAACCCCAATTTCGAATTTATATCATAATTTAGCTTCAGATACCAAGGTTCATGTCATTCGGTCGTCTTTTGGAATTATGAGTACAGAAAGTTTGGTTGGTTGATTTGAGTTTTTTATGGCGCAAGATCCAAAAAAGGATAAGCTGCGCCAAACACAAGACAATAAAACGAGAAAATAGAATAATCAGACCAACATTAAAAGGAGGAATGCAAGGAATAAAAACAAATGGCCGCTTAAAATTTAAACATAAAGGCAAAATTTCAATTAAGTGTGTAAAAACCTTATTTAAAAAAATGATTACTAAAATGTGGTGTCCCCATCTAGATAAGAATTTATGAAATTCAATTTAAAATCTTTTTAATTAGATGTGTTAAAAATCTTAAATGAAGAAAGGTAAAAAGGGATGGATGAGGTTGCTGACCCAACAAATCTGATAAAATTGGTGATGAGGTATTAAAATATAGACGATAAAGATACTTAAAATGTGAATAAGTTAAAATGTGGCGTATGGTTGTTGACAATGATGGAGCGGTTTCGTTCATAAACAAATGTCTATGCATAAACCTGGAATTGGCCAATGCGAAGACGTAATAAGAACATCAAGCCGTCTAGACAGTAATGACGGCAGGCAGGAATGAAATGGATGGAAATGTGTATATTAAACAATTTATTACTTGTGTTTGTTCAATACAGTCTTCGCTGCATTTGTTCCACACGATGTCCCGAATAAAATAACGGATATCATTGTATGGAACGCGAATGTTTTTAGAGTTCGTGGCATTTTTTGCTGCGACATCAGCCAATTCATTGCCAATAATTCCGACGTGTCCCGGTATCCAACAAAATGCGATACGGAAACCACGTCGGATGAGCTGGTTATTAAGTTTAAAATTTTCATAAGCCAAAGGGTGTTTAAAAAATAGGACATCAAACACTCCAAAACACTTAGAATCTAAAGAATAAAATTGCCAATCCCAAGGTATGAAGTATATCTTAAAGCTTTATATAAAGCTAAAAATTCAGATGTAAAACAGAAATGATTGATGGTGTACTGACTTGCTCAAAATTTTAATTACCATCACAAGGAATACTCCCTTTTTGGTTTAAACCATTTTAATGAACTCACAGACACAGTACAAACACGACACACAACATAAATAGAAAAGGTAGTATATATCAAAATCCACACATCTCAGTCTCGATCACTCTCCAAAAAACACAACCCACACGTCTCTCGCCACACTCGTTCTTAACTCTTTCCTTTCTCAAAGTCCTTCTGGGCATGCGCAAGAGCGCCATCTATCTTAGTCTGAAGTCTTTACAGACTTATAAACTCCTCCCCACAAGGAGGAAACTTTTCTCGAAGAATGAGGGAAAAGTTTTGATGACTCCACTGCCTGAAAAAGTCTCCAGATAGGTGCAGTCATTGGAAAAGTTCAAGAGTTCAAGTACACAAAATACACTGCACATGTACCAGATTATAGCAATCAGTGCCTTGAACTCAAAAATATTATACAAAAAATTATATACTTATTAAAAATTTAGGAAAACAATTTACACTAATGATAAGAAAAATTTAAAATTTTCACACATAATACAAATATCAAAATAAACAATAAACTTACTAATATAAAATAAAAGGATATGAGGTTTATGGGATGCGACTTAATGAATCAGCATTTTGATGCTGTTTCCCCCTCTTATGGACAACCTCATAATTGAATGGCTGCAGGATCAAAGCCCAACGTAAAAGTCTAGGGTTGGTTCCCGTATTTTTGTCCAGCCAAACAAGGGGATTATGGTCCGTCTGGATGATGAACTTCTGGTGTCCATCCAAATAACATCGCAGCTTTTGGATGGCGAACACGATAGCTGCGCACTCTCTCTCGATGGTACTGTACTTTTGTTCTGCATTTGAGAACTTCCGACTCAAGTACATGACAGGATGTTCCTCACCAATGTCATTAATTTGGGACAAAACGATGCCAATCCCAAGATTTGACGCGTCACATTGGACGAGAAACTGTCTCGAGAAATCTGGACTGTACAACACCGGATTCTCCGACAACCGTTTCTTTAAATTGTCAAACGCCTCTTGACAAGCATCAGTCCATATGACAGCAGCACGACGATTTTTTCCTTTCAGCAGATCTGTAATTGGTGCTGAGAGGACTGAAAAGTCAGGAATGTATTTTCGATAATACCCCGCAAGTCCTAAGAAAGATCGGATCTGCGTCTTAGTCGCAGGGGTCGGAAAGTCCTTTACAGTTTGGATCTTCAATTCTCCAGGTGTTCTCTGGCCCTGACCAAACAAGTGCCCAAGATACTTTACGTACGCACGAGCAAACTGGCACTTAGAAGGCTTGATGTGCAGATGAGCTGCATTCATCTTTTCTAAGACGGTTTTCAAATGTTGTAAATGATCTTCCCAACTTAGGGAATAGATGGCTACATCATCCAAGTAAGGGCATGCAAATTCTCCACAGTCTTTCAACAGTTCGGCCATCAAACGACTAAAGTCATAAGGGGCATTTTTCAAACCGAATGGCAATCTCAACGGTCGAAATGTCCCAAAACTGGTTACAAAAGCTGAATATCTTTGGGCTCGTTTACTCAGAGGTATTTGCCAATAACCTCGGGTCAAATCTAGAACGGTGATATACTTGGCAGCTGACACTTTTTCAACAAGCTGCTCAATGTTTGGCAGAGGAAAGTACTGGGTTCTAGTGACCTTGTTGAGTCTTCGATAGTCGATGCACGGTCTTGCATCCTTTCCTGGTACTTCTACCAGAATAAGAGGAGAAGTAAAATCAGATTCTCCTGGCTCAATGACTTTGAGCGACAGCATCTTCTCCACTTCCATCTTCAAAATTTCTGTTTGGCGTGGAGACATCTTGTAAGGTTTGGCACAGATGGGCCTCTCAGATTCAAGCTCAATGTCATGTTCAGTAAGATCAGTACACCCCGGCTGGTTTGAGAATGAGCTAGAGTATTTTGATAGCAACTCTCTCAGCTGCTCCTTCTGATCTTCTGACAAGCGACCATTTTGTTCTATGTCTTGCCAAATTTGTGTCATTTCCGAGACTTCAGGCTTCTGCTCGAGACTTGGAATGTCCTCCTCATTGTCACAGTTCCTAATCTCTTTTAGACAGATTAAATTCACATTTTCGGGTCTCTGGAAATATGGCTTGAGCATGTTCACATGGTACACATGGGATTTGTCTTTTTCTGGAAACTGCACAATATAGTTGGTTTCGGAAAGCTGTTTAAGGACTTTCCCTGGGCCGATCCAATGAACTGCCATTTTGTTAGGCCTAGATGTAGCGACAACCAGCACAAGGTCGCCTTCACAAAATTTACGCTTCACAGCCTTGCGATCATACCATAGTTTTTGTTTGTCTTTGGCGTTCTCCATGTTTTGGACGGCTAATTCTTGACACCTTTTCATGCGGTTTAGTAGCTTGAAGACATATGATACTACGCTAGTCTTCTCTTCCTCGCTTTCCGTCAAGTTCTCGTACAGTAGAGTCATGGGAGTCCTCAAATTCTGTCCATGAACCAGCTCAGCTGGAGTATATCCAGTACTGTCATGAGTAACAACTCGTAGAGCAAACAGGGCATGAGGCAAGATTTTCTCCCAATCAGGTCCTGACTCCAGACACAGGACTCGAAGAATTCTCTTCAAAGTTCTATGTAGTCTCTCCACAGGATTGCTCTGGGGATGATGTACGGAACTTCGCACTACTTTAACTCCAAATTTCTCCAGGAACTCCGTTGTGAGTGCACTTGTAAACGACGTTCCTTGATCGCTTTGCAGCTCCCTCGGGAAACCCATCCGACTAAAGATTTGCAGGAAACTATCGACCACGGTTGAAGAACTAAGATTTGGGACAGGAACTGCATCGGGATATTTGGAAGACATGCAAATTGCAGTGATGAGATACCGGTTTCCAGATGGTGTAGTAGGTAAAGGACCACAAGCATCCACATTAATCTTTGTGAAGATCTCCGAGATGACAGGAACGATCTTCATGGGTGCCTTCTTCTTATCCCGAGGTTTCCCGACTCGCTGACATTGGTCACAAGATCTGACAAATTCTTCAACATCTTTGTAACAATTCGGCCAAAAAAAAGTTTTAAAAAGAGCATCTTTAGTCTTGGTCACTCCTAAGTGAGCCGCTGTTCCTTCATGAGAAAGTTTCTTTAATTGGTCCCGAAACTTCTCTGGAACAATCAGCAGTTTTCTCTGCGTACCATCCTTGTCACTTTTCAGATAGAACAGCATTTGATTAACGATTGCATACTTGGTTTCCTTTGCTAACTCCTCAGCTTCTAGGAAAAGTGGTTTCAACTCTTTACTCTTGCGCTGCTCTTCGACAAAATCATTCCGTGAGGCTTTAATCAGATCTGGAAGTGAGGCTTCTTCCGCCATAGGCAATACCTCTCCGTCTTCCTCTGTTAACACGGTACTGTCATTCTCTTCTCCAGGACTCGACTCAACTGGATACTCTTCAACTTCGGCTGTCAAAAGACTTTTCTGAGTTCTCGTCTGAACTGCATTAATAACTTGGATCTCCAGCTCCTTATCTTTTTTCATACTCTCGATCAGAGCAACGGTTTTGTTACTTAGTAGGTAATGCTCTTGATCCAGAAAACTGTCTCTTACAGCAGCTTTCGTAAGGACATGTCCCAATTCGCAGTTCAAATCAACTTCTGCAATGGGCAAGCACACCGGGCTGTCTACTAATGGAGAAGCGAGCCACACATGCTCACCTGTGTACATATGTGGTTTGATAAATTTTCTGGGAATAAGATCGATGCTGGCACCAGTATCTCTCAAGATAGACATTTGGGCTCCATTTACTGTCCCAGCACTAGTATAAGGAGACATCAACTCAGGCACGTGTCTTCCAAAGACTTCATTGGCAGCTACTACTTCAGATCTCTTGAGCTTCGGGCATTGGGGTCTCAGATGTGATAACGAACCGCATTCATAGCATCGGAGCTGTCTTCTCTTTTTAAACTCTCTTTCACGGTTTTCGTTGCTTGCGGGTTCGGTTTTGACCGGATGTTTGTTCTTGTCATCCTTGAATGGTACTTTGGGTCTACTTCCACTAAAATGTCCCTTTGAACCTTGATAGCCATACTTCTTTGGAAATTTCTTCTTCCTGAAACTCTGCCTGATGGTTTCGTACTCCTCGATCACTTCTGCCAATTCAAAAGGTGTCTTCAACTTCATCCATTTGTCAAGAAAATGCTCCTTGATTTGATCTGGTACACGATACTTCAATTGCTCGGCAACGATTAAATCTTTTAGTTGCTGAAAGGTTTCAATTTCCAATTCAGCAAGCCATTCAGTGAAGTAGCTGTACAGTTCATGAGCATAATTTCTCCATGTTTTCTCTGCTGTTTTCTGATGTCTGTAGAAACACTGTTTCAATTTTTCAGCGTTCATTTTGTATCGTTTCAGAATGAGATTTTTCACAACATCATAATTGTTGGCCACTTCAGGAGGTTCTCGGGCAAGCATGTTAGATAACTCGGCTGGCAAAACGGCCAGCAAATAAGCCACCCAGTCCTCCTTCGGCACTCGAGCCATCTCTGCTTTCCTCTCGAAATTGATCAAATACAATCCCATTTCATCCCCTTTTTCGTCAAATTTGGGAGTGATTTGGGTAAGTTGGATTTTTCTGTTTCTATCCGCCCCATTTTCAGATTCCTCTTCAGACCGGCGAAATTCCTTCTGAGCCATTTCTAGTTTTTTAATTTCGAGTTCATGTTGTCTGACCCTTTCCCGCTCTTGTCGTTCTTCTAGTCGCCTAGCTAATTCTTCCTCACGAATTTTTTTTTGTCTAGCTAATTCTTCCTCACGAATTTTTTCTTGTCTAGCTAATTCTTCCTCTTCCAGTCTATCTTTTATGACTCGTTCCATGATTATCGTTACCTCCTCCCGATCGAAATTTGGGCTTTTTAAAATTATTTGTTTAATATCCGCAACCTTGCACGAAGTTGGTACCTTCTCACCAATTTCTTCCGCAACAGCAATTAAGTCCTGCTTTCTACCAATTGCAAGAAATGCCATGATTAAGGGCCAGGGGAAACACTATCAAAAACCTCTATTAAGGTATTAAATTCCAACAGAATTCACAAGACTTTATCAAAGAATTAAATTCGCTAATTCTACGTTACAACTTTCTTACCGAACAACCAAAAATCAATAGAAATAATTTTCGAACACAACAAATTAAAATTTTCATTCATTAAAACAATATATTTTTTTTAAAGATGTTTTCAAATTGAGAAGAAAATAAACAGTTAAAGAAAAGTTCAACTAAAGAACAGCTGTTTTGAAAATAATACTACAATTAAAATACAATTCAGAATATAAACTCAACTTTCCTGTCTAATCAAGAAAAGGTATTTTCAGTTCAAAAGAATTCCCTTTTCTCTATGAACAATTGATTCACACTCAGAAGCATAAATGCACACACAAAAATATAAAACAGAATATCATTCTTTTCCTTTTCTTTTTTTTCGTCAACAAACACAGGAAGTGAATAATTCAAATCCACACTTTCAGATTATTTTTTTTTTCGAGTTCTTTTTCTGAACACAAAATGGTCTCACATTTGCCAAATTAGTTACACAAAGCAATTTCAAATTACTAACAAAAATTTCCTTAAGTACACAAGTTAGACATTCAAAATTCCGCAAAATAAATAAACAATTCTAAGGTGTTTCTTAGTCATTTAAATGAGCAACAAATGAAAATGACAATTTCAAAACACTCCAAAACTCTTTTAAATGAATTTCCGATTCATTCAGAAATATAACAAAATATTTTCCAAAGCAAAATAACCCAAGACGCACTAAATATTGAAAATTCTAGGCATTTGGTGCTGTTGACAACACTCATCAAAAAGAATTATACTTGTAATTCAAACTATATACTTCTACACCAAATTTTTAATTCTATTTTGAATCATACAACAGAATCAAATCAAATTTTAACAACACTTCAATTGTCATCAGATAGCATCATACAAAAGAACACAAAACAAACTAGGCTATCTCAATTTAAAATTTTAAAATAATTCTCTTTTCTCAGAAAGCAAAACTCAAACTGACCATTTGAATAGTTCTAATTCTAACCATTCAGAACAGAAAATTCTTTTTTATATACCACATGAGTGTCCTAAATTTTTTTTTTTTTTTTACAATCAAACAAAATTTTAACTATATCAGTCTAGCTAAAATAAGAATAGTTTTGCAAATCAACAGAATAAATTTGCCTTTCAAAATCAGACAAAATTTTAACTATATCAACCTAGTTAAAATAAGAACACTTTTCAAAATTACCACTCCATTTTACCAAACAAAATTTTAACTATATCAGCCTAGTTAAAATAAGAACACTTGCAAAATTACAACTACCTTTCACCAAACAAAGTTTTAACTATATCAGCCTAGTTAAAATAAGAACACTTTTTCAAAATTATCACTCCTTTTACCAAACAAAATTTTAACTATATCAGCCTAGTTAAAATAAGAGAGCATTTTTGCATATTACAACTGCCTTTTACAAAACCAAAACTGCATGAAACCAAAACAACGATTCTTCAATGAACCAAAACTCAACATGCAAAACTTTACAAATTACAATTAAAAAGGCACTGTTGCTAATGAAATCTGGTACTCACCCAATAATTTGCACTGGAGATATCAGCAATACCAGGATCGTATCCCACCGCTGCCACCATTTCTTCGTCGTCTGTACTGACTTGCTCAAAATTTTAATTACCATCACAAGGAATACTCCCTTTTTGGTTTAAACCATTTTAATGAACTCACAGACACAGTACAAACACGACACACAACATAAATAGAAAAGGTAGTATATATCAAAATCCACACATCTCAGTCTCGATCACTCTCCAAAAAACACAACCCACACGTCTCTCGCCACACTCGTTCTTAACTCTTTCCTTTCTCAAAGTCCTTCTGGGCATGCGCAAGAGCGCCATCTATCTTAGTCTGAAGTCTTTACAATGGTAATGAAAAGCTGAAAATGTCTTGGCCGCAAACAAAGCCGCAGCCGACATGATTGGGCGAGTTTGATCCATCAGTGTATACGGCTGTGATCTTTAAAATTATGACGATGAGAAATAAAAAGTTGGGGATAAATGGGATTGGTGCTTGATCTTTCGTAGCCAGAACAAATTTGAATAAAAGTAAAGTTTAGAGGTCGCCAGGGCGAAATAGAAGAGTGGCCGTTTCTATAGAATAAAGTGTGTTATCTATGATATTCCTTATGCGTAACCCGAAAAATGATATACAAGGTCGATTTCTGAACAGCCGATTATATGAACTGTCCAGGAATGAATTTTGCAGTGGATGATTTGGGTGACTCAAGAGACGGTAACATAGCCGTAGCGACTGATTGATTGTTGAGTTTTATGGCGCAAGGTCCAGAGGACAAGCTGCGCCAAGCGCAAGATAGCCGTAGCGACAACAAAAGACGTGTCAGGCCTTTGATGGGTGAAGTGCAAAAAGTTCCGGAACAGATCCTCAGTGCGGTGTGATACACAGTATCGAGCCTTCGTAACAGACTAACGGGCGGAGCTATAAGCTGCACAGCCAGTCTAGATCGAATCATAGCTCAATAGATATTAAGCATGGAGGATTGTTCCGCTCCCCAAGATGCATTGGAAAGTACTTTCCAAAGATTGAGCTTTTTCTCGCAAGACATCCGCGGCTGCGCGATGTGGGGAGGAAGATAAGTTTCTGGTCGAAAACGATACCGAGAAACCTTACACCGTCCACCACTACAATCCTGTTAACATCCAGAAAGATTTCTGGGTCAGGATGCAGGTTCCGACGTCGGCAGAAATGAACGCAGGATGTCTTTTGAGCTGAAAAGCCGAAGCCGTTCTCAACACTCCACGTTAAGCGAGACAGCTGTCTGAAGTTGTCGCTCGACATACCGCATGTCTTCACCCTGGCAGTGAATGTTCAAGTCATCCACATACAAATTACCCATGACAGTTGGAGGTACTTCTTGGATATAAGCATCCGAAAGGGTAGAGCCTATACATACTTGAAACTGTCAGATGGCAGGAAAATTCCATATGAAAATCGGTGTCCTCGAAACCCAAGGGAATGTAAATCACGGAGTATACCGTATCGCCAAGTGCGATCGTATGTCTTTTCCATATAAAAAGATGGAAACAAGATGGTTTCGGCGTAGGAAAGAACGGCGTATTTGAATTTCAAGGGACAAGATGTTATCTACCGTAGAGCGACCAACCCTGAAACCGCTTTGATATGGTGACAGAGCCCGAGTCGTTTCTAAGATGTAAGTCAGACGAGAGTTCACCATCTTTTCAAAAGCTTGCACATGCAGCTGGTAAGTGCGAAAGGCTGATAGTTATACGCACTGGTGGGATCTTTTCCAGGTTTGGAGAAAGGTATAACTATGGCATTGCGCCATGCCAAAGGGAAAGTATGTTCCTACCATATTCGATTAAATAGACGTAACAGGTTATGAAGGGAGTCAGTATGCAGATGTTTGAGCATTATATAACTGATGCCATCAGAACCAGGTGCTGTCATCCTGATTTTCTGAAGGCATCGTTTGAACTCTTTCTGTAAATCGGTAGTTATAGGCGAGTTCGGTGGGAGAATGGAAATTAAGATGATGGAATTCAGCGCAATGTTTTGCTCGTTGGAATATGTCTGGGTAATTGGTGGTAGGGGAAGCTGGCAGAGAAAGCTCGCACAATAGCATTGGCTATCGACAGCTTCAGACATATCGGCCATTCTCTTCCACGAACGAGATCTTATGTCCGGTATACAATCCCATCGCTTTTCGAACTAGGTCCTATAATTGTTTCGAGGGAGTAGCAGATGTAATGCCTAAAACATACTTTATCCACGATTCCCTTTGACTGCGACGTCGCACTCGGCGGATATTAGCTTTCGTACGCTTGAAGGCCAGAAGATTTTCAGTTGTGGGGTATCGGCGGAAAATAATAGTGGGCTGCCTCAGATATATCGTGACGGGCGGCTAACAGGATCACTTCCACCAATATGGGTAACAAATATTGCGAAATGATCGCTGTTGAGTAGGTCACTACCGACAAAAATAGAGAAAAAAGGTTGGTTGATTTGGGTTTAATGGCCCAAGGTCCAAAAGTGAACAAGCTGCGCCAAACACAAGACAGAATATAGCCCAATGAAAGCGCAGAACATTTAAAAATGAAGTCCAAGACAAAGATAAAAGGTAAATTTAAAACATGTAAAATACGTAGAGATGAGAATAAAAATATTTAAATAGTCAGACAATAAAAACAAGATCATCTGAAGCATAACTAACGAGACTGAACTTAATTTACATATGTACAAAATAAAAATACATAAATTTTTGAAAGTACTAAATTTAAACAGCCGAAGATGGACAATCCAGACAAAAGTCAGAAGCACACCACTAGCATGATTGTTTTTTAAATTATCTCTTGCGATATATATTCCAATTTTTGTGCATACTGCGGTGTCAAAAAAAGTTTCCTGCAGACCAAGACACACAGGATGGCACAATCAGTCTCCACATTTTCAACATGGTTACGGCAGCCTCTGCAATTTCAAAATATTATTTATCAAGAAATTAACATTGTTAGAGGGATTTAGGCCTCCTCTAGGGCACAAAGAAATTTTTGGATCCATAGATTGAATATTTAACTTCTTCATGGTGGACCCATACCCACCAGAGTCCAACAAGGGGAAGTGGTTACTGGCTCTGGAACATTCCAGCCTCAACACACTTCAAGATACCACCATGATATAGTGCTACAGTATCGGGATGTGGATCCAATTCTGTACTCGTAACTTTGAAAGGGTAAGACCTAATGACATGAAATTTGATATCTGAAGTTAGATTTGAAATTGTGTCTACATAGGGGTGTCTATTGGAAATTATGAACTTGGTGCTCAATTGGGAATATGAAGATAGCCCCTTATGCAAACTATGCATTTGAATTTATAGACGTTAGCTGTTGTCGAACGCCATCTTAGAATTTTCTCTGCTGTCAAAATTGTTCGAATGAAGAGGGGAGGTTCGGTTTTTTCCCGCGACTGTACATTAGGGTGGGTCATTTTATTTTTTTTCCGAGGTAAGGTTCTAGTTAGTGTTCCAACCAATAAACGTTACTTTCTTCATACATGGACAATGCATCATGATTGTAGGTGTGAGGGGTGGGTGGGTCGTGTGGGGGAGAGTCGAGGAACACCCTGAGCGTGCGCGCGCCCCTCCCACGTTTCCAGTATAGCTCCGGCTGCAATAAGGAGAGGCTGTGTTGCGCTCGTTTGCGCCATTTTTACTATGAATCGTACTCGTTCAGAGTGGAAATGTCCGTTTGGTGATTCAAGTGATATTATATGCAATTTGTTATCAACCTACGAAGATGTTATGAAGTTTTATGAGTGGAACCGGCATTAGATAAAACGTGATAATGAAGCTAATAAAGAACCCACGTATAAGGAAATAGAGGACATCGTCGTGGCAAAAATTGAAGAAATATGGCCAAGAGCTTCCATTCCTACTGTCCAACATAAACGAGTGAAAGCGATGTTGAAGGCGTATCATCTGAAATTCAAAAACCTGTTAAAATCACACCCTAAAATACCGAAGAAATTAGAAGAGTTTCGCGTACCAGTAAAGGGGTTATTGTTTGACATTTCATCCTGCAAGTGTAAGAACATCGATGAGTGCATTTGTCCCAGACACAAAAAACTACCTGTCAGAGAGAAAAGCTTCCTAATCGACCTACTACCTGTACACTAGAAGAATGGTGATCGGAACCGTAGATATTGTTACAACGAATAAAATAACGAACACTTTGAAAAGGAAAATTCTAAGGCAAAAATCAGTTTCAGCCTCAAAAGGAAAGTACAGAGAAGGACAGTGACGATGTATTCCAGCCAGTCACAAGCCTCAACGTCGGCGGCTCCTGTCGATAAGCCTACCGCTACAAACAGTACAGTAGACTAAGCTTTACTTTCAAGAACGTGTGATAGATACGAAGTATCAGACAGGGCTGGGGCAGCTATTGCTTCAGCTGTTCTTCACACTTCCACTTCGGAAATTATTGATAAAAATTACCTTCGCCGGAAACGTAAGGTAGCAAGAAAACTGGCCGCGAAAGAAGACAAAGTCCTACAAATACCTGCTTTATACTTCGACGGACGGAACAATAAAACTTCAATTATATCAGAAGGACGGAATAATGTATAGACAGAGCATTCTTGAAGAGCATATTTCATTGATAATGGAACCAGAGTTTGAGTTCTTGGGTTATATTGTGCACCAGCTTTTGGCACATCTGAATGCATAGAACAAGCAATCACTGATTTCTTCCTGGAATCAGAAATATCTATGGAGTCTTTGGTGGCAGTTGGGTGTGATGGAACTTACGTGAACGTTAGTAAATATAGAGGTGTCATACGTCTGCTTGAAAAAAGGTTAGATAAACCGTTACAGTGGATTTTCTGCCTACTACATATGAACGAATTACCCTTCCGACACTTGTTTATACATATTGATGGCAGCACATCGGGACCCAAGACATTTTCAGGGAGAATCGGCGAAGATCTAGAAATGTGTGAAAAAAGACCCGTTGTTCGGTTTCACCGTATTTCAAGTTATCCGAGTTTTCTGTTCAAGGTATTAGCAGAGACCAAACATATTTGTACTGAATAGTCTCAGCGGTTTCAACAGGCATTTCCTAAGGATTTAATAAACAAATCCCCAGGCAAAATGTTTCAAGCCCGATAGTAAACTCGTGCTAATCGAATTCTACGTTTGTACGTTTCGATGGAATCTCCTTCTGAAAACTTAGTAATTCTTGCAACGTATGTCGTCAAGGTTTACGCTCCAACCTGGTTTGCTATCAAAATTCACCCTTCCTGTAAAGATGGAGCATGGCACTTGTTCAAACTCATTGCTGCAACAAGATATTTGCCCCAGAACTGAAGCCAAAATAGATCCCGTAATTCAAAGAAACAGTTACTTCGCACACCCTGAAAATTTATTGATCGCAATACTGACCGACTCTGAACCGCACATCCGTGAACTGGCAGCCCGTCGCATTTTGAAAGCCCGCAGCAAATAGATTCAGACTGTTTCAACTTCCTACTGTAAAATTTGATGCATCTTCTTATACCGATCTCATTAACTGGCAGAATATATCTGATCCACCAATATTGAAATCCATACCTGACGAAGACATCCAACTGTTTGTCGCCCAAAAAGCAGAACTGTCTTTACTACGCCTGCAATGTTACTCACAAGCTGTTGAAAGGCAGTCAAGACTGTGACAGAAGCTTCAGCCACATTGTGCAAAAAATCTGAGAAGGCTTCATAAAAAACCAGTCTCGAAAAGCCATGCTGAAATTCGATAGCAAGAAGGATTTTCGCGCTACTTAAAAATATTATAAATGTCATTTTTGTAAACTTTTGTTTTAATAAATAAATGTTACTCATACAATTTCAATTTGTTTTATACACATTTTTAAACTTTTTTAACCTTGGTGTGACAACTCCTCAAAAATAAGGATTTTTTTCAAAATGTTTTTTAAAGTCAATCCGGAGGCAGAAGATATCCCATTCTAATCAAATTTTATGTGAGCTAAAAACATCATTTGGCACCCTTTTCTTGCTGTGCCGGATAGAAAACATAATTTTTTTTTCTCCATACGACGGTGACCCACCCTACTGTACATACTGCAGTTACCCATGAGGGTAATCTATATCTTAGTTCTATACCAAGGAAAGTTCTTGAATTATCTCATGAGAAACCGATTGTCGACAAAGCTCAGGAGGGAGAACGATTAAAAATTAAAAACAAAATATTCAAGAGGATCAGAATTTGTTCGAATTAACGCGTAATTCTAGAAAGTTCACGATAATTTCTTGAATAGTGGATAAACCATCATAATTTGTGAATTTTTTAAGACTTGAAAACTGCGAGCCTGAAAAAGCGGCTTATTACTGTTTCCCTAAGCCCTTCAATCACTCAAACAAAATTCATATTTTCTCAGCAGATGTACAAACACTTTTTTGCAAGGTAAAAGCGTCTTTTTTCATAATTTGAAGTATTTTGATAGACATCCATATTTTTACTCACAACTGATTTGCAAAATATTTAACATTTTTCATTGTATCACTTTCTTACCTGAATTAACATATATTAAACTTAGTATTTGAGTAAGTAAAAAGGCATTCATTGCTGTAGGAATACTTTTTGAATTTACTCTAGATTAATAGGCTTCTTGAAACATTTATAACATATATTTAAAATCATTAGGCATATTAATTAGTATATTGCTCAAATTCTAAATTATCAATACCTACCTGGATATCGCGTATCCAACTTGAACTTTCATGTATATATTCAAATGGTGATACCGTTTGATATTGCACTTACAAACAGCAGAATCGGGCTGCAAATCTGTTAATTTCATCAAGCAACGGGCCTTTTTGCGCTTAGTATTAAAATTATTTTAAATAAGTTTTGATTTTACTACTAAATGAAGCGCTGGGAGTTATTTTGTTTGCTGGCATTTGACTTTCATGTGAAGCTTTTCTACTTTTGTCATCCGCTTCCAATTTCTCTTCACTTCAGTTTGCTTACTGAGTTTCTCGGCAGGTAGTTATTTGAATTAACGTCGCACTGGAGCAACACAACGGGCTATTGGCGACGGCCCGGGATCAAACCCGAAGGGAAAGGCAACACCACTTAATTTTGAACCACTGCCAGATGACGAGCTGAGTTCCTCTCTCTTTCCCTTCGGAATTGGTCGTCATCTGACCGTGGTTCAAAATTACGTGGGCCGCGGTGGCCCGGTTGGAAGAGCAACGGACTAGCAACCGAAGGGTTGCGAGTTCAAATCCAGCCAAACACCGCCGTGTACAAAGGGGGCTGGTGCACGTTAAATCTGTCGTGGCCTCAAATGTCCTCACGTTGGCGTGGTGTGGAAGTTTGGAGAGTGGGGTGCCAGCTCAGGTGTCGCCTCGTCATCTGACCGTGGTTCAAAATTACGTGGTGTTGTCCTCGGTTCTTTCCCTTTGGGATTGATCCCGGACCGTCACCAATAGCCCATTGTGTTGCTCCAGTGTGACGTTAATTGAAATTCCCCCCCCCCTCAAAATTACGTGGTGTTGTCCTCGGATCTTTCCCTTTGGGATTGATCCCGGACCGTCACCAATAGCCAATTGTGTTGCTCCAGTGTGACGTTAATTGAAATACCCCCCCCCTTCGGAATTGGAGACGCGGCAGCCTGGTTGGAAGACTAATGGATTAGTAACCGAAGGGTTGCGAGTTCGAATCCAACCAAAGGTCGTGTGCAAAGGGGGCTGGTGCACGCTAAATCTGTCGTAGCCTCAAACGTCCACACGTTGGCGTGGTATGGAAGTTTGGAGAGTGGGGTGGCAGCTCAGGTGTGATCTCGTCATCTGACAATGGCTCAAAATTACGTGGTGTTGTCCTCGATCTTTCCCTTTGGGATTGATCCCGGACCATCACCAATAGCCCGGTGTGCTCCAGTGTGACGTCAATAAAAATACCTACCTACCTATCGAAGACAACACCACGTGATTTTGAATCACGGTCAAATGACGAGGTCACACCTGAGCTGGCACCCCACTCTCCAAACTTCCCCACCACGCCAACGTGAGGGCATTTGATAGATTTAACGTGAACCAGCCCCCTTTGTCGATCTTTGGTTGGATCCGAACCCGCAACCTTCCAGTTGCTAATGCGTTACTCTTCCAACCCTTGTTTTCGATGTCAAGTCTCAAAGGCCCTTAAGCAGTAAGGCCCTTTCAGGATCTTAAAAGTTCTACATATCAAGTTAGGCATTTTTAGGTGCTGTAGATATTTAACTAACACTGGAGCAACACAACGGACTATTCATTTTAAGTGCGATAAAATTGATTCAAGTAGGTATTTTAATTAACGTCATACTGGAGCAACACAACGGGCTATTAATTCAATTCCAAAGGGGGTATTTCAATTAACGTCACACTGGAGCAACACAACGGGCTATTGGTGACGGTCCGGGATCAATCCCAAAGGGAAAGGCCAAGTAATTTTGAATCACCCTTATTCAGGTAATCCAAAAATATGATATAAGATTTGAAAATTAGTTCTTTTTAGCGTAAAAATTCCCATACTGCAGGAAGAATACTTACGGTTAAGAATTAATTGGTTTTCTCAACGATTTGAAGATCTTTGACGCTGAGTTTTAATTCAAGCAACAGTTGAGATTGCATTGAATAACATGCCAATTTACGTCACAAGTTACGAAAGAGGTTACAACTCTAGTGCCGTCTGTATTTGATGTTATAGAAAACCTTCTTTCAGAAGCAGACAAAAATGCGAAAAACCAATCGACTGGTAATCGAAAGTAGTTTTACCATAGATATCGTTTTCGAATCAATCTTTTAATAGTCCGCAATAAACCGTTGACAATGTATGGGCAAAAAGTTTCACCCTCTACACAATGGCAGAAACTTTTCCATGCCTACCCTCTGCCAGACGGTGATCAAAACCCACCATGTAGCCGTCGTGTCTGACGAGTTTTGTTACTTCAAATGAGCATTGATTTCGGTAGCCTCATTTCTAAAGGGAAATGTAAACAATTGTAGCTTCCATTTGATCAGTACAGCCATCATCTCTGCTGTTTGGTTTTCAAAGCTTTCAGACTCATGATGGCGCTTTATTCCATTTCAATCCGATCTGGTCGAAGGGCCGCGGTAGCCCAGGTGAAAGAGCAACGGATTAGCAACCGGAGGGTTGAGAGTTCGGTCCAGCCAAAGACCGTCGTACACGGGGGCTGGTGCATGCTAAATCAGTCGTGGCCTCAAATGCACTTACGTTGGCGTGGTGTGGAAGTTTGGAGAGTGGGGTGCCAACTCAGGTGTTCTCGTCATCTGACCGTGGTTCAAAATTACGAGGCGTCCTTGATCTTTCCATTCGGGATTGATCCCGGACCGTCGCCAGTAGCCCATTGTGTTGCTCCAGTGCGACCAGAAATACCTACCGATCTGGTTGAATATCAAAAACCTCATTTACAAATTCAGGTAGGTATTTTAATTAACGTCGCACTGGAGCAACACAACGGGCTATTTTACAAATTCAGGAGTAATTTGCAGTAAAATAACTGAACTATGAGAGGATGACTGTTCCCAATTTCCCCAAATCCATGAAAGAATGTACTGTACTGAAAATCTGGAGTAGCCATAGGGGCCCCTGGTTACAGCACTAGATCTCTCAATTGTAACTTTGGAGTCCTCCCCTTTGAAAGTTGGTTTCGGAATGTTATCTCTGAAATTAAAATGCATAAAAGCACGTCGTACCTGTTTGGTTTTTCAAGAGAACTCAAATACTTAATTCTTAAAAAGGATTATTTATTTCGGTATTTCATATTTCGCTATGAATTCGCATTCATTATAAAGTGGAAAAGCAATGATTTTTATGAATGATTTCACTGCGTTGACTGGACCATCTAGTCACGTTTCACATTTTACCCATCGTATCAATCTCCCCAACAGTGAGTGATAAAAAATAAAACGAATTTTCAGATTCAAGGATTTGAGTATTTGCTTATTACTTTATTTTGTAAATGTTTACTGAAGTATTTTAGAATTAGTGTACTCAGATGGAACTGAGGTGTATCAAGCCCGTTGTGTTGCTCCAGTGTGACGTTAATTAAAATATTTATCTTTAGTAGTCTCGAAAACTGAAATGATCAGATTCCTTTTAAAATTTAGAATTTTTAACGTTGCTAACCTAAAATAATCCCGTTTTCAACTTTAACCCTCCAGAATAAAATCCTGATTACGCAATGCATAAACCCAAATCCAAGAAGGTTGGTTGATTAGATTTTATGGCGCAAAGGGCCATATTTGACCACAAATCTAAGAGGGAATTGAGAGTAGATACTTATGACCTAGATGATTTACCAGCTTCTATCAAAGCAATGACGATTGACACATTAAAGTTACTCTTTCACTAATTAATCTATCCACCAGACGAGCAGTTAGATTTAGCTGTTTTAGGTTAAGAATCATCAGGTCTAGAATCCTCAAGGCAGTATCTCTTGTTTATTTGGGACAGCTGTAGGCCGGTTGGAAGAGTAGAGGATTAGCAATCGGAGGGATACGAGTTCGAAACTCAATTCAAAGACCGTCGTGTTCTTGTGGGCTAATGCACATTAAACCTGTCGTGGCTTCAAATGTCCTCACGTTGGAGTGATGCGGAAGTTTGGACAGTTGGGTGCCAGCTCAGGTGTTGACCTCGTCACCTGACCATGGCTCAAAATAACGAGGTGTCCTCGGTCTTTTCCTTCGGGATTGATTCCGGACCCTCGTCTATAGCCCGTTGTGTTGCTTCCTAGTGCGAAGTAAATTCAACTACCTACTCTTGTTATTTTATTTTAGGGTTTGTTTCAGCAGGTGCTGTATTAACGATCGAATGAAAATTTTAATGCAAGCAAAGCCCCGAAGCAATATGCATCACCAATTTTTTCTGGAAAAATAACTAGATTTTGACTTGTTTCTTTTATTTAAAACCATCCACCGAATC
This sequence comes from Meta bourneti, assembly GCA_933210815.1. Taxonomy (NCBI): domain Eukaryota; kingdom Metazoa; phylum Arthropoda; class Arachnida; order Araneae; family Tetragnathidae; genus Meta; species Meta bourneti. The sequence goes on along the minus strand of OW119934.1, from coordinate 12,919,835 downwards.
GTAGAACCACCGAAAAACTTACATATGACGCTATATAGTAGAAAAATAATGAATTGTGGGAAAATACCGCACTGGGAGAGAGCCTGAGACTCGAGCTGGGGGATTTGAACGCGTATTTGAGTGGAGAAATTCCGTTGGTCCAGCTTGATCACGCGCCAGAGGTTGAAATTGCGATGCCTGACGTTGAAGGCTGTTATGAACCCATCTTTGAGAAACTGCATTATGTTTACAGGGGAATAAATTAACACTGATGAACTACGAAGAGTTTCAGAATTTTAAACGATGATTTGGGTTTGAAAAAATCACGATCAAACTTCGTCAAGTTCCGTGACGAATTGTTAAAAAACTACTCTCATTTAAATAAACATTTTACCTATAATTACGAAAAGTACACCTAATTAACACGAAAAAATGATTTTGAAAAGAAATGAATGTCTTAGTTCAACATATTCCAATTTCTACTATATACTAATTTTCAAAAAAATTGAGGGTGCATACTTTATTTTTTACTGTTTGAAGGGATTTAGCCCTCAGGGATTTCTAATAAACGATACATCCTGTGACAAGAAAGGCAAGGTGAAAAAGAAACTTTCTATTTTATTAGTAATAGATTTCAAGTTTAAGAATAAAGAACGCTGTTATCTATTCCTAGTATACCTTAAATAGATTGTCAATGGCAGAATGGCATTTTAAAGATTGATGAATGCTAGAGCTGCAATGGGGAACTACTCTCTTGTTTTTGCACTTGTAATTAAAAGCCGTCAGACGGTTATGCGGTAGTGATTTTCCAATGTCACTGACAGATGAGACGTTTTCTTTGGATGGGCTTTTCCAGAGACATATTTGTCTATGTACTTTATTAATTTATTGAGCGGAAACTGTCACACACACAGGGGGAGAGCATCATATCAAAGCTGTCGATCTCCCCTAAGGGCGGAACTGTTTGGGGACCACTTGATTAATAGCTTTCGCAAAGCCTTGATCGATAGTTTTAAAATATTTTTTCCCCAAAGCAAAATGTGCTTTATGATTATTGGTATCTGTTTTAGATGATATCTGAGTAAAACGTTTATTAGAAACTAGTAAATAGTTTGTAATTGTTTTTGTTAGTAGTTTCTAATTTCATGGGGTACTTACTCTCTGGGCTCGATGGACTATTGGTGTGTGCTATACGTTTATTAAAAACTAGTAAATAGTTTGTAATTGTTTTTGTTGATGGTTTCTAGTTTCATGGGGTTCTGTACCCGCTATAAATTAATTTCTAAGCATGAATTCAGTGTACCAAGGAAGGCTTAGAATTTCGACCACTTTACTCTGCGATTGACTTCACGAAGTAATCTTATGCGATCTCTTATTTTTAAGAGGAGGAATCACATCTCTTGCAATATTGTCGTTAGCTGCCAGTAATTTGCGTGTTCTCTCCTCATTAGTGTTTGGTTTGAGTTTCATGGCATAAGGTCTTGAGGACAAGCTGCAAGATTAAATAAAATCCATATAAACTGATTAATTAAAATGACTGCAAGAGTACGGATTGATTTTAATATTACAATGAAATTTGTAAAATAGTACTCAAATTGACTAAAAGTAGATAAAGACCATGTTGGCATAGCATAAACACATTTGGGAGCAATTGAGTTAGACACACAAGCAGGTGAACCGGATTGAAGAACAAGAGGGGGTTCGTACTTTCCAGACTTCCAGATATTGCTTGGAGACCAATTCAGGCCATTTTTGTATATAAACAGAACCAGATATAAACAATTATTTCAGTAAAAACCTTTAAATATTGTATGGCGGAGATAGAATTTGTTATGACTTTGCATTTCTTTGAAAGGAATTCGCGGTTTTTGTTTTTATGACAGCGTTTTTCCGTTAATCAAATGGATATACACATACAAGGGAAATTTTACTAACACTGAAGAGAGAAAAATACATTTAGAGTAGGTCACAGAATTCGAACCTGCGCCGCCTACAATAAGGGACACACGGATCTCTATTTGGGCCAGTGTTAATCTTGACAGTAGGTATTGGTCTAATTAGACTCCCTGTCGCAAAAATGAAGCCTAACCAGTGTAAACCACCTTAATGAGCAGATAATTGGAAACAACTCAGACCCTTACCCATATGAATTCATGCCAGTGTAATAGACGACAAATTCATCTTTCAAGATAACGGTCGTTCACAGAGCTCGAATAGGGAAGCAATATCCTCAAGAGGATATCACTTAGGGGAAGGAATGCCAGCTCGATCTCTCAGCCTAAAATTATGTTGGAAACTGCTGCTCTCAACCTTAAGTCTGAGGATATCCGTTGACCACGACACCCACATATATAGACATCAAAAATTGTATTTCTTATAAAGGCATTTAAAAGCAAAGTTTTCTCAAGTTTGGACTCTTCTTGACAACCTAACCAATAATTTGAGACTCAAATTATTTTTCAAGTTCCAAAAGATCAAAGTTTGACTAAAACTTGCTAAACACTCGAAAAATGACCAAAAAATGTTTTTTAAAATCGCGAAGAATGACCAAAAAAGATCTACAATCTCAGAAATGACCTAAAAATCAAAATTACCGAAAATGACAAAAAATGACCTAAAAGTCAAGGGATTGCAAGCGGAATTTCTATCTATACGGGCATTGTCTACCCAGGTGCTAGAGGAGAAATATGACCTGCACATATAATCTGGTCCTAGATAAGATATTATGGAGTTTCTTGTAGGCCATTGGCATTGCTATTTTAACCTGCACAGAATATCTTGGTCCAGTAACGGTTAAAATTTCTATTTGATTCGTCTTTGAATGCATTTGAACAAATTTTACGCTATTGATCTACATATAGTGGAACAATAGAACACCCGTCGAGTGGTTACCAGATAAAACCTTTATTCCATTAGCCTAGGAATTTTTAAAGTGAGTTTCGCGGTGAAACGACTTCACTTGAAAGGATTAATGTAATTCTTCATCTTCCATAGTGACGTTCGTTGGTTGCTTGGCTTGGGGTTTATGATACAAGGTCCAAAATATCCATAGTAAAGAGACCTGCATGTCGAATTTTGACATCTATTTTTTAATATATTTTATTATGGGACAGTTTCAAACAAATTGTTTTTCTTGCAAAATATTTTACTCCATTCTACAATAATCAGTATACTTTACGTTTCCACTGAAATTAACCAGGTTCTTGTGTTTTATCATTTTCTGATTTTTTCTAAGTATATGAAACTGATGTAAATTGTTTATTTGTTTAACAAATGCCATATTAACGCATTCACATTGTAGATTAAGTTTTACGAATTAAAAAGACGATCTTTGAAATACAATACCTTCGTATATTCTCTAATCGTTCTTGAAAAACACAAAACAGATGAAAAGTTTCCAAAAGAGCAACGACGAAACTATTCGAAATATTTCCCAATTTACATAGACGATTTCTCTACTTTAAGATTCTATTTAAATTCTATTTTATAGGATATTAATTTCTTTAGAACACACATTCAATTATTTCTAAAATTATAACACATTTTATTCTATTAATTTATATTTCACTACCAAACAATTAAATGCATAATTTTTTTAAAAAAGCGTGTTTTACATTGATACAAATAATTGCTAAAAGACAGATCGTGACTTTTTTACTTTCTATGAATGTAAGCTCAAGGAACAATTTAAAAAGGAACCTTCCGAGTTCTGCTTATTCGAAATCGACTAAAAGGCATGCATTTCGAGTTGATGATCATCTGAGGATAGCGGATGGGATTTTAAAGCAGTTTCGAGACCATACTTGCTCGTTCAACTCATAAAAGTAAAATGTGATCATAAAATAAAACTACGACTTCCGATGATAGCTTTGTGAGAACGATGATGGACCTAAGATTATATGGTGTAAATGTAACTCGTAAAAAACTGATGAAGTGCAACTGGTCGAAAAACCGATGTATTGCTCAAATCGAGCAACGATTACTTGCAAATTGATGCAATAATTTAAGCAATTTTCTTGACAAACTAAGCTGGAACTTTTATTTGAAAAATATTTTTCACAAGTGATGTTACACACTTACAGAAAAAAGGTTGATACTTTTAATTGTACTATGTCAGTGTTGGCTAATATGTCTCTGGGATCTCTTAATATTCTATTGGATCTTTCTCTTCGAGAACGATCCTGAACCATCGCCAATAGCCCGTTGTGTTGCTGCAGTGCGACATTAATTAAATACCTACCTACCTAAATTGAACAGCCTGTATTTTTAGCATAAGTGCTTATGACCCATTATTTGATATATGTCATTTATACCACAAAACATTCATTACTTATACTTACACTAGGTAGGCAAAAGTGATTGGACACTCGAACACAAGTGCAATAGAGTGCTACAACAGACATGCGATCGTGAAAGTATGTTTTTTTTTTTTTTTTTATTTTTATTTCAATTAACGTCACACTAGAGCAACACAACGGGCTATTGGTGACGGTCCGGGATCAATCCCAAAGGGAAAGATCCGAGGACAACACCACGTAATTTTGAACCACGGTCAGATGACGAGGCAACACCTGAGCTGGCACCCCACTCTCCAAACTTCCACACCACGCCACGTGAAAGTATGAAGAGGGTACAGGATTATATTATTTGCTAATCAAATGGCTTGCCAGAAAGTTGACTGAGTTTCATGGTGCAAGCTGCCATATTTGACCAAGCTGTGACACACGTCAAGTAATGGAAATGCACACAAGGTAGGTAGTTGAACTGACGTCCCACTGTAACAACACACGATCTATTGGCGACGGTCCGGAATCAATCCCGAAGGGAAAAATTCGAGGACAACACCTCGTCATTTTGAACCATGATCAGGTGACGAAGTGAACATCTGAACCACACCACACCAGGGGCCGTCGTGGCTCAGTGGGTATGCTAGCAACCTTCGAGTTGTAGACGGCACAGGTTCCATTCTGTCAGGTGCATCCTCCCTGGGCGTATTCCTCTCTTCTGTGTCAGTAAAAACTCGTGTGTGTCTCTTACTTGATATTGTATGTCTTGTGCATGACCCTTGAGCCATAAAATCCCAAATCAACCAACCACATCAACGTGAGGATATATAAGACCACGAGAGATTTAATGGGCACCAGCCCCCCACGTACACGGTCTTTGGTTGGATCGTGTTTCGAACTGGCAAACCTCCGGTTGCTAATCCGCTACTCTTCCAACCGGGCTACCTCGGCCCCTACACACAAGGAAAGGACATAGAAGATAGTTATACACAGGAAAGTTACAGGAATGCACCTCCTAACACACTGAGCCACAACGATCCCAGTTTAGCAGAAAGGTAGGTAAGTAGGTATTTTAATTCAATGGAGCTATTGGCAACGGATCAAACTCGAAAGAAAAACCCAAGCGTAATTTGAAAGCACGGTCAGATGACGGCAGAATCGAGAGTATAAAAGGACATCCTCAAGCTGTTCAATCGAAGGTATGAATGTTAGAGGCATTGATGGTATTCGATATGTTATGTTCCTAAATCAACTCTTTTTGTCATTAGTGCGTAAAGGAATGGTCATTGTAGGAATGCACATTGCCATGGAAGACCTCCGAAATTGCAAACCAGCAAAGTGCAAAAAACGTCCCATGTATATCATTGCTCAAATTCCCGATTGCCAAAGCATCCCTTTAGATGTGTACGGTCTTCACCGAGGTACTCTAGTGATCTTTTCTTTTCCTATGAGGTTTACTGTCTTTAGTAAACATAGGAGTCGCTCCGATCGATCTTTCTGCTTTCATCCCACTACTCTGCTGCCCTCTTTTTTTCCCTTGCAAGAGATTTTTTACTTGGAGTTGTCTGTCTTGTGTTTGGTGCAGCTTGGCCAAAAATATGGGCCTTGAGCCATAAAACTCCAAAACAATCCGATTGCCAAATGTGTAGATTTCAACAAACACACTTCTCTGAGGAGATCCATGCACTAGGACATCGCGGGCCAGCAGCTTCTCATGAAAGCGATATGAATACTCAGTTATTCGAGAATAAAGTAATGAGAATAGCTACAAATCAAATATATTTTCTTGCTAGATTCAAATACATATTTTTGGATGTATGAACAGTTTAAAAAAATGCATTTTCTAATAAAAAACGTGTTTTTTGCAAAAGCTGTTATTTCAAAATCATGAATACGCCAGGAAATTTTACCCTAGTGGGTCTTGATTCTGCTCGAGAGCCACAGATATCGCCTACAAAATCAGAAGCATGCAAATTTTACCTATAAAGAAAGCACAACGCGTGCGATTAGCTTTTTGAATTTCAAGTAACCATCGCGTCTGACTTGCGTCGAAAAATCGCTCTGCTGGATGGGAAGAGAGAATTATGCTTCCAACGAGTGGGAATTCAGAAAGATTGATTACTAAGAAACTAGACCTATCTCCCTGGGTTATTTCAAATTTCCTTAGATTGACAGATGGTTATGGTATAAAGAAAAATTCCGTTGACCCCAAAACTGACTCCACTGCAAAAAGATTTAGTAAGAAAATATTACTGAGAGAACTGGTGACAGCAATCACGTGTTGAAAGGATACTCGGTAAAAGTTTGCTCCAACACTTGAAAGTTAGTACATGTGAAGCAAGATTTCAGACATCTTATGTACGGGAGTATAAAGAACTGAACAAATTACCTCATATCTTGGTAGACTATAGAAGTGTTATCTTTGATGAAAAAACTTATTTTGAGGCCAGATTTGAAGGTTGGTTTGATTTTTATGGCGCAAGGGCCATATTTGGCCAAGCTGTGCCAAACACAAGACAAACATCATATAAGTAAATGTACACACAACAATGGAAGTTTTACTGATACAGAAGAGAGAAATACACCAGGGAGGAATGAAACCGCCAGATTTGACGGAGTTTCTACAGGCATGACCTCTGCGAAAACTGAGATATTTTCGGACATATAGGAGAATCCGTCTTGGTTTGAGATAGTTTCAGCCATCAATAAATGAGCGTTGTGTTTCCAACGGGCAGAATAGCCATCAATAAGGCTTCCGATATCCACTAGAGAATCATTTGCTGCCTGTTTCTAAACAGATTAACAGATTCTTTTAGATCTTCCATGATAAAGCATAAATTCGCACTGAAAACGCGTGAGAAGAAAGATTCCTATATTATGTGGTATTGGTATGTTTTGTTTGTTTAAATATTATGAAAAAGGCGTGGAAGTACCTTTTTAAATTTGTCTAACAGAGTGGAATGCATTCACCTATACTCTTCTGCATTTTGCTTTCCCCCTCCCTCATTACGTTTGCCGCAGCTTGGCCAAATATGTCCCTTGAGCCATTAAACCCGAAAACAATCAGTGTGATAAAATAGATCAAATAGTGTTCAGAGAACTAGGTTTTATGATTTCTTGATTTTTCGTATTAATTAAAAATTCTGGTGCATATACTGGCTATTATGTCGGACGTTCATATCACTAAAATCACTTCTATATTTCAGTACTTACTTTTATTTTGTTGATGAGTACAAGCGATAAATATATAATGTGATGCGCCAAAGTGCTTCATATTTTATTTGAGAAATATTAACAATTTATTCTCGAAAAACTGGGTGTTCATATAATTTTGAGACCCACTGTACAAATATCTATGGCTAAAAATCCATGGATTTATCTTTCTCTTCTTCCATTACAACATATCATTCTTAACAAGAGTTCAAAAATGTCTTCAGTGTAACATATTTGAAGTGATTCAATATAATTTTGTACGGTTCATTTAGGACACAAATACGATGTGCTTTTGGTCATTTCTTCCCATGAACAGAAATGAAAGTTAGTCTTGATGTTTTCAAACCAAGCCCATAATTCTTTCGAGATGAAAGAAACGGAACTGCTGGAAAGTAGCCAAGTACGCGACTTACTTTCCCCGCTTTTCAGTCTTAAAAGTTGTAGGTTTGGAAGGAGAGTGGAAAATTACATATTTCCCAAAGGATCCCACGTTTATTCTGTCAGCATCAGGACATTTTTTACAGAAGAAAGCATTTTGAATGCTTAAAAACAACACATGTCACTTTTGTCAGACATGAAACTTTTTATTCTGATGTGGAAGGTTTGGTGACAAGTTGGTTGGTTAATTTGTGCACCACTTTTCAGCAAGAATAAATCCGCTAACTTTAGAGAAAATAATTCCGACTTAGCATACCTTGAGCAATAATTCTGAGACATAAATACTTAATATTCAGTTACGCCTCATTTTCCTATTCTTTCGATATTAGTGAAAATTCTCGAATTCCTCAAATGCATTATTCATTAGCTATTCGATTTAACGTTGATGTCATTAATACACTGCTGGCCACCCAAATTACAACACCAAGAAAGACAAGAGATATCACAACAAAATTTATTTTGTAGATAACATGTTGACCAAGTATCAAATGATTAAATTTATAGACTTCTGTGAAGTGTGGTTCCTGCCAAAATCAGTAGCCAGAGTAGCCGCCATTGTTGGAGATCACCGCTGCCACACGCCTCGGCATTGATTCAAAGAGACTTTGGATGTGTTCTTGGGGTACAGCAGACCAAGCAGCTTCCACACGTTGCCAAAGTTGATCTGGTGTGGCAGCTGGGGATGTATTCTGGGTCAATCGTTGAGCAACCATGGACCACATGTTTTCTATCGGCGAAAGATCCGGAGAGCGAGCTGGCCAGGGAAGCAATTCAATCTGGCGATTGACGAAGAACCCTTGGACAATGCGTGCCACGTGTGGTCGCGCATTATCCTGTTGAAATATGGCTGTGGGCAAGCCCTGAAGGTAAGGAAGGACAACTGGCTCCAACACCTCGGAGATGTAGCGCTGGCTGTTTAAAGTACCGGCAATGCGTACTAGAGGAGTGCGAGAGTGATATCCAATACCGCCCCATACCATAATACCCGGTGCAGGACCAGTGTGGCGGTGCATAACGCAGCTGTTCAGCATCCTCTCTCCACGGTGTCTCCAGACTCGAATCCGACCATCGTGGTGTTGCAGACAGAAGCGTGACTCGTCAGTAAAGACAATTTCATTCCATTCTGCCGTCCACATCCTTCTTTCATCGCACCATTGGCGGCGGAAACGTCTGTGGTTCTGCGTCAAGGGTAGACGAAGCAATGGACGTCTTGCGGACAGACCACTCTGCTGTAAACGGCGTCGAATGGTACGCGCAGACACTGGATGATGCGGTACAGACTGAATGTGCTGTGCTATGGTTCGTGATGTGGCTGAGAGATCCGTCACTGCCATACGCACAATATGCCTGTCATCACGTGAAGTGGTGCACTGAGGTGGATGCGATCGAACACGTCGGTCCGTCGTACCCTCCTGCATCCAACGATCACATATCCGCATTACAGTTGTTTGGTTTCGTCCAACACGACTACCGATTTCCCTGAAAGATAATCCACAATCTCGGTAGGCCACTATCCTTCCTCTGTCGAACTCGGATACTTGATCAAAAGATGATCGCTGTTTTCTACGAGGCATAATTGATCGTTTTTTTGAAAAAACCACAAGAAAAACACAATTGCCGTACTTGAAATCGTCGAAATCTCCAAGCCTTAAATAGCGCTTTGAAGTGGCGCCACAGGCGCGCGTGATGTGCGTCTGCGCTGAAATTGTAATCATTTGCATATCTCACCTCCGCTAATGCATGTTGTAAATTTCATATTATTTGCATGCTTCCTTCAGGGTGTTGCATTTACGGTGGCCAGCAGTGTATATTCACTCCCAACACTTTAACCTCTTCGGACTCCAGCCTTAAATCCAAACTATTTTTCTCGTAATTCATTGTTTATGTACTCCAATATACTTATTAAAAAAATAATACGAAAAAAATTTCGATATCGCGATTTTAAATATGCAAGTGGTACCTAATTAACGACCTTGGTACTGTAATTGCAACAATAACAAAAATACTCAGTCGAGTATCTTGAGACAAACATTCTTAATTAAAAAGTATACTTACTTAAAGTAGAGGGTAGCACATTTGCTGAGAAGTCTTCTATGCTTTTACGCCATTTTCAATTTTCAATGCCTTTTAGGTCATGTTATTGCGATGCCAAATGTCCGTAATTCTTTTAGTTTTCCTGAAATAAGAACTTTGGTTTTGAAGACGGATAAGCACACTTTTTAGTTTTTTTTACGAAATTTTAAGATCTTCGATTATGGTCTCAGACTGAAGGGGTTGAAGTGTGTTAGTTTGATCCTTTGATGTTCGGTTTGTTTAGACACGAGTGATTGAGATGACCTTGGGAGAGATCCAATTAGATTTGAAATGTTTGTCATTAGATTATACAATCCGATTGAATGACGGGCATAAAAATATTACTGAGGGCTTTAACCAGTATCTTTCGGATAATAGACAAAAATTCTGCTTACTGATCTTTAACCTTCCAAGTGGTTTTGACGAGATATCTCGTCCACAAATATCTGACCAATTTTGCTAATGACAAGATATATCGTCATCAGGATATTGCCAATTTTTTTATGATGACGAGATCAAGCTCTGACCAATTTTGATGATTATATATCTCGTCATCAAGATATTACCATTTGTTGATGACGAGATCAAGATCTGATCAGTTTTTCCCGAAGGACGAGATATCACATCCATCAAGATCTGGCCAATTTTTCTAATGACGAGATACCTCATCGAGAAAACCACCAAGAGGGTTACAAACAACTAGTATAGTTTATTCCAATTATTCTGATAATTAAGTAAGGACGTTTCAGATTACATATTACACATTATGTAAATTGGATAACTTGATGACCATTTATATATTTGTTATAAGCGTTGCGTTCAGAAAGAATATTAAAAATGCTACTTGCGATTAAAAATGTCTTTCATTCTTTTTCCCTCTACGGTAACATTCAATTATATTTTATTTGATAAAAATTTACGTAAATGTTTTTTATATATAACATATATTCAGTTTATGCTTTCGGTTATTATACGTGTAAGAATTTGAAAGTGAAGTCTTAAATTTATCTTCTCTCTGGAGTTGGTGTATTTATGCTTTAGTGTATAGGTAACACACTTTTGATAAAATAAATAAGGCTTATGTAGATATGTAAAAAAATTAATCAAACTTATCAAAATACTTACGTTGATTAAAAACCCATGGCTATAAATATGAAATTACTTTATTTAATACCGATAAAAACCATTACATAATAAATATTAAGCTTTTTCTTCATATTCCAGTCCATCAATATATGTATAACATCAATGTTATATATGAGTTATGTTCCTGTGCTTTTATAACACGTGAAGTAAGACGAACAACTCACAGCTGACAACATTCAAAGGGCGAATTCTTTGATTCGATATCAACAAAAGCCTGCAAGAACACGAAATCATTGCATTTGCATAAACTGATTTATACTTAGAGATTTTGAATTTCTTTGATTTACATAAGCTCTAGATTAGAGCTCAGTATCCATCCGCTATGCACCAGGGAGATAACATGAGGGTTATCAGAAGTATACAGAGATAGAAGATATTTCAGCTTTAAAATCAAAATCTTAAAAACTTCATACATTTTTTCAATAAAATCAGACAAATTTTGTAGAATAGTCTCAATGCTTCATATTGTCAAAAAATGTTCCTCATGACAATGAAATGTGTGCAAGATGTTTGGACATGGGTCTCTTATTAACAATATTTTATAATCGAGCGTACGTTTCTCTATACAACGATATTTGTGTGTGTGCTCATACAACTATATAAACATTCAGAAGTTATTCAAACTCATAAATTTCACACATTATATTTCGATTTCGTAGCGCAAAATTTGTCAAATAAGTATGAGTAAATAAATTAAAACAAAAATGCTTTAAAATCCAATATATAAATAACATTTGACGTACAACTTTATTTGTACTACATTTTAGGTTATGAAAACCGCAGTATTAATATTAACGTTTTCCATATTCGAATTTTTTGGAATTTTTGAAATGTGATTAGAATAAAAATTATGAAGATCAACGGGTATCAAAGTAAAAGAAATTATGTGGGTAAAAATTGAAACTAACAATCTTACTAGTTTTTGTTATGAAAACTAGCATTAGTTTTTATTTTATGAGATGCAATATTAATTAAAAAAAGAAAATTAAATTTGCATTTATGGAACAAAAAACTGAAATGATATTGGAATTTCAAGATGTATAAAAAAACTGTTATTTGGACTTGGTGATTTGAAAATAATTATCAGGAAGTTTCTAAAATTTAAACATCTTATTTTTTAAACATGAGATTTATATCACATTTTATGTACTCATCTTAAAATTATATCTTCGTAATATATGCACAAGATTTGATTCAATTTTATCCGATGCCGCATTACAAATTAGGATTTTAAAACGTCTTAAAATATGCAGAAAAACCTAAAATTACATTTAAATAGCTGTATATAGTGTTTAAGCTTTATTTTGAACCTCAGTTACTTCTATTCATATTCCAAGATTTTCCAAATTTTGCCAATTCACTTAGGAGACTGATTAAACCCTCATAAAATATAACTTTGCTTTTTCTCTTTCAGTTTCTTGTACACTGAGGAATTTGACCCCTTTTGTATTCCATGATATAAAAGACTCATTTTCTCAGAAGAGTAACAGCTATAGTACAAGATCGGATGAGCACCAGATTTTAAGTACATTAAATATTTATCATGCTATTTTCGAAAATCACGAGAACCAACTGAAAAACTTATGTACATTGTATAAAAGCATGCCACACATATACTCAATTTTTAAGAAACAAATTGAGGTACAGGAATGCACGTATGGAAACGCTGAACCCCATTTATAGTTGGAAAACTCAGTCAACGCAAAACGACGTGTTAGACTAAGCTTTCATTACAATGATATTTTAAATGCTTCCCCAATGTGACATTCCAAGACACAAATAACACGCAACCAGTTATATTTCATAACGCATATCAAGACAACAGTGATAACCACATGGCTTTCAGAATATTGAATGAGCAGTGAAAGCACGGTGTTTTCAGTCGATTTACAACTGTACCGAAACAATTGTCTTGTCCGGAAACTTTGGTCGAAAAGCACACGGTGATATTCATGTAGCGTTGAACAGTACATTAAAGACACCAACATAGTTAACAAAGCGTGTCTCAGCTGTCTTCGTCATGGCCATTGATGACTGTCTCAAGTTTAGGTCCAATAATGGTATGACGGATAGGGAGCTCAGACTTTGACTGAAATGTGGTGAGCGTGATTTGAGGAGGTCCAGGAGGGTCTCTACTCATGAAGTCCTGAGGATCAGATGCCAGCTCGGAGCGCTCTTTCTTACCATACATTACAGCACCAAGACTTGAAGAGATTTCGACTTCAGCTTCCGACACTCTCTGAAAGTACAATAATTTATCGTGAACAAAATCTTCATTTTTAAAGCATCAGAAATTAAACTTAGCCCAATCAAACTTTTGATCCACATTATTTTGATAGCAAAATTCACTTTAAAGTAATTTTTGAAACAAAAATCATGGTAAACTATAAACGTAATCTATTGGGAAGGGTTTCATATAATGTCACTCAACGGATAATGTTGCTGTGTTGCAATCAGTAGCATTGGTAACTGGGGATGTCGAGGATAGGATCGCAAAACAACCCCATGCAAACAATTTTTAGCTTTAAGTTAAAAATGAACCTTATATGTCAGGGGATCCTGGGAAAGGGGCCTGATGTTGTCAGGATTCGGCGCAAAGTGCGTCCAATCATGGCCTGAGTGGATGATCCAAGCGCTGTTTTAGAGCTTGAGGTTATCCTTTACAAAGGCGGGAAAACGAAAGAGAATAATACACATGCACACTATGTATATTATATGGACTGGATGTAGACTCCTTAGTAGAAAGCATGGAGTAGGGGAAAGGGTCTGTGCTCAAGGTATCCATGACGCATGACTAACGTTATTAACTAATCATAGTAAGAAACCATTTGAAGCTGAAGGGTTGGGGCATCAGCAGTCCCTGGTTGGCTTCTAGAGGTGAAAATCTATGACGTTAAAATTGCTGATGCCTCACTAAGGTTTATGTTGAAAATATCGACGTTTTTGCTTCAGGTTTTATTGATTATTTCGCTGCCTTCAAATTTTAACTTTTTAATCAGAGAATACCATAGAGAAAATATAAGTAGAGTGAGCAATGGTAACCTTTTATGTGCCCAGAGTCATGTGACCAAAACTAGTGAGTGACATGACGCTTAGACTACTTTCGGCTGCTTTGTAGAACCTAACATTCATCATATAATTGATCCACGGAACGGGAGAAGACGTCCATCCATTGATTCATCATTTGATTGGTCCATTATTAGATCATCTGATAGTAGACTGGCGATTTTATCACTTTTGTTGCAACTCTGTAGAAATGTTCATTCACACACCTACCCTCTCATAAGATGTTATATCGTCAAACGCGAAGTGATAAAATACCAAATCAGTTAACCAAGTTCATTTTTCACCGATCAGTCACGTGACTACTAGTCGACATATTGGTCAATTTTTGAAGCACCTCTCAGTACCAATGCTCAATCTACTTATATTTCACGTCTATGGGGATATCTTCTTCCATCTTCTTCATTACATTTGCGAAATTCAAAAAATGTTAATTGCATACAACGAATCTTCATAGTATTTAGGGTTGTATCTGGGATTCAACGCGTTTATCTTCTAGGTGCGTTCATCATGGACATTGATGTGGAAAAATTATTAACCTTTCGATAAGTCATTTACAGATTCTCTCGTCGATGTTTCACTTTTTTGTAATCGATTACTTAATTTATTTCTCTTGTTTTGCAAAATGTTAGCATTTCAACCTAGTAGAAAGGCATTTGTTTATACTTTTCACACTGGGTTAAAAAAGATTCCAAGAATCGGTTTCTCTTTAATGCAGCTAGAAAATCATATATATATGCTTTTTGTAGTAAACTGAAAAATATTAATTTTGGACATTTAAAATTTAATTCGATTAAAAATTAATAAAACTTAACGACTAGAGAAAAGTAAATGCATTAACAGCTATTTGCAAATTCTACTGTTGAGTGCAACCGTCATCATGCATCTGAATAAAAAAGTTTGGCGATTGAAGGAACGGTTAAATACTTTTACCCCAATAAGGCCCGGTAGTCTAGAGGTAGCGCTTCGCTACCACACTACAGGTCCGGGGTTCGATCCTCGGGCTGGGCAAGGTCGACTCAGCCTTTAATCCCTTTGAGGGTCGAGAAAATGAGTACCAAGCGTGCTTGGGAACTAAACACTGGGGGTCCTCGCGTCAGGCCTGCCAGGGACAAAAAATGTATCTCAGCACCCCAGGGCCTTCAAGGTCTCGTAAGCGGGATGGGCCACGGTTCTCCGAGGACTGTAGCGCCACGGAGTTTACCACTATAATATTGCAATAGTGATTAGTATCTGTAGTAACTGTATTAATGTTTTGGATAATGCAAGACACTCAGTCATTCAAGTAGTTAACGAAAATACGATTCGAATGCAAACTAGATATAGGAAGAATTTTGAATGATTCTCTCACTCACATTGCCTACTGATGCTATAGAATGACAATGACAACTATCTCGCTTTAAAATATCCGGGCACTGTTCATGTTGATTTCCACCCCGTTCGTCTCCTGGAGATCGACCACCACAAATCAAAGTGCTACCTGAAACGATATAAGCTTCAATGATATAAATATCAGTATCAAATCATAACAGCACATCTGTTTAAATAACATTCTTGTTTATAAAATGTATAAATATATTTGCCATTCTGAGATTTTACGAATCCGTCCGCATGATCTGCCTGTTTCATTAGAATATTGATGTTTTCCCTCTCATGAAGGGGTAGCATTTGCTCGTGATGGCCACGTGTAAGCCTCCCCTGTACCTTATTTATAGGATCTCCCTCGTATCCTTTCTTAATAATCTCACTTTTGTAATAGTAAGTATACTATTACATGAATGACTTTGTTCAATTTTGGTACTTAAATTGTGAGGTGTAGCGTGAGGATTATATAATTTAGAAATGGAAGATTGTAATAGAAATTAAAAACAATACCAACTCAAAAGTTATGATTGTTAGACAAGTTCAAAAATTTGATCAGCCGAACATCAGGTTAAGTAATTAACTTAATAAATTCGCGATATTTACAACCAGAAATATGTTGAATATTTGATGACAATTCGTATCAATATATTAAATAAATTGATCTTATATTTATGCTATAGAGTTTATGAATTTAATTTTAAAAATCCATTGAAGCGAAAATAACTAAAAAATGATTTTGAAACATTGGTTCTTCAATTCGGATGCCTCGTATTAATGACTTTGTCATTTACAATAGTTTGAAGGATAAATAAACGGGTGCGTTCAGAAGGATATCTAAAAATTACTAGGTATAAGATGGAATTTTTTTGCATTAATATTTGATATTAATTATTTCTGAATGTTAAAATAAATTCAATTATGATTTTTTAAAATGTCCTCTCATTTTAATATTTTTATTCACTGTAATTCTCTCTCAAATATTATTCAAACTCAAATACTATTCAAAACCAAATTCATTCAGAAAACACATCGAAAGCTTAGCTGTTTTTATTGAACTTAAAAGTTCATAAATATTGCTCGCAGAACTATAAAGTTAAAAAAGTGACACATTTCAGAGTCAACTCTTTTGAAGTTCTAAATTTAGACGATTGGAATTCACGTCCAGAGGACAGAGCAATATCAGGGACTCATAGTTTAAATTCTTTTTGAGGGAAAGGGGATGATAAAGGATATAGATCTCAAGAGAGCATTTATTATTTTTATGCTATTACAAAAGTCTATTACGCCATATATTCAAGACAGTAGAGATGGAGTTTATGTTTTAAATATTTTCTTTATTTACGACCATACTATTTTTCTGGTTGGGTCTTTGATGCATGCATCATATTTCCCTAGAAATATTAACATCAAATTGTGAATTGATGTCTATCGTTTTGATGATGAATCGAATAGGGATACGGCAGGAACTGCTGGGAGTAGATGAAAAATAGGTATCTATTCCAGGGTTTAAGTAACAATCACTAGAATTGGAAAAACATCTTAAATATAGTTCAATTTCAGTTATTTCTGTTTTTGAAATAAATACAATCGGGGTAAAAAAGTGGTTCGATTCCTCCCTGGGTCTCTGTCAGTAAAACTTTCCTAGTGTGTATGTCCATTTAGTCGACGTTTGTTTGGCGCTGCTTGGCCAAATATGGCCCTTGCACCATAAAACCCAACTCGATAAAAAAGTTTTCTAAGGTATGACCTAGAATTAAAATTTGCCCAGTTACCCAGGAAACATTATTGACTTATGACTTATTTAAAGTTGGATAAATAAAATATGTTATGTAATACTACCAATATTTTCTTAACAGGGATATTGAAAAACCCCTGTTAAGAAAATGGTGTGGTCCAAGCATGAGAATTTTGATAGTAATATTATGTTAGTACCAAGATTCAGAGAATCATCGGAAGAACGATTATTAAAAATAAACAAAAACACGGAAAGTGGCTAATTATAGCAGTGTATTAAATGCTTTTATAATTAAAATCTACTTTGGACCTTGCACTATTGAATCCAACAGCCATTGTTAAAATGCACTCAATGGTGTTACAGAAAATGACTGTAGAGTTACAAACCAACCCTGAAGACGAAACTTTAAATTTTTGTATGCGCATGATATTGTTCAGAGCATTTTAATCATAGCCATGATTTCATTAATTTATTAGATTGACTTAAGCCAATAGCTTAAGCCAAACAAAGCACGTTCAACACATTACGGAACCATGCAAAACACGCTGTAGATTCCTGAGTTTAGTTGCTTTATTGAATTCGCGCTTTTTGCTCCAAAGGCTGGATTAAGCTTGAATGAAATAATTATCTGATTTAAGAGAACAATAACAGAGAAGAAATAAATTGTGTTCTAAAATAATTAAATATTTTGTTCCCGGAAATGAATGCTACAGAATTTCTAATTTGGAAGGCTAAAAAAGGAAAATGAATAATTCGTTTAAAGCGTGGAAGCTCATCAATTTCATGTGCCCTTTCCGTGAACATAATAGCTTCCATTTCTTAGGTTGAGGTTGAGGCTTAGATTCAAGCTTCTCCATTTTGCCTTGATAATCGAAATGTCTTAATGCATCAGCGATTCCTATTTCCTGTTCTAGCGAGGAATGTCTTTTGCAACGAAGCGAAGAATTTCGTCTGAGCTGAGAATATTTGGATCAAACAAGAGAGAATGAGAATTTCGAATCATTGAGTTTTAATTAGCAGTGCCATAAAGCTGATTTTCAGGTCTCGTGGAAAAGAGATTTCGTTTTATTTTCAGTAAATGCACCGAATATTTTTTTACTTAATACTTCAATGCCTTTTGTGAGTCCTTTCCCAAGTTCTACCTAATTTAATTTCCTATTTGAAACGAAGCATTGAAAAAGTATTTTCTTGTTCATAAGAAGTAGAACCAAGAGTCCTTTGTAATTATATCTTTTGTAAAGTTCTTTGCTGTAATTATTTGTTATACCTTCAGCTAGCAATTTTCAAAACCGTATCTTTTTATTTATATGATAAAGATTCTGTACTATTATGTACTGAATGATGTTCTGTACTGAATGAGAATTCGTCAGACACGAGTTAAAAAATACGTTTTTATTTTCAAGAGGAAAAAATTTATATCCAAATAAAACATCGAATTTGTATGGAGAATAAATAAATATTAATAATTCTGTCTTAAAGTAATAAAATAAAGTACATAAATATCAACAATTCGATCATACTCAACTTTGGCATCTAATTAAGTTCTTGGTCTTTTCAGACTGAACTGATAAAACTTTTATTGAATTGTACTATTTTCAAATTTTTCCATTATATTCAGTTTACAAAAAGACTTCTCCATCATGGGATACCGACCCTACAAAGAGTTTGCGAGAAAAAAAATTCCCACAGAAATGGACTAGAGGTGGGTGAGGAAGAGTATTTTTAAAGTTAAAATTTCAAGATAATTAAATGTGCACACAGATGCTGATCTTAAAAATATCACTGTCAGAGTTTTAGAATCAAGAGAATGAATTTAAAGTGAACTAGAGGTAAGACATAAAGAACATTTTGCACATAAAAGATGGCTCAACACAAATGCAGCTCAAACAAAAAATAAAAACGAAACAAAAATACTGAAAGAAAAATAGCCCTATTCGCAAAATGGCTATTACGCAGTTTTCAGCAGATGTAAACTATGATTGGATTATATTATTAAAAAGTAAGAAATCTGAAATACCGACAAAGCACTTAACCCCTTATGAAAATAAGCATATGGTGATTATTCTATCTGAAAAGCAAACTCTCATCGTAACTGACGAAAAATATCAAAACATCCCAATTTATAGATATAATTCCACTGATTTCTTAAACTTGGAAAATGTACGCTACTCTAGGGTCTAAGAATGTATGGTTGTGGCCAGTGACAAGATTTGCTTAATCGACATTTATTAAAATCTAGTTAGGTTTATTTATACATTTTCTAGATTTATTTTTTACATTTTTCTAAGTTTATACATTTTTCTAAGTTCATACATTTTCTTGGTTTATTTATACATTTTAAAGGTTTATTCATTGATTTTTCTAGATTTATTTATACATTTTCTTGGTTTACTGATAGATTTTTAAGTTTATTTATACATTTTCTAGGTTAATTTATGCATTTTCTAAGTTTATTTATCCATTTTTCGAGAGTGATTCAATTAAACTTAAACAGTAAAGATTTGTATAATTTACTTTTTCAGCTAGTTTCTATTAAGTTAAAATTTACTAGGCGCACAAAAATATGCTAGCAGTACCCAAATGGAATTATCATTTAACTTCATTTTATCTAAATGGAAGTAACGTTTTCCAAAATGCATATTTTGCGCAGGAATCAAATTGTGAGATAGTTTATGAAAAAGTTACCAAAGATGTAAAATTTCAATGGTCTTCTCGATGTCACCGCGTATGAACATTACACATTTCTTCAGAGACCAGGAAACGCATGCCCGACCTTTTTGCCACCGAAATAAGTATTGCATTCGGAAGAATCGAGTAGTAAGAGCAATAGAATCGGAGGAAAGAAAGAAGCTACAAGTGCATCTCACATACCGAAATATTGGTTTCGCTGTGGATAGGAGATAGCTTTCTAGGAGGAATTACAAGGATCATTGACGAACACTTCCTCGAGCACCTTATACTTAACTGATATCACCTGTTCCATTGTGATTGCCTCTGTATCAATAAAACCAGGTTAATGTTCCTTATTTATATAACTGAAGGAGAATGGGATGGCTAGAGAAGCGAACGAATAAGAAAGCGCATAAGAAAAAATAACCTTATATAAAACTTAATTAAGTGAAGTGTAACCGTACATAGATAAATACTTTCAAAAGAGAAATCCGTAACTTTTTCCAAATATTGCCCTTTGCAATACCTTATTTCTATAACTGAAAGAGGATGGGATAGCTAAAGAAGCAAACGAATAAGAAAACACAAGAGAAAATAACCTTATATAAAACTTAATTAAATGAAGTGTAACAATACTTAAGTACTTTCAAAAGTAAAATCCGTAACTTTCTTCCAAATATTACTCTTTGCAATACCTTCTATGAATTTTTTTTGACCTGGTGAATAATTTTTTAGAATGTATCATTTTAAAAGGTTTAATATGTGCTACTAATTACTTCCTCTTAATCACAGTTGTATTATTTGCTTGTAATCTTCATTGAAGATAAGTAAAAGGAGTTATTAACAAATCATTGAAAAAATTAGTTATTAGAGGTTATATGTTATAGAAAAAGTAATGGGTTAAATATATATATTTTTTCTGAAATTGTGAAATCCTAATGCTTGACTGAATTCTGTAATAGTCTGTATCACAATACATAAAAACCTTGGTTATCAGAGCTCCGATTAACCCAGTGTCCGTGTTATGCGATAAGAATTGGAAACCGAGTTTCCTTGCTTTATGAATTTTTCAGTACTAACGTACTACTGCTACTGAAAATAATATAGTAAATTTTGTTCTGTATTTCGTATCGGCTGTTTTGTGTTAATACGTCCGCATAATCCGAGTTTCTGGTCATCCGAGGTGACGCATTACTTTGGATAATCAAGGTTCTACTGTAGTTTGTGTAGCGTTCGTAATTGATTGTGGAAATCAGAGTACGATGACCTAAAACAGTGAGCGATATTCCAGATATGATAAGTGAATTCGAACGAAATAAAAAACTCATTTTCCAAGGTAACAGATCTTGTGGAAATATTTCTGAATGGATGGTTAAAGCTGACCATTCATTTTCATTTTGAGTCCCAAGGGTTTAATTTTCTCTCCCGGATGATTGTACAAGATTTCCCATCCAAAGCGAGTGGAATTGGAATGAAAATTACAGTAATTTCAGTCACTTGCCCCTCCCGTTATTACTCTTAACCACGTGGGACAATAGCACCTCTTAAGCAAGATGACACCCACCGCTTCTAATTACTTGGGAGGAATTGAACGAGAAAAGTACCGGAATGATGTAATATCTACAAGAGATTTAATTAAATTTTAGGCCCTCCGTGAGATAATGGCCAGTGTAATGTATCGATCGGAATTTGCGTATAATTCAAAACCACTCCGATGATTGCTTTATTAAACGTAGACCTCTTAAAGGTGTCTCACTTTTGCAGCTCTTAATTAGAATACAACACAAATGATTTTCCTGTGCGAGATGCAACTACCAAGAATCGACCGAGTACTGATGATGCCCGGTCTGGATAAAATATTTCCCGAAGAGCAAAATAGATCAAAATTAAAATTACAATTGAATTTACTTAGCAGCATTTTAATCCTTTCATCTTTGGAGACGGATAAAGAATGGGCTCTGCTTTCCAGAACGAGCCTTCATAAATATTCATGCGGAAATGAAAAGGACCGTGTCTTGGTTATAAATAGGACTAGGAAATTTGCGGCGTTAAGAACTAATATGGAGCTCATCTGCGGGGAGATATTTCCAAGTAATGCAGTGCTAAATAAAGGAAGGCAAATATTTAGACTCAAAAATTCAAACTTGCTTGCGGCAAACAAGCATAAATTTTAGTTACAGCTTAGTAAGATGACTGTAAGGTATGATTTGAAACCAAGTTGACTTACTTTAGAAGTGGAGTCCAAAAGATTTTAATCCTCGCTGTAGTTATTTGCATTTTCATCATAGTTTCTCTACTTTGTTCTAATTTTTCGCATTTCTTCACATTTTATTGATGGATAAGGAAAATCTTGAAGTAAGAGCGCAACAGTTGTATTAATTCTTACAAACATATTTTTATGCCCAAATAATTTTTTTAACTACTCCTCCCTTCCATATGCATTTCTACAACAGAATTACAATGAATACGCTATTTGTGACATCCAAATTCAAAGGTAATTGAATATCTCATGGAAGAATATTTTAATAAATGTCAATTAAATTATTAAGAATATTTTTATAAATTAGATTACGACACCGAACGATAAACTTAGAACCAGAAAAATAAAGACGCCATTTGTAGAAGCGCTTTGTTTACGTTCCAACCTATCACTTTAAAGAATGAACTCGTTCAAAACCACATGACTCGATTGTAATCTCGCTGGAGCCGGACTATACACTACAGGATAAAAAAGTAATCCCTGGTAAATAAATATAACATAAGGGAGAATTACAAATAATTTGTTTCTTTCTGTTGTCCGAAATGCTGACCACCAATCTGTTCCCCGTCGGTTATATTGGATATCATATATTTCCACCTCCTTAACTTACTGTATAATGAAAAGAGCCCAATGAATATCAAGGTAAGGCAGATATTCTAATTAAATCAGTCTGGGAGTCAGAAATGGTTTAAGTCATGCTTTAAGAACAGTTCGATCAATGAAATATGGATGAATTAAGTTTTTTCAGGTTTGGGGGCTTCCTCCCGTGGATGCTCCCCTGAATTAAGGATATTAAAACATGATCTTGCTTTTTTCTGGTCTGGGTGGTATAAACCCCTATGGATTAGCCCATGTATTACAAAAGGATATATGTATTTGCTTTTTCTGATATATGGAGCTTAAAAATTTCTACCTGTAGATGTGCAAATGAATCAAAAGGATATGCTTATTTTGGGTCTAGGGGTTTAGTGCCCCACCCCGTAGAAAGGATATGTTTACTTCCCGCCCATGAAGTACAAAGGATATATTTGCTTAGTTCAGGTCTAAGGCGCTTAAAGACCCGTAGACGTGCTCATGAATTAAAAAACGATATATTTATTTTTCGGGTCCAGGGGGCTTAAATCCCCGTTGTTCATCCCACAGGTGCGACCATGAATTAAAAGAAGGACCCTTTTCGGGACATTAAGCACCAAGACCCGA
Source organism: Meta bourneti (assembly GCA_933210815.1). Taxonomy (NCBI): domain Eukaryota; kingdom Metazoa; phylum Arthropoda; class Arachnida; order Araneae; family Tetragnathidae; genus Meta; species Meta bourneti. The sequence continues at coordinate 12,896,407 of OW119934.1, read as the reverse complement.
ATCAAAATGCAAATATATGTTGAGGCTAAAGGCTCCAAGACATATTTGCTTCGTCTGGTATTGGAGGGGGCTTAAGCCCCCTCCCAAAGTTCACCCCCCCGTGGGTGCGTTTATCGTTATTCTTCCAGTCAATGTCATCACACAATGATGTTCGAGGCAAATGTCATTGATCTTCTAGACCACACTCTAATTCAGCGTTTACCGTCGGCGGACACAAGCTCTGAATTTGGAAATTTTTTCCATGGCATCAGAGTATAATAAAGCAAATGATATCTGTAGAAGCTTCCATACACTCCACAAATCTTAAAGCTATGTGTTGAAAACATAGCATCAATGGTTGTTTCATTTCGTATCGTATGAGGAGTTGGACCTCAAATCCAAATAGCAAATGTCCCTCATGAGATAAACCGATTAGACCATACCTGATTTACTGTCCAGATAAACCCTTTAGAAGGGCCGTATCTGGTCTGAGGGCCGGGTAAACCTGACTGGAGAGCCGATTTTGGGCTGCGGGCCTGATAAAACTTTTTGCTACAGCTCGTTTATCTTATGCGTACTGTTCTTTGTCTTACGCGTATGGTCCTATATCTTACGCGTACGGATTTTGGTTGACATCATCTCACACCAACCACGGCAACGGCTATTTCGCAAATGGCAAAAATAAGGTCAAATACTTTTTGTTCAGACCTCGTAGGAGGCAAATGTGTACTTACTCCATTGTCTCCCACCACAGTCACATCGTCTACCAGAGGACTGCCCATCTTCACTGGATTCTCTTGATACTTGGTGAAGTTTGAGACTAGGTGCTTTCTGTGTAGATGGAAGCGAATTACCCATGCAGTTATGAAGTTGATAAAAAATATTCATACACATAAATATCGTAGGTTTAGAGCAGAAACTCATTAACTGTCAAATATAATTTTTTACTGTACAGCTGTTTAAAAACGAACTAGTTTTTAAGTCAAAAAATAGAAATTATAAGCATTTGATAGAGTTAATACCTTTAAACAAATACAATATGATTATTTACTTATCATGAAAATAAGCAATTAGTGTATTCGAAAAAATGTCAATCAATGAGTTTCTGCTCTAAGCCGGCGATATCTACTTTTTTGACAAAAATTACAACATATACTAAGAGAAAGCAAAGTATAGAGTTAATCAAATGTTTGAAGTTGTTTCGACATGAAAAAGACCAGGAGTCAAATATCAAATTTTATATTTAGTAAAGATTGATTTTTGATATTTATATTTTATACGGAAGGTGCAGATGGCACATGCGCACAAAATATATGTCTTTATATGCTAGGTATAATTCATGTACATGGTTGAACAAAAATTGAAATTTATATTTTTAATTAATAGTTGCACTGATCACTTTATTAAAGTTTAAAATACACTGTCATGACTTTAAAATACGACCATTAATTTATGATACATAACTCTCATAAGAGATTTACGATACATAATTCTTCAGATATTTTAAGTTTTAATATTGACTCACATACGTGCTGATGTTATAAAGAGTAAAACAATACAGCGTGAATTGGAAAATCATGGTAGCCTAGAGAATATTACCCCCCTCCCCCAGATGATTCTAGCATATTAAATTGTAATGTAATTTTAATTTCGTTTGTTAAATTTCTCTTGATTATGGTTGATGAGAGTCAAGATGAATTTAACGGCAGTATTATGTACTGGAATTGAAATAAATTAAAATTAAATTATCACCCACATAAATTAAATGTATTTTAATTTAAATAAAATGATTTTATAGTAAATACTATAAATTTAGTTTGGATAACGTTCTTCTTCCTTGGTGCTGCAATGTTTACAAAAACCCAGCATCGTTGAACGTTAGTGTAGTATCAATTAGTACAGCATAATTTTATGTGTATTTTTAGTTTTTACATATTTTTATAGATTTAATAGTTGACCTTTCTGCATCATGCAAAATGTGTCGATTAAAGATACATGTTTTTAATGGACGGTTTCTTTGAATGGCTCAAAAAGACGCTTAAGAAAACAATCACCGATATAAGTTTTAATGTGTATAAGTTATAATTTTGCTTCAAAAAAATTCTTAGCTTTTATTCTACTTCAAAATTCATAATTAAAGTATTAGGAACATTTAAATCATGAAACAGGAAGTAAATCCTACATTTCACGACGTAATACATTCAAATTTTGAATTTGGGCTATATCAAGAGCATTTCAAGAGATTAATTCATAAGAATTTCATTTCTCTAAACAAATAAAGAATTAGACTTTTATATATATTAAATTAATAACACCATAAAAGAGATTAATCTTGTTGAGAAACCAATTTAGGAAATGTATATCGTATTTTATTTAAGGATTTTGCATCATTCACGAAGATATTCCGGCACAAATAATTAAACATCAACTCCTGAAGTTTATATGAGGGTGTATTGAACCGAGTAACAAGAATTCCAAATGTGGTCACTATAATAAATAAATAAACAGAGCAACACTAACTTGAAAAGTGTCTACATCTAATCCATCATCAGGCATGTCGACGGAAGTTCCAGTTAAATAGAATGGAGAACGATCTTCGGATGGAATCTTCTTCACCATCTTCTGTCTGGAAACCTCGTCATCACTAGCTGGAGACCCGGTGGCTAAAGCAAGAAACAGAAAAGATTACTTTGACTTGATGACACAGAAGACATTACAAAGAAATCCCATTAAATATAACAGGACTTTTCTCCTTTTCTTTCAGACTTTTCCCTCATCCAACTTTTTCTTTCATCAGTAAGTTTGAAACGTGTCATCCTGCCAAACTACTCGCTGGATCATAATTACAGAGGGTATTGTGAAAAATCTGAATGAGATTCTCATTCGGAATAGTTAAGAGAAGTTTTCAATAGCCTTTGATTTTTACATTTTTTAAATAAAGTAACATGTTTACATAGATAGAACAGCTGTAGCGTCTATTCTATGTAATTATAATCCCTCGACGAACAGGTCAGACGCATAATTAAAAACAAAAGTATTGAATGAAAAGCATGAAACTCTTGTGTTAAACATCTGAACACAAAAGCGGTACCTTTATGTACTGACTATTTTTTATATCAGTCACGAAACCTTATAACATTTAATGAAATAAGGATTATATTTTAAATTGAGTTAATTTTTATTGCGAATTTCCATCAGTAATTGATAGTTTGAAGAAAATTTATAGATTAGCCTATTTTTGTTGTCTCTCTATTAGGGATCTGTTAGTCTTCATAGACGTAAATAGTTCAGTTATTTCTTTGATAATGATAGGTCAAATAATTACTTTAGTTTTCCAACTCTACGTATTACCTTTCGGTTGTCTTGCTCAAAACAAAAGGACGTTCTCGATCGAATTGTTTTTAAGTAGGAAAAGGAAATAAGTGTCTCCGCGCTGAAGCAAAATAGGCTAAGGACGCTAATATAAGTTAACGCTAGGAAATACTTTTTAGTAACGAATAACTGTATTATTTGAGCAATTAGCTACAAATTTGTGTTGAAATGCATTTTTGGGGAGATTGAATTGCTAGTTTTGAATTAAAATTTAATAATGAAATAAAAAGATTAAAAAACGTATTTGCTTTAAAAGATATCGTTTTTAAAGTTTGCCAGTTTTTATAAATTTATGAAATTTTACATTAATTATTATTGTAGCAGATTGATTAGATAAATTGAGTATATATGTGGCATACATTTGCATTATCATTCTTTGCTGATTATCAAATTCCAACGGTTCTATGAAAACAGTAAACGAAATGATTTGGAATTCCATTTGCGGTCACTTTTTGCTGCAAAATTGCCCAGTTACTCGTAGACCAGAATCTTACAAGATCCCGAATGGCTACGAGAATCAGTGACCCAGAGCCTGTTGAACAAAGGACAAGAACAAAGTGATTGTAAATAGAACTTTACCAATAACTCTAACACCATTTATTTATGAATGACATTGAAAACGACGATATGCACAATGGTATTAACACTCTGAGAGGCTCATATCCGTTCTGCAACTTACCTGCATGAGTTCTAATTAGTCTTAAACTTCTTGACCCTAGGATTTTTCAACCAATCACTGTGGTTATTTAATGGTGTGTTGTGGGGAAAAGCAATAGTACACTAATCGGAAATCTCGTGACCCTCAGAGGGTTAATAAATTAGGTAAAAATCAAAATGATAGGTACATCGTGTTCATTGTAGTGAGATGAAAAATTATCTGTAATATATTACTTTTATTCTGAACACACTGTAGTATAATAATGATCAAGTGTCAAAATAATTAATACTCTTGCTACGTAAGTATTCTCTGGATAAAATATTCTTCTGAAATAAGTGCAACTTTGTCTTAGAGAGTGAATGATAAATGTTTCGTACACATTTCAACTGAGCTATTGCGACGTACTGAGTTTCGTTGATTTATTAAAGTTTTTATAGATGCAACGCATGTATTACACAAGCCATTAGTTAAAGCATAAATTTTTTCAAACAACGTGGATTCAAAAAAGAATAGATTGTAGTGAAAATCTATCTGCAAATAACTGAAAAAAATCACCTTTTCACGTCCAAACTAAGGACACCGAAAGTCATTTTTAAACCACGACTCGACATTTTTCACAGTACAAGGAACCAGGATACTTCTTTGAATCTTTATTTTATTCAAAAACTGGTTTTCCTTCGCACATATTTATTATACATCTTGAAAGAAATTATTTAAAACGCTTTTAAAGATCTTACCAGTACTAGACGTATTAAAACAGCGTTTTAAATGCCTATTAAAAGAGATGTATATTATAATTGCATGAATGAGTTGGATTAAGTATCTTAAAAAGTCTGGGGGAAATTTGATCAGTAATATGACCAGATAAATGTTTACAGCCGTACATTTTGCTATTCAAGCTGCCCCTTCAATGGATTACCTTGTTTTCCCATATTTCCTCTGGCTATACAAAATTGATTACAGCTGAATTTCTTTTTCATAACACATACGTTTAGCACTGATTTAAAAGAAGTCCAGTTTTAATACTTCAGTTTTTCTGACACTGCAAACAAAGTGAATTAAATTCTGTTTACTGACTTAAAAAACGTTGATTGCATACATTGTTAAAATTAGGAAAAAAAATAGATTAAAACTGGGGAAATTTTTTGAAAATTTTTATTCATTTAATTTTTCTACAGATAAAGTTGTGCTTATTTATTCGTACAGTTGGTCACAAAAATATAAAAACTATATGCTAGTAACCTTTAGTCTATGTTGTTATTTTGAGAAATATGAACACGTCGAGATAATTTAGATTTAATTTCTACCAAAATTTCTCGCATATCTCCTGAACTAAATCATTTTATAAGTCATTTTTCTAAATATAAAAGAAGCTTCAGATATCAGCATGTCGCTTTTTTAATTGATCATTGAAAAACTTACCTTATAAAAGTGATACCAAGAATAAGAAGCCAAGAATATTTTAGATTGCTTTCGAAAGAGATAAATAAATTAATCTCAAGATAAAGTAAAATAAGTAATTTTTACGTAAATGAAAATTTTGTAAATAAACAAAAACACTGATATAATGATAAAACATCTTATGTAAAGCATTTTTCTCAAATTTATATAAATTGCAATTACAGACTAAGAAATTAAAACAAAAATGAAATAAAATCTGCTGTAAAATCAAAGTTTCGCAAACATTATTGGAAGCCATAAACACACAGCTAAGAGATTAAAATAGGAGTTAGTTTTTAGACATGGGGTACAAGTATTCTGGAATTCTTTTTTACTAATAAAGTCTTCTTACCTGTATATAAAAATTTCTTCGTTAGGTATGTAATGCTCCATAAATGTAAAAGTAACCACAATTCATTAACCAAATAAATGGATTTATTTTAGTAATTTTAATTAAGCAAGTCTTTAATTTTTATTTAACAATTACTGTTAGCAGATAAATAATCGTTATTTTGATGTAAAAGAAAAAAACTGGTTTCTTACATTACCTTGTTGAATGATTAGAATTTTAAGATTACCACACCCTAGCAGATTTTTATGCTATGTATATGTGAGACAGTGAGCTATGTAACAAGTAAACACTGACACAACTATTTGTTCCAAGCTTCTGACACGCGATACAAACGGTTTCATTTTTTTTTAATTTGATGAGAATTTTCCTTACACAACGGCCGATTCTTTTAAATAGGTTGGTTTGTCGCTTTAAGCATTTTTGCTACAAGAGGGCTAATTAGACCGAAACCTACGACTCAGTCGATTTCTACAAATACCCATGCCTAGAACGGGATTCGAACCACAACATGTTGAATCGAAGGCTAGGTCAGGAACTTAATTAACGTCGCCCTGAAGCAACACAACGGGCTATTGGCGACGATCCGGGATCAATCCCGAAAGGAAATACCTGAGGACTACAACACTCAATTTTGAACCACTGTCAGATGTGACGAGGTCAGCACCTGAGTTGACACCACACTCCAAACTTCCGCGCCATACCAACGTGAGGACATTTGAGGCCACGAAAGATTTAACTTAAACCAGCCCCCTTTGTCGGTCTTTGGTTGGATTCGAACCCGCAACCTTCCGGTTGCTAATCCGTTACTCTTTCAATTGAGCTACCGCGTTCCTGAACCGAAGGCCAGAGTGCTAACCACTCGGCAACCAAGTCCACCGGGTGTTTCAAAAAGGATATGCTGGTCGAGGTTAATATAGATCACAGATCTACCGGGTGTACATAAGACTGTTTTGTTGTATTGGTACTAATTCATGAATCATGTAGTTTTTAAGTAATCAATAGTAACAATTTTAAACGTGTAGTCCACAACTCTAGAGAATTAGTAAGGGCTTTTAGAGAAATGCTCAATATTAAGTTATACTTAAAGTAATTACATAATGCTATATAATGATTAATAATGCTTCGCATTTGTATGGTTTTATATACACTGCTGTTCATTGAAAATGCAATACCGACAAAGACACGAGTTACAGCAATGAAATTCATTTGAGCGATGACATATTGTACAATATATAAAAAATTAAAAATACAGAACTGTAATCTAAAAGCCACATGCTAATATCAGCAATTTGTTCATCTTTAGCAGTTATAACTGCTTGTACACGGTGTGACATTAACCGATAAAGATCGTGGATCGCTTACTGAGAAATGCCGTTCCAGATTCAACACGCATCCACAATTCGTGAGTTGTGACATAAGGATCAATTTTCGAGCTATCGTATCCCACGTGTTTTTGATCGGAGACAAATCAGGAGACCAAGCAGGCCAAGGAAGAAGTGGCACTTGTTGATCAGGTAAATAGGTATTTTAATTAAAGTCGCACTGGAGCAACACGACGGACTGTTGGCGACGGTTCGGGATCAAACCCGAAGGGAAAGAACCGAGGACAATATCACGTAATTTTGAATCACTACTTGTTGATCAGAGAAGAAGCGTCGGACACTACGGGCGTCATGGGGACGAGCATTGTCCTGTTAAAAGATAACCCAGGCAGGGTCTGTGTGAGGGGTAAGACTTCCGATTCAAAGATCTGTGTGTACCGTGTATTGTTTATAGTACTTGCGATTCGTATAAATTGAGAGCGTGAATGAAATGAAATAGCATCCCAAACCACTACACTTGTAGTACGATCACTATGACAGTGCAATGAACCAATTCAGATGTCATTCCCCACTGTACCTGAGAACAAGGAAACGGCCGTCATGGGTGATGAGATTGTATCTAGACTCTTTGGACAATAAGATTTGCTCCCATTCAGCACTAGCATGCGTTGCCAGTTCCTATATTGCATAGATACCCCAGATCCCTCACGAAGATGCGAAGAACCTTCTGTCCATTGTCTTCAAGTACGCATAATTGCACTAGCGTTTCACTTAAAGCGTACACCAATATAAGATACGATCACGATAAGACCAATATTTGTCTTCTATAAACTGCCAGCTTTTCATTACGTCTCGTCCTACTACAATACATTACGGTTGGAGTAGGACCACTATGATGCTCTATAATGTACCCTTCTAGATGACATTCCCTGCTGTATATGCGAAAACAAGAATCCGGCCACGAGATTGTATCTAGACTCGTTAGAAAACATAATTAGCTCTGATTCAGCGTTCCAGTGTCTTGGCTCTTGGCACCTTAGAAGCCTCTAACGTTTATGGTATAGGGTTAAAGGAATTTGCAGAAACGCACGCAGAGGTACGAGTACTTTTTGTAGCAATCGTCAACGAACAGTGCTATCAGATATCGTCCATCCTCCATTGTTGTGCTAACGTTGTGAATGTCGCTGTACGATTCGTCACCGCCATGCGTAGCATGTGCCTATTTTCCCCTTTCTGACGCAGTCTCCAGGTGCTCAAATTTCTCACAAAGAATGCGTTGAACCATTTTCTGAGCACTGTCTCCAAGAACGCGTAATTGTACAAACGTTTCGCCCAACGACTGAAGCAATATCATACGACAAAACGCCTTATCTTAAAGCAATAATTATTCCTCTAACTCCATCATAGTTTTATTTCGTTTTGCGACGAGACACGTTTATGTACTGGATGAGTAATACCAATCGAATTCACCAACAATGTTTGGAATTTGCCTTTTTGATGCCTTCTTTTATATCTTCGGAGCCACATTGCTGGTCTGTATTGCTTGAGCATCCTATTTGCATATTCAGCTGATATTTTGTCATTTGCCTTTGCAATGATAAACTACCCGTCTGCCAAATATAACTATTTTTTGGTGTTACGTTTTCAATGAACAGTAGTGTAGTATCCTGGTATTTAGTTTTGAATTCTTTGTTTCTTCGTAATTCAATTTACGAAAATTAAATGAAGGAATCCGAGGCTATCAACCTTGCTGAAAGAACCTTGCGTACAAGTATAAAAAGGTTAAAAAATGACAGAAACTAAATACTACAAAATATTCAGTACTAGAGGAAGGAAAAATTAGATTTCAAAATTTAGAGAGTATTTTCCAAAGCAATCTTCATGTTCATTGCTAAAAGTAGTGTGATATCACAAAATAATACTGATAATTCTAGTTTAGCAATTTCATTTTCTTTCAAATTTGATTGAATAAGAACAAATGAAAAATGCGCAAAATGCTACCATAAGCTCTTTTTCATTAACGTCTATGGAATTTTTTGCTTCATTTCCATTTAAGCCTTTGGAAGTAATTTTAGTTACTCTTAAATCAATTTCCTCGTGTACGCGAATTTAAGCTTTAATTTTAAAGCCATAAATGTGAATACACAAATATAGCATGCACATTCAATGGCAATGAAACAGAAATAAATAAGATCCACGAACTGAAGGAATAAAATTCAGCCATATTTAATGCTTACTTCGCTTTCTAACTAGAAATAATAGTGCAATAGAGAAACTCAGTTCTCCGCTCAAAAGAAATAACCTTTTAAATCTGTTATAAAAATATTTCCGAATAAGAAACGAATGAAAGGCCTTACACGCTCTTAAATGACAGAATAAATAAAATCTTAAAATCTTATTACGGCGAAAAGAAACGGAGGGGTTATGAGAGAACTCGGATTATTACTCTGAAAATTCTTTTCCATGTCCTCGTTTTTGGATTAGTGACAAGTGTTTCAAAAACTGCCTTAAATGTTTGAAGTAATAGCGAATAATCGCCACTCTTTTGAATTTAGATTAAAATGATAAAAAAACTTAGATGTTTGAGTTCAATGAGCAGAATAGGGGGAAAAAGAAATGCCAGTTTCGGTTTTGTGTAGCTGTTATTTAAATATGTCTCCATGTAAAATTATATATAGGAGGGGAAATTTTTAAAGTTTATTTTGGTAGGTTATAAGCGCATTGATCTGCATTTGCAGTGAAATTTTGATCAACAAATTTTATAAATAAAATTAATAAAATAAATTGTTTATGCAAATAATAGTGAAAGGGCAGGATATGAGTTATTTCTTATTTGATTGGTTTTGGGTTATGACGCAAGGGCCATACTTGGCCAAGCTGTGCCAAACACAAGACAATGTCCATTAATTTTGAAAAGAAATGATGGAGAGGAGAAACTAGAGAAAGGTCGCTTGGGAATCCTAGGGTCTCAACCCCATGTTTACCACAGAGGCAGTAAATCCCATGGGTAAAGAATAGATCACTTTGGTACCTCGGGTTCGGGAAAACCGTATTCACCTAAAGATGTGCCCCTGAGGGGTATTTTTTATTTGGATCTTAAATATAATAAAATGTGAATATATGATCTGCCATATGAGGTTAACCTGTTTCACATATAATACACATAAACAAGTCATGTCGAAATGCAACGTTTTCCCACTTTAATCTCCAAGTGGTTTCGCCGAGGTATCTCGTCTATCAAAATCTGATTTTGCTAATGACGAGATATGTCAAGATATTGCCATTTTTTATGACGACGAGATCAGGATCTAATCAGTTTTCTTCTAAGGACGAGCTACAGAGTGTCCTAAAAGTTCCCGTACTCCAGCTTTAAAAAATAATTTGCCCGTGTTTTTTTATTATTGAATTTTATCGTCTGCTTATAATTTTATGGATTCTTTAATTTTTATTGTTTGGTTTTCTTCTCGCTCAAGTTGTGCGATAATATAAAGTTCCATGTCGCTTTGTTCTTCATTGCAAAATGAGTTTATCACGCATTCAGAGAATTGCGCTGCTTGAGGCTTATTTTGAATGTAAATCATATGAAAGAAGATGTAGAGAATTTTGGCGACATAAATATCCAGATGATGCAATACCGAGTAAAGATACTCTATATCAACTCGTTCTGCGATTTCGTGAGACAGATTCGGTGGAAGACCGAAAGTCGTTACACCAGACTTTGTGCAAGAAACTCAACGTAGGATATTTCAATCTCCTCATCAATCCGTGAGGCGTTTGTCGCAACAAATGGGCACATCACGTGGATCGACACATAAGGCTTTAAAAGCTTTGCATTTTCGTGCTTATCGTATAAAAATGTTACAGGAGCTAAAGTCACCGGACAATGAGAAGCGGCTGTATTATTGCCGATTGTTCCTGAGATTTATTCGCAACGACATCAACATTTTGGACAAAACATTTTTCCCCGATGATGCATGGTTTCATTTAAGCGGTTATGTGAAAGCGCAAACCTCCCGCATTTGGGCAACGACAAATCCCCATTTCATTTATGCAAAAACCTTTACATTCTCAAAAAATTGTCGTTTGGTGTGCCGTATCACGCAAAAGGATTGTTGGGCCTCTGTTTTTCGAGTCAACCGTTGATGGCACTGTATACAGAGAACTTATCCAAAATTTGTTGCATTATTAGAGGCGAATGAACGAGATTCTTGGTTCCCCTAAGACTGTGCAACTTGCCATTCAAGTTATGAAACCATGGGCATGTTTCAAGATTTTTTGTCGATCGACTCATATCAAGAAATCTTTGGCCATCTCGTTCCCCTGATCTGAGCATCCCTGACTTTTTTGTGGGGATGTTTAAAGAACAAAGTTTATGAAGATAATCCCTAAAAATAGATGATCTGAAAATTGCCATTACTCAAAGGATACAAGTCACTCCCAGCATCTTGAAACGCGTTTCTATAAAAATGCTCAAACTATTTCAGCTTTGCCTCCAAGAAAGGGGCGGACATTTTGAACATTTATTATAAATGTGAATTCAAATTTTTTTCCTACGCTATGTTAAAAGTGCTTTTCACCATTAGCATAAAAATAATTGTTTTAAAGTTTGTTGTTTTTGTATAATAAATTCATGAATCGTCAGTACGGGAACTTTTAGGACACTGTGTATCTCCTCCATCAAGATCTGATGAGTTTTCCCAGTGACGAGATACCTCGTCGAGACTACCACCAGGAGGATTGATTGCTGAAGTTACAACAGTCCTAGTTTTGCCACGAACAAATTTAATTTGCTGATTTCACCCATAACAGTTCTTAGGAATCAAAAGAAAGATGGAAACGAAAATTTTCTAGTTCCTCTATGAAATTCTAATTTAAATTTACCCAGTATTATAATTAAAAGTCTATCGCGCATTCCATAAGAAATATACACGAGATTTTATATTTTTATGTAGGTAACATAATTCACCAATTCAAATTTTATGAATCTAAAATAGCCATTGGGGGTTGGAAACAAATGAATGTTACCCATTTGGGGACATTAACTCATTGGTCAGAATATTAGGTAGTAGCTGAATGGGATCATTAATGATTATACTATAACATTGTAAAGCCAAAAAGCTATTATTTTAATGTGCATAAACGGTAATCCAGGTTAGTTGAAGGGTTTAATTACGGTAGTATGGAATAACCACTGTCTCTGTTCATGGGAACAAGTTCCTCATTGTAAAGTAGCTATTTCAATCGCGTTGAGTAACACTCACCATTCCATACACACATGCTCGCCTATACAAGGCTTTGTTCACTTGTCGAGCTGTGTGCGGGAGAACGTCTTGTAAGATGAATGCGCAGCTTATTATGCGTGTATGTATAATGATGTACACAGGATACAAGATGCTGTTTGAATACTTCGTGCATTGAGGTATCTGCTCGTCAGTACCATAAAGGTCGATGCATCCACCTTAGTTAACGGCATTCCAAATGTACAAGCTACCTCCTCTGTAAGCGGTGATCGTAGAGGAAACATTCTGTCTATTCTAAGCAACTTAATCACTTGGCTAATATCTACGTTCCCGTATAAAATATCCGGGCTACTACTAATCTTAAAGCTCGTTCGCTTTCACTATTTCTCTCAATCCTTCGAACAGCATGAGGAAAGATAGCGAAATTTCCCTCTTGCATAGAAATTTCGTTCACGAAGTCCCATAATGGAAATACACAAACAATACATTTTGCAAAAGAGGATGAAGTACGTGTACTGTTCCTTCGTGGAGCTAATAGTGCCGCTTTCGCAACTTTGCTTTCCCGTTTCTTAAGTATTCATAAGACATTTTCCTTCCGCAAACTGGATCACTCACATTCAAACCCTTTGTCCGCCTGAGTATGGCCTCCATCGAAGTTCGTTAGTTAATATCTCGAGGTCATTGTTACAAAATATTTATTTCCGACTTCTTTAATCCCATTTGCAACGCTACAAGCGACTCATGGGATGCCATTTTTTGCTAGTTCCAACTGTGAAAAATAATGCATCCTTGACTAACTTGCACTCACTAATTGCGATCAGGCATTACATTATTAGCTACATATTCTATTTTAAAAGTTTTCATTTTCCATACCATTTCCATCACCTACTCGATTTTTTTAATTAATGAAAACCAATGTATATTGTTCATACCCATAACATTGTGTGCACATACGCAGTATATTGTTCGTGTACGTTCTTACATGCTTTGGAGTTGATGGAAGTACCAAGTACCAGTATGATTTCGATTCCACAAAATTAATTGCTCACACATGTACAATAAACTATATAATTCTATGTGACAATATTAACTCTTTCTGCAAAGCAATATTTTACGATACCTAGATTGTTTCGCATATTAAAAACTCCTTTCATTCAAATTAACTTCTAAATGTAGGATTAATTCATTTATTACTTCACACATGTAAACTCATTAAATATCTTATAGGCGAACAATTAAAGTTTTGTTCTTGGAATTTTGACGCGTGTTAACTGTCTGTACAGGCCTTTCTATTTTGTTATCTTTATTATTTTATTTTATACAAAATGTTTTAGAAAAGGAGAAACTAAACAGAATTTATTGTCTTATGATTTCTATCAGCCAGATTAGCTTTTTAGGAATAAATTAGCAAAAACTCACGTTCAAAATCATTAGACCAATCAGGTTCGCTTTACATCGAATGACTTGACATTTTTCAAAAAAGAAAAATCATTACAGTCAGATACATCAGTAATCACAACAAAGTAACACCGGAAGAAATGTTTTACCCCATAAAAGAGCTTAGTAAAATAAAAAAAAATTACATCCTAAAAATTAACCAATTTAAAAGTTAATTCAGTTAAAGCTAAGTTAGCCAAACTAACTTAAAAGTTAACTTAAGCGAAACTTCTTTCTAAAATTACTGATATAAAGTAACTTTAGAAGAAAGCTTCTAAATAAAAAGTGTTAGGAACAAAAGCGAAATATACTAAGCTTCTGTTCGTAATGAAATTTTAAAGGTATTATTTTATATCACAATTATGTAGTCGAGTTAGAAACAGCGGACATCTTAAATATGTCAACTTAAAATGAATTGGAGCCATGAATTAAAAATTATTTCTACTAAATGCACCAAAGTATTTTTAAAGTCTTAAGGTTTTTAGTGAAAGCAGAAATATTTCAAATCTAAGACTTTACCTGTTTACTCTCTAACTCACTTTTGAAATAAGTACACATTTTGTATTTTTTATAATCAGAGAATGAAACCCTTTTAATATATTTAACAATTAAAATTGTATTTTTTATCATTTTCATCGCTGCACTCTTATTACATCACTACAATATTCTTAACAAAATCTAGGAATAGCGAAAAGTCAAAGCAAAGAATGCAATTTACCTTATTGTTTCAAAATATTTAATTTAGAAATTTCTAATGGAATCCTCATTCGCTTTCAGTCAAGGGAAGTACTAGATGTTTCTAAATTTCTTGAAATATAAGTGAGAAATTAGTCTTTTATTTACTGGTTGGCAGGTAATTTGGGTTTTATGGCATAAGGTCTATAGACGTACTTAGGGTGGTGTTCACTTGAGGGGAATTTGCAAAATGTTGCTTTAATGAAAAAATTAAATCAACATTTGGCTTTAATTTTTCATTTCATTAAAACCTGAATTAAAACCAAGATCATTATCGAGGGAGGGAGTTAGTCGCTAATATAATATCGAAAATGAAGTTCCCTTCTTATATAATTGGTTTCATTGAATGAAAAATCTAACATTTTATGCAAATAGGTAACGAATTTTATTAAATACTATTTAAATGTAGCTTGAACTTTTTAAATTAAAGCTATCAACAATAAAGTTACAAATTCACAATTCAATAAGAAAAGAGTTCAGTATGACCCGCTTTTATTGAAATAATATGCAAGCATATTGCATAGAAAGTATTCTAAGTATAGGAATATTTTTGAACTATATACCCCCTCTTTGAAAGTACCTTATTTAATTGGGTTTCATCCGATATTACAAGATTATTACACTTTTCCACAGATAACTATTTTTTTCAAGTATAGGAAGTTCAAAATTAAATCGCACAAAAAATTCTATAATTATTAAAATTTTGTTTTCAATTCCTTCATTATCGTTCAAATAGACACCTGTTATTTTCATAGCTCATTAAATCCGGGAAACTTGAAGTAGAACTTCATTTATATCAGATATGTCATGTAAACGGTAACTAAGCATACACTTCAATTTTTTAACGAAGATTAATTAGAACTGCTTTCATCAAATGGTTGCTACGTATTTGAGTAATAGAAAAATTTCCTTAGTAAAAATTACTTATTATAAAAAAATCACTCAGACAATTACTAAAAACCAATTAGTTTGATTTTGAGTAAACATTAATAAGCCTTAAAACTTTAAAAAATAAAAACACTCAATAAAGAATTAAAATAATTATTAATGCATCGTAAAATTGCATGAATCTATAGCTATCCATCTTTTTCATTCTTGAAATGCCAATAGAAATTTCAGAGGATGCATTTTAAACAAAATGTATAATTGATGTATAAAAACTTCTAAACTGAAACAAACTTTCCTTTTACACTTCGCAATAAAAGAATAAGCAAAAGCCACATGGGTTTATTATGAATATTTGTTGCTTTTCATGAATGTCTTTTTTACTGATAAAATAACTGGCAAATACAATGTCACTTTTTGCTGCCTAGCTGGAGATGAGCGTCGTTCAGCGACAAATTTAGCAAGTAAGGCCAAAGCAGTTTCATCTCACGTCAGGTAAAGCTGTTATGTGAAGGTTCACTTAACCAACGGAATCTCATCTTTCGTAACTTAGTTATCATCTTTTACCCAAATCTTAGTTTAAAACTGACTGTCAGGAACTTTTACGACAAACTTTTGTTCTGACATGTAAAGCAGTATCTAATCATATTAAATAGAGCTGGTTTAAGGTGTGATATATGTTGTGTATTAAATAACCATAAATCAAATGCGATGCATGTAAACAGCAGTTTAAGAGAATTGAATCCATGTGTTTAGATCTTTCCACTCGGTTCCTAAACTTTCTACATATCTATCTATATATAATGTAACATTTAATATATATGGTATTTAACATATTGAAATCACAAAATCGATAAAGAATAAATGTGGTTAACTCTCCTGGTGGTTATCTCGACACGAGGTATCTTGTCATTGGCAAAATTGGCCAGATCTTGATAGACGAGATATCTCGTCATTAGCAAAATTGGTCAGATTTTGATGGACGAGATACCTCGTTGACAGTATTTGGAGGGTTAAAGAAGAAATATTTTTCTGTGGAAACTTAAGTCAAATCCTTTTTAATTTAAGTTTGTAAAGCAAAATCTGTTTATTCCAAATATCTTGAATTAAAAATAGGACAACCACCCTATTTCTCAGAATTCGTGATATTTAGGTTTCGAGGTTGAAATTAAGTCAAATTCTTACAGGATAGGGCAATTAAGAGTTTGCTTGACTTTATTTATTAGGTATTTAGACGCATTTTTAAAAATTCGTGGAACATGAGTTGCTATTGCTGCATTGATATTCGGTATTCGGCAAGGGTTTGAGATTGTATTTCACCAAAACCTGAAAACATAAATAAAATTTTCAAAGTACACCTCACTGTATTTCAAGTAATACATTCAAAAGAATAATACTGGGAGGAAGACGGAAGGCAATAGATAGCAATTTCAATGATGGAAATGATTGTGGGACATAGGAATAAAAACAGCTACTAAATTAAATTTCCTAAAAATTGCCGCTGAAGTTTTCAAATTCTTAGAAAAGAAAGAGAAAAACCGGATTCAATCAGAAATATAATCAGAAATTGCGGGTTGAATGGCGGAATCACTAAGCACAAACCTAGCATCAGAAAAGTCAACAAGCAAAAAGGCGCAAAATTCACAAAATGATATGAAAAAAGGACTTCTTTCTGGAATAAGTTTTCCTATATCGAAAAGCGTTAATCTAATTTAGTGTTTTGTGAGAATTAGACGAGAAAGCTCAAGAGCTAAATGCTCAGAACTTGAAATTTGTTTCATAAAAAATGGCGGAGGTTGTTATGGTTTGGGGAAATCAATCAATTTTAAGAGTAAATAGCACATTTTATACGAAGAAGCATGGGTTAGCATTTGTATATTTATTTATGAAAAATAGCAACGAAAATATTAAGAAATTCGAAATGAAAGCCACTTTGATCACAAACATACAGCTCCAAATAGTTAAATGGTCGGTTTTGAGTTTCATGGCACAAGGGCCATATTTGGCCAAGCTGAGCCAAATACAAGTCGAACTAGGGAAGAAAAAAGCAAAAAGCAGAAGGGTAATAGATGTTAGATGCCACCTGTGTTTTCAAGAAACTTTTCCCCAAACACCCATACTTAATATTAACCCTCCTGGTGGTTGTCTCGTTGAGGTATCTCGTCAGTAGCAAAATTGACCAGATCTTGATGGACGAGATATCTCGTCATTAGAAGAAAACTGACCGGATCTAAATCTTGTCATCATAAAAACCCCGGCATTATCTTCATGACGATATAAATCGTCATATAGGCAAAATTGGTCAGATCTTGAACGAGATACCTCGTCGAAAACACTTGGAGGGTTAATGACCTAAGCATTTGAAAACAATTTGAACAAAAACTTCGAGAGTATTAGTATAAGAGCGTAACTAAACTGTACCATCTGATTGGTAATGCGTAAAATATTAGTTGATCCAGTCCTAAGCGAATTAAGCTGTCAAACACTGTATAGAAAGCGCATATACCAAGTACTAAAAATTAAATTTGCATCACTTTATACTTAAAATGCCTCAAATTGCACTTTATCCTATTTTTATTTTGAGATTCTAATAAGGTTTTGATTTTTTCAATTCTTATGAAGTGTTATTATTTTGTGAATTTTAGCATCACATATTGTGTCATAAAATACCTTTAAGATAATTTTAAGCGTTTTTCCATTATATTTATTTCAAGTCTGACAACTACATTCATGACTCTTGAAAGTTCACTATGAGTCCATTTCATAATTTCACATAGGATTATTTTATACATGCTAGCATTTTAAATAGAATTGATGTTATATACTAGTAATTAATTTACTTAAAATAAAATTTAAAGTTATCTTAATGTTTAAATACTCTTGACTGAAAAAATTTTATTTCTTATTTCTCATATTTACCATTTTCAGCCTTTTCAGTTGTGTACTTGAAAATCTTTATTTGAAAGACATACATTTGAAGAAGCACTGTAAGAGAATCATGTCCATTCCTCCAAAATTTTATTTTTTTGGGCAAATAACAGAGCTTTGATGTCTATACAGCTTTTGAATGGCTCTAAATCTATTAGATGTACCGTTTACACAGAAATAATCAGGATTTTCTTTCGGGCTTTATATAATCTCATTCGAGAATTTCTGTGATGTGGTCCTAAAACATTAGCTAAAAGCTTTTCCACTTCACGTTTTAATAAAGCTTTCACTCTGTTCGTGTTCAACTCAAAGACTAACACGATATTTGAGACCATTGTACTACGGATACTTTGATCCAATCATTACTTTTAATGGAACTTATAGTGCTAAGTGGTCTAATCTTTTTCAAGACTTAAAGTATTACCAGTATCAATTGATGGGGAGGATCCTCGAGTCCATTAAAGTTAGGCTGGAGAGGAACATTTTATCTTTCAACTCAATGAGCATACCAAATGGAGTAAGGATTTACTCTTGAGATTCAGATGTATGCGTAACGAATTAATTTAGAAACTGATTGATACCTGAATCTAGCTAATATACATTTTTAAACATTGGTTATGACATTTTATTACTCAGAAAACTCTTCAGTTATCATTACTATGTTTAACATTTCAATTAAGGCGACATGTAAGTTTGTTTGCTTTGGGTTTTTATGGCGCAAAGGCCATATTTGACCAAGATGCGCAAACAACGCCACGTTAATGCACATATACAAGGAAAGTTTACTGATACAGAAGAGATACACCAGGGAGGAATCGGACCACACACTTTGATTGTATATACTGTATGTATGTAGTAATCCCAGAAACAGGGGATTATTCTCGTTAGTAGTCGTGATTAGGAACTACCAAGTGATCAAACTGAAGAGCATTTATTTATACGATAACAGGATTGTATACAGCATACATGGGCAGATGGAATGTACGGAGCTTGGGCATATTCCGCGTCCACCTAGCTAGCTTCTCTCCGAGTGATCGGGGAACCAGTTTTGGGTGAAGGAGAGAGTAGGGTAAGCCACAGTAGTAGGAGTAGTTAGGGGTAGAGAGTAGGGGTTATACAGAAGTAAAGGTACGAGCGCATCTTACGACCTTGTCCTTGGGGTGATTTAAGATATGGGGTTTCAGTTAGGGGTGGTTAGTTCCAGGTTAACTTATTCGGGGAGTTTACAGGTGGGGTTATTACATGTATATATGTATATTCAAAAAATTCAAATACACAAAACGTTGAAAAAGCTAAAGAGCTAAAAAATGTAAAAAGCCAAAAAGTTAAAAGAGCTAAAAAACTGGGGTATAAACATTAGTCAAACATTTAACTATCCATTGAAAAAATACTGAGACAGAGTAGTAATGGGTTCATTATGAACTCTTAGGATTTGGGTTATTACTTGTCCCACTTCCCTGCATGTCATTCGTCACGCATGCCATCATCACCCTAAATTGAACTGACAGAATCTTATAAAAACATACGCTTCCATCCTCGCCATCCACTCAGTTTTGATTTAAGTTGTCTTTGGAATGCTGATAAATTAAGACGGAAGTTAGTTATCTCAGCTGTTGACTGACATATTCAACTAACTTAGCTTGAGATTATCATTTAATATTCTTTACTTTTCAATTATTATGCTCTTATATATGCTGATAGTACTGAGTTAGATTACATGAACTAATATGAATGTAAAGCGTCTTAAATTGAGTTCATATACTTTCGCTAAATTTAACCCTCCAAGTGGTTTCGACGAAATATCTCGTCCATAGAAATCCGAAAAATTTTGTTAATGGCTATAGTAACTCGTCATCGATATATTGCCGATGTTTTGATGATGACGAGATCGAGATCTGGTCATTTTTCTTCGAATGACAAGATATCTCGTCTATCAAGATCTGGTCAGTTTTCTTCTAATGACGATGTACCTCGTCGAGACAACCACCAGGAGTGTTAAAACAGACGTCAACCAACGCAGCATTTAGAGAAATGTATTTTTGCCCTTATGGAGGTATATGGTTTCCACTTGCGGTTTATTTCGAAATTAAAAAGTTACAAAAACTTAAAAAAAAAACAAGCAACAGACAATAAAACCTAAATTGCAAAGTCGTAGACAGTATTCTAAACAGTAAAATGTTTAATGTTTGTGAAATATGATAATCAACGAAAAAACTGGACGAATTGCTAGAGGGCATGCAATAGGGACAGATTACCCAACACCACGATGTCAAAAGTAAAGTTCCACCCTACGGACAGCAGATGGTAAGCAACTACCACTCGCCGAACTAGCCCGAGCATGCTTTGCTTAACTTCACATTTAAAATAGGGATTTTTTTTATAATTCATTAACAAACTGACCCTATCTTTTGATTAAACTTGCGAGTGACATTTTTTTATCATGAACCATGTTAGTCATTTTAATTTTACAATTTTATAATTTGGTTTTCGATAACTTTTGATTAGTTTTTATATAATTTTCTGAAATTAAGATCCATTCCTGGGTATAGTGGTAATTGAAAATGGTAAACAAAAGGTTTAGAGTGGTTAGGTACTCCCGTGAAACAAAATATCAGAACATGACGCTATTGTGCGTTTGGTGGTTTTTATAATTGGAAGTATGGGTTAGTGCTGTATAACTTACTCTATAACGTACAAAAAATGTAATTAAAAGTTTAAGCCAATTTATTAATGAGCCGCGGTAGCCCGGTTGGAAGAGTAGCTGATCAGCAACCGGAGGAGGGTCGAAACTCGATCCAACCGAAGACCGTCGTGTACGTGGGGTGTGTGTGTGCAGGTTAAAGGGATCTCGGATCTTCGCCAGTAACCCATTGTGTTGCTCCAGTGTGACGTTAGTTCAATTACCTACCTAATTTATTGATTGAATGCTTTATATTCATTTAACTATGTATTGAATAGAAAGTTCGGTAGGGACTTAGGCTTAACATCTTACACATGCACATTATTTAAGATCTTAGGATCTCTACAATTTGATTTAGAATTGACATTGCTCTATCTCTTTAATTATTTTCCACCTCTTCTAACAAGAAAAATGTTCTAAGAGATATCAGATATATTATTCGTTTTACAAGAGTTTGTATACGCGTTTCCTGTCTAACAATAAACTTACAATAAGAATGCTGTCTACTTCTAATTAGTCAGAATTATAATTAATATCAGAAGAATATTTATGGGGTATCTACGTTTTAAAGGCTTCAAGGATTCATCTACTTTAGGTGCGTACAGGCTCCACTGGCCCAAGGTACCCTAATGATCTTTTCTTTTCCCATGGGGTTTACTATCTTTCGTAAACATGGGGTCGCTCTCCCTGGATACCAAGCTATTTTTTTCTGCTTTTATCGCACTACTCTATTCGCCGTTCCCTTTTTTCCTTTCACATTTTTTACTTAAAGTTGTCTGTCTTGTGTTTGGCGCAGCTTGGCCAAATATGGTCCTTGCTCCATACAACCCAAAGCCAATCAACTACGCTTTAAAATTTAAGCATTTATCACTAGTTTGAGGAACTATATTAAAAATGAGATATCACGTGCAATAAATTTGCAATTACATACGTGGTCCTCTAACGTATCTGTTATTTTGTCAAAATCAATCATTATCACAGCCAGACGTAAAGTGATATAGTTCATAAAACTTAGTTTTTTGATCCCGCAACACTTTACTTAGACACGAAACAATTTCTTATCTTACTAGACTTGTCTCGTGACTCAACAGGTAGTTATATTGATAATGATGTTTCTTAATGGGAAATGAATTCTGTTTGCGGCCTCTTGCATTTTTTGCAATTCTGGGGGTTTTAATACTCATTAGTTCTTGTCAAAACAAAGTATTAAGATGCATTAAAATAACAATGGCAACTAGACTAAACTGTACTGGAGTCTTACATCTTTAGGTTACATTTTACACCGAGTTTTGCATCGACGAGCCCAACCGTTTTATTCGTGTATGAATTCTTTCAGGGAAATCCTACCTCCTTTAAGGGGGCACACAGTACCTTTAAAACCTTAAAAAAATCGATTTTCCAATTTTTATCTATTTAGATAGTTTGAAATATTCTGATTCTGGTAAAAACACTGCATGAAAAAATTCGCATTCGTTCCTTCGTAATGAGAATTTTTCGAACACACCTATTTTTATTTGCAGCTGTTCGTTTGTTTACGTTTCTTAGTTTTGGTTTGGAATTATGCTATTTCTTTTTTTCGAAAGTTTTAATAATATTTTTACTGTAACAAATATAAGCAGAATATGTACTCCTCAACTCTTTCTTTTCACAAATCTATTTGTTTACTTGAACGAACGTGAATGTTAAAAATAACTATTTCAACTTTAATTGCATTTATCTCAGAATGGTAATTTTCAAGCTTATAACTCTGCAACTAATGAACATAGAATCCTGAAATTTTGAATGAAAATAGATTATCAAAAGGGCTTCAAAATGAAACCAAAATTTTACTCAAAAGCTAAAAATATATTACAAATTTTTGACATAGTATGAGCGAAAATTTGGAAAACATTTTAATGAAGTGAAATATTAATTGATTGTTATATTTATGTGTTACTTAACTACTATTTTTTGGTTTTAATTTAAAATAAAAGCATTGTGTTCTCATATCAGCCATTAGTTTTATAGAAAATGCACAGGATGACTCAGAATGTTGCGCACAAGTTATGCTTGTAAAAAAGTATGTTAAAAATGACCTTATGTAAATTCTAGTAAAATATTATTTGATTTTAAAAATCAAACCAATTTTTCTGCATTGTGTAGTATAAAGTATAAATAAACCGTGCAAAAAAAATTTCATTATGATACACATAAAACTTTTGCTGATACAATTTACCGAAATTAGTCTATTTTACCTGTTGTTTTTTTTGCTTAAAGGTACTGCGCCCCCTTAAATGTTCGTATGTACTTATATTCTACTTATATAATGCTGCTAGGTATATATTTTCTCATTTGATATTTAAGTGCTCTAGATGTGAAGTGAAACGTAACCCTCCAACTTGTTTCGACGAGACAGCTCGTGTATCGAGATCTGACAAATTTTACTAATCCTCATCAAAATATTGCACATTTTTTGATGATGATGAGATAAGCATCTGGTCAGTTTTTCTAATGACGGGATATTTCGTCCATCAAGATCTGGTCAGTTTTGCTAATGACCAGATGCTTCGTCGAGCAACCACCTGGAGAGTTAAGAAGTGGTGTCTTCCTTAACCCTACTGGTGGTTGTCTCGACGAGATATCTCGTCATCAACACATTCCCGATTTTTTTTGTGACGGAGAGATAAAGAGAAGATCCTGTTTTTCTAATGACGAGATATCGCGTCCATCAAGATCTGTTCAGTTTTGCTAATGACGAGATACCTAGTCAAGACAACCACTAGGAGGGTTAAGGTGCCGCCTTAAAAAATAGACTATATTTTCAATTATGTGTAAGATACATTTATAAAAGTTCATCACCCATAAATTTAGTGGTATGGTACTGTTGACGCATTAGATGCAACTTTCGGAAACGTCACAAACCGTCGTCTATTATATTCACCTTATAATTTAGTAGATCTACCGCTCCAAACCACTACTCCCTTGTCGCATGTCTGTTCTTTCATTTTTTGCATTTTTCAATGTTAAGTTTCCTATAACTGTCCGATTTTCTTTAGTTAAACATACACGCAACCATTCGACTAACTATGAGCTATGGGTTTTTTGTTTCCTCGAAAGAACTTTCTGCAGCGTAGTATCATTCAGTGAGAGCTGGAGCTGAAAAAGTAACAAATTTTCAGTATAGTCTTCAATAACATCCTGCATATCGCCAGAAATATTCAATTGGCTAAATTGCAAATGGTTATGCACATTGTTTTATGGTGAAAGTCCAAGATTTCAAATTTATGGCTAGAGAATAATTTAGATACATTTTCTTAGGCAAGGAATTTCGAGAACAATCTCTCTCGGGGTATTTTCCACACAGTTGTTTCAGTGAAATGTTTTATTTTTTAAGAGTCAAAATTTTGACTCACCATTTTAACAAATTAGTTACACGTTTTCAGGATAACTGAAGTCGTTATTTATCACTCAGTTCAGGCTAACTTAATTTGTCATTGAGTTACGATGATAGAGAACAGAAACAAAAACAGAGTTATTTTTAAATTTCATTACTTTAAAATATTTTACAAATTAAAATATTGAATTTTCAAGCTCATTTTTTTAATCCAAAACTGTAAATCAACTTTTTAATTCACATTTAAATTGATAAATAGATTTATTTCTTAAAATAGGAAGGATATGAATGCGGGTTCTATATAATTTCATGAAATTACATTTTATTTTATTTCCTCAACTTATAAGATCCATAACTCCACCAAAGAGGTGGAAGAGTATCTTTAAACTATAAATGAGTAGAACTTTTTGAGCAAAAAATATACACATAATAAAACTTGTTTTAAAACTGCATGATAAACAATATTCATTACAGTAGAACGATTATTGGAACTTATTGGGATACACGTATGTTCATAAGTCCGATTGTTCACATAATCAGACTTATTTACATAATTTTCATATACATATATGAAAATAAAAATATTTTTTTATGTATACGTATTTTAGTACATACGTATGTATTCGTATGTACATACGTATGTACAAAATATTTTAAGAATCATCAAGTTTTCTCTGCATTCACATGTCGCTAAATCAGATGTTCTTAAAGATTAATTGTATCCCATCGCTTTAATTCTGGGTTTCAAACCATAAGGCTGTATAAGCAGGTGAATGCTTTGGTGGGAGATGAGATATGAAAGTTACATTCATCATCTGTCAGATGTGTAGGTTTCTGTGAGACCGATGATACAATCTTATCATGTATTGTTTGAAATCCAGGCTAAGCTTGTTATTGTAAATTTATTTTTCATGGATAATACTGTTCGCATACACTTCAGCATTTCGTTTAACCGTATGAAAGTCAAATATTAAATTAAATGAATATGCTCCGAAGACTTGCCCTAAAATACGACTGGCCTAACTGCAAGTTTAATGGGGAAACAAGTCTAGACAAGTATATTGGGCGATCACCGCTGGATAACCTGTCGTTCGCTTAACCGATATGCCAATAATCTGCGAGGAACTTCTATACTTAAGGCTGTTTCTTACAGTGAAAACTAGACGTCAAATAATGAAACCTTGGCAGATTTTAATTTATAACTGACTTTCCAAGTAAAATGGATTTTTATTAAAAAACTCTTAGTTAACAATACTATGCTACATTTGAAAGATGATTAGAAAAGTAATCTAAAAAAAATTCCTCAGACATTTTAGGATAGTATTTAATCACTTTTATTCTATTTTATATTTGGTCAAAATGATATTCCGTTTCCTTATGAAAACAAAATAAAAGCAGTATTTTTTATAAAAAACGACTGAATTCATTTACCTCCTATTGGCATTCCAGTGTGAAATAATAGGCTTATATGCATGCCTTTTTTATTTTACAAAGAACAAATGAAGCACAGAATAGAAAAATAGCTTAAAACAATCTGTGAATATTGACTTAGACCAACTTTTTCCCCAAGTGGATTCACATGATTTAAAATTTAAACCATCTAGAAATATTTAGCTAATTGTCTTCAAATTTAATTGATTTAAAGTTCTAATAATTTATTTTATATTCTTTCAAAAGATAATATTTGGAAACATTAAATGAAGCATTATATATCCACTTTATACATAAATTAACGCACATTTGACTTTTTATGTTGAAGCCAATAGTTGCCATTACAATTACATACACCATTAACATCATTATCATCGTGTACATCATTGTGCTGATAGATTGGAGTGACATGTAAAGAGAAAAATAAGCAGCATTGTGATATTGATTCACATACTTTCTAATTACTTGAAGCGATTTTGAAACTTGTTATGTTCTTACTGAAAGAAATATTAACCGAATTTATCAAATGTATGATTAAAAGGAGTGTTTAATACTCAACGAGACTACTTAATAGATGTGTATGCAATGTTAATTACTACTTTAAATACACTATAGACATATTGAAGCGTGACCATTTTGATTTTGAAATCATTATCCTTTAAAATATACTAGATATATGCTTAGTAAATCCATACCGTATTATTTTAAAACTATTATTAATGTATGTTTTAAAGAAAAATGGCAAAACGGTTGGGTATGGTAATTGGTAATTAATTAATGTCCACTGAAGCAACACAATGGGCTATTAGCGACGGTCTATGATCAATCCCCAAGGGAAAGAGGACATCTCGTAATTTTGAACCACGGTCAGATGACGAGGTCAATATCTGAGATGGCACCCCACTCTCCAAACTTCCACACCACGCCAACGTGAGGACATTTGAGGCCACGACAGATTTAACGTGCATCAGCGCCCATGTACACGACGGTCTTTGGTCGGATCGAGTTCCGAACTCGCAACCCTCCGATTTTTTATCCCTCTACTCTTCCAAACGGGCTACCGTGGCCTCCAAAAGGACCAGCAAATATGACAAATATCATTTCCTTAAACTGAGTACATTTTATTGGAAACAATTGCTATCAAGAATATGAGTTAATACCACACCTGAAAATCGTAGCATGAATGCTAATGGACACCTACCCCTAGAAATTCATAGTATATGTATCTATTGCTGTGCCTAACAGTAAGATATTTTAACCACGACTCCCCGCGTGTTTAAAACATTTTAATCTCTAAACCTTAGTTTTAGAGGACATGGTTGGTGAGAATCTCAAACAAATATTTAACTTCGCCACATGACATATTGGTTTCATTCATCATATATTTTATTCCATACTATGTATTTGCTTTATTCATAATCTGATTTTATCTATCGTTTATTTTTATCACATTCACTTTACAAAAGTTACATTTGCAAAGCTTCTCATTTCTTAAACCAATTGAACAAAGTTTATCATGCCAATTCCTTTAATTTTCTTATATTTATGCATTGAAAAATTAATTTTAATACATTATATTTTGAAGAGCTACTTTAATTGTCTTTAGCTTGGTACACTATCTCTAAAGTGCATCAATCAATACCTAACCAACCTAAAGAGTTCAGGAAAAATATGCTATCTCCGATGGGAACTTTATATTATGATGGCAAATTATTTCATTTCATAATCCTCTTTTTAGGATTAAATGAATTTTTTTGATATTTCGTTAGACTTATAGTTAGTTAACTTCCTTGGCTTCACCTGTTCAACTTTAGCTCAAAAATAAGTACTGTTATTTAACACAAAGAAAATAGTCAATAGAGAATTCCCATGAATAAGCAGCTGGATTAATCTGTTTAAAGAAAAGGTTAGTTGGTTTTTATGGCGCAAGAGCCCAAATTGGCCAAGCTGTGCCAAGCAATATTTTTACGTCAAGTAAATGAACCTACGCACACACACAAAGAAAGTTTTAATGATACAGAAGGGAGGAATACACCCACGGCAATTACACGGGAATCGAACTGCACAGTTCGCAGGCTGCTACCCACCGAGTTGAGAGTAAAGGAAAAGCAGCTTTCATAAAACCCAATGTGTTACAATCTAAACTTTATTGTCTTATGGTTGGTTAGTAGCTGAATTTACTTAGCTCTGGAGCAACACAACTATTGTATAATGGAATAAGTAACAATGTTTTGTAATAACACTGAAATTCTCAGAAATTCACTCACATCACAAATTAAGATTAATTTAAGGTTTCTGATGCTTTAAGATGAATGAGTTCAAGTTTCCTGACAGAAAAGCTGCATCCTACAATGATGGGATCGCAGCTTAAGAATAAATTGTTTTCAAAAGCCGTTCTCTTATTCTGGGCTAATTCAATTTATCAGCGTTGATTGTCAGCTTCTGCTAGATTTATGTTCCTGGCAAAATATTATTTGTTGGATATCTAATTTAATTTCTGTCCGTCGATAGCTTGAAACAGAACTTTCAGATGCTTAAAAACAAAGTGATTAGTAAGAGGCTTAGAATTAATGCACAAATTAGGCATCCGATTAAAGGAGACAGTATTTTAACAAGATGAAGGGCTACCAGGGTTGTTCATTTGCCAGTAAGAATAGCAAATTTAATTGTCACATTTTGAAGATTGGTCGATTTGGGTTTGATGGGGCAAGGTTCTAATAGGTCAAGTTGCGCCTAATGAAAGTCTAAATAAAATCGATAAAGACTGAATTGTTACCACCAGGGTTGTTAATTTGCCAATAAGAGTAGCAAATTCAGCTGTCAAATTTTGAAGATTGGTTGGTAGATTTGGGTTTTATGAGGTAAGGTCCAAAATAGGACAAGCTGCACCAAATGCAAGACTAAATAAAATCTATAAAGAATGAATAAAGATCTGATGATGGCCATTTTGAATATTGCTATCACTTGTTGATGACACATTATCAATTAAGTCACTTGATTATTTATTATTAAATTTTACAGGATTTCCATCATTCCAAATGAAATTTAAAAAATAGAATTTTCTGCCGGAGAATCCTTTCATTTTAACTGTGCTTTGTAGCATTCTGTCAAAGGAGTGGTCAGCATCAAACTTTGTAAACTTGGATTTAGAGATTTGAAACGGAAAACGTAACAAACATCAAAGCTATGTAAATTTATGGCATGAGGTTTCGTGAATCATAAACAGCATACAGAGAATGTCCTTTTTCAAATGTTTTCTGTTCGGGTTTCTCTTTTGAATTCATATACAGCTGTGGAAAAACTCAAGCCCCTTTTTGTCGCGAGCATTCACAGTAGAGAAAATTCAAAAGTATCATTCAATAGGGAATAACAATTGATTTTTATGGTCCAAAGGCCATACCTAAACAAGCTAGGTTAAACCAGAAGTAATTAAATAAGCACATTAGAAATTAACAATAAAACAAAATTATACACATTAGAAATTCAAATGAATTTATTTTAAATAAATTATGAAAACCTATGTATAAGAATAAAAATTAGGTTTGCATGAAGAGGCTCACCTAATAAATCAGTGACAGCAGAATTAGTCATAACAAGTGGGTGAATCTAATATTAAAATAAGGGCAATAAATTAAAATGTGTATGAGTGATAAGATTGTATCATAAGTGAGACATGTAAGAGCTGGTTCTGAATGTAGTCAATGCCTGTGGATAAAATAACTGCTGCCATACCATAAGTCTCACCTGCTTCACATTAAGTCTTATGTTAAAATTACTGAATTCAAAACCCTTTAGATTGTATGTAATGTAATGTATTACGAATTTGTGTACCTTATACATTCTGCTATCAATTTTTGAAATTTTAATATGGTTCATAGCTTGGAAGGAAGAGGATGGTCCTGTCATCGTATCAGTAGTGGGCGCAAATTTACCAGCTGCTTCATTTGCCGATATATCCACATGGTCTGGAATCCAGCATAAGGAATTACGTCTTGTATGCATTTATATGCATATTTTCATAAGGGATCGTCTACATATCAGATTGAGCTTAAACTTCATAATTTACAATCACAACACCCAATTTCGACTCAAAATTTCGAATCTATAGCAAAATTTAACCTCTGATACCATGTTTCAAGACATTTGGTCCCGCCGTTTCTAGATTGTGTATGGAAAATTTGGAACATCTTATGTTGAACCATCTTCCCGGACTTTTGTTTACGTCTTTTGAAGTAATCTCTACCATCAGACTGTAATCTTTAATTATGGTACTTTTAAAGTACTCATGCAAAATCTACGTACTGTTTGTTTTTAAGTTAATTTTTAGTGTACAATATTAATTGTTACATTGATATTCGAAAACTTGAAAAACAACCTTCATGTATTTTGATGGACATCGATTCAGGACATTTCATACAGCAATGCAAAATTTCAGCTCTTTCCTTTTTGTAGTTGTTTCACTTCCTTTAAAAGCAACATAATTAAAGGAATCAGAATGATTGGAAAATTATTTCCAAAGATGAATATTTTTGGGACTATAGTTTAACATAAGGAGATCCAGATTTCTCATAATCATAATCAGGAAACTGTTGGATCAAATGACTTGAAACTTGGTATCCAACGAAATTTGGTGTAAAAATTGAGTATTATTAGAAATTATGAAGTGTATGTGTAATTGTATCTAAAGATACTTTATCGAAATATTATGCATAAAAATATAGATAAAAGACGGAATTCCCTCTTGGTACCTTTGAATTTGCTCTACCAACGTGCTAATAAAGGAGGATCAATGTTCTTCCCATAGCGGTGCCTTCAATTTATAATTATTTTAAAACTAAGTTCTGAAATCAAATGAAATTCTTCAAATATTCCATGCAAGTTATAATTAAATACAACTCCGAGATATTGAATGAAACATTTTCTTATGCAGTGGATTACTTGGTTGGTTTCTATGGCACAAGGACCAGATCGAGCCAATCAATGTTTTTACGTCAAATAAATGGATATACATGCACACAAGAACTGTCACAGAAGAGATAAAGACATTCATGGTAGTTACAGGAATCGAACTTGAGCCATCTACAGCTCGTAGACTGCTAGCGTTGTAGCAAACCCACTGAACGAATGGAAAGTTCATTCGTTCAGGGGGAACTTGAAAGTTCATAGTTCGAAAATGCATCCATGCTTTTTAAGGTCGATATATTTTGTTTCAAGTGGTAGATATTTAAGAAATATGCTTATATTCGATGAACATTGACGAAAATGAAAGTGTCTTTACACATTTGTTACTTAAATTATTTATGTAAAAATATTTTTGTAATGAAATTTTAGGTTCCCAACTCCTATTTATACCAATAGCAAATTCTTAACCTTAAGATTATCTTAACAGGATAGTGGTCTCAGACTGGGATACTAATACTTAAATTAAAGATAATACCTTAATTTATGGCTTTAAGTCTCATTGACAGATGTAAAAAGAGAGAAAAGAAAAACTATAGAGAAAAACGCAAACATCTAACCTAATCTGATCTAATGAATAAAACCCGTGATCTATTACGGTGTATACTTTGAAAATGTCCTTAACATATTAAAAATCAATAACCTCGAAATATTTATCTTATCGTATGGTTATTTTATTTATTTTTACTGCAAAAAAAAAGGTGTAAAACGTATTTAACAGATATTCAAGATATCGAACAAAATAAATGTCCCGCACCTTACATATGCTTCAAGATGGAATTCGAATTCTATTTGTGTCTCTATTAAGTATAAGGGAAAGCAAAGTAATTCTGATGTGCTTTTAACAGTACTTATGCATTTACTTCAAAGACTTTGTATTCATTTAAGAATACGGAGTAAGTTGAAAGAATAAAATAACTTGAAAAGCTGTAACATAATTTTAGTACAAAACCTTTTCAACTTGAAGGGATTTAGAAGGAATAGTTATTTCAAAGGAATTTCATTTTTCAGCTTGTTCTATGTTTGTAAATTTATTAAAATATACATTATAGATATATTTAGATTAAAGAGATGGTTTGACTTTATGGACTAAGAAAGTGGTAATAGTTTTAAGAAGAATTATATCGAGTGATGTTATTTCTAAGTTTCTTAACGGTTGATCGAAAAACCGTGGGACATCTGGCATCCTATTTCCTTGTTAGACAGGAAAATAATTGTTCTGATTTATTACTCGTAGGACATTTTGTGGTATACACCAGTTAACTATAGAGCATTACTTTAAAACATTATCAGGTGTCTAAGTCACGCCTTTTCCTCCTGTTGCCATGATAGAATCAGCCGTCTAAATGCTGATATAATTTGTCATACTTTACTTTCATTTTGAGTTTAGATTCCACGTTAAACCTCAACGAAAGAATCACTAGCCTTAAATGAAGCGAGTGAATAAATTCAGTGTGTCGATCAGATCAGATGTCACCAGTTACCGTATAAGGTAAGGTGGGAGATCGTGTGACCTTGAGACACCTATTTAAAAGTAATGAAATATAGACGGGGAGAGGCCTAGATTTACATTAAATCTAATCCACTAGGAAGATCCATGTAAAAACCGGATACATGAAGCATGAAATTGTATCATTTAAGAGCTTCGATTGAAAACATTCTTATCTTTTAAATGTAAGACTACAAGAACTATAAAAGAAATTTATGAAATCCTGAAAAGTAAAATAAGAGATAAAAATTTCTTTATTCATTTATGTCTTTAGTTAAGTTGTACGAGCAGGATATTTGTGATAATGTAAAACGCTATTTAATAGTTTATAATATATTTTCAGTTTACTCTCCTGGTCATTAGAAAACTGACCATATCTTGATGGGCGAGATATCTCGTCACTAGAAAAAACTAACCAGATCTTGATCTCGTCATCATAAAAAATAGGCAATATCTTGATGACGAGATATCTTGTCAACTTTGCTAATGACGAGATATCTCGACATTAGCAAAGTTGATCAGATCTTAATGAACAAGATTCTCATTGAAACCATTTGGAGGGTTAAACTTAATATTTTGCCAGTTCATATGGGCATTTCTCAAAAATCAGAAGTTCGTTTTATATTTTAAACTATCTTTAATTATAGAAAAGGTAATTTTTAATTTGTAAAATGTTACAAAATGCTTGAAATAATAAATTTACTGCTGTAACAATCAAAGAAAAATTTAACGATATTGTTATGTGGTCATATTTATGAACATAACAAAAAGATCAGAAATACATCCAGGGAAAAATTGAGCCTGCGCCACCTACAATGCGTAGGTTAGGAATATAGGTTGCAGCATGGGAACCCACTGAGTAACAGCAACCACTATAAAATCAAGAACTATGTATGTATATTTTATTTTGTAAATACTTTATTTTAACGTTCTTTCATTTTATTAAAATTGACCTGTTAAAACGTGCAAAATAAATCATTGTTTGACTTTTACAGGGTAGGTGTTTTAATTAACGTTGCACTGGAGCAACACAACGGGCTATTGGCGAAGATCCGGGATCAAACCCGAAATGGGAGATCCGTGGACAACACTACGTAATTTTGAACCAAGGTCAGATGACGAGGTCACACCTGAGCTGGCACCCCACTCTCCAAACTTCCACACCACGCCAACATGAGGACATTTGAGGCCACGACAGATTTAACGGGCACCAGTTCTCTTTGTACACGACAGTCTGGTTGGATTCGAACTCGCAACCCTCCGGTTGCTAATCCGCTACTTTTCCAACCGGGCTACCGCTGCCCTTGACTTTTACAAATGCGAAAATTCATTAAATCATAATGAATGGCTCCAAAAATTCTTTGTTATGGTGCATTTTTCGTTTAAAACTACTTCAAGTATTGTTTAAGGGAAGGAGTACTTAAACGAAAGTAAAAAGTATCGATCAAAATTGTAGGCTACGCTCGTAGAGTGAAGCAATTTTTAATAGCAAAGTAATAAAGTTATAACGTATGCAATGTACAATTTTTCTTTCGATTTCAACGAAAATAGGAATAAAAGAGGGAAAGTGGTAACAACTCATCGAAGATATTAATTAGTTCTAAAACAATGTTATTTTCAATTACGTTGAATGCTTCCCAGAGAAGATTGATTGAATATTTCCTCCTCATACACAGAGTCGGTTTCACATACATGCAATTGCCATAGTTCAGAGACGCTTAGTACAAAAGGGCTAGACTATAGGCGATACATTCTCTATCAAGCGCATTATTTTCTTATCCGACCATTAATCATTTTTAGAACATTTTGAAACGATGTTGAGGTTTCGAGCTACAACAAACTCAATCGATACAAGGAAGTATGCCTTCAAGATTTTTCTATTTTACTCCTCCTTTCAAAATTAAAAAAAAAACAAAAGTATCGTAATAAAATCTACCTAATTAATTTGGAGGTATTTCAAGATAATCTGTGTTTTAAAAAAATTGATCTTTAGGCATTACCGGCATATTAAGGTAATACTCGACTCAGTTTCCCTTTTCCATCATCGGAGTTTTTAAGGCGAGGTTTAATTATAAGTTATCATTTTTAATTTCGGATATCAATTTGAGCATGAAACCAGGTGTTAACGCAAATGAAGTCAGTAAGAAAAGCGGTAAAAATATTTTTCGCTCATCTTCCCGTTAGTAATTTGAACATTTTTAGCATCGATATCCTATGTGCGAACTCATATATGTATATAAAATCTCTTTCCACGATGTATTCATCTATTCCATGTGTTTTTTGTTTGTAGTTGAATTTTTGCCTTACAGCATCTTGCGTAAGTAAAATATTTATAACTTAATGTATGAAACGCACGAGAAAAATGTTTTTAACTACTGGAAAACAATGGAAATTGCTTCTACTTAAGATAATCTGCGCTGGTGAGAGTTTTCATTCATAAAGAAAAAATGAACTGCTTTTATTTTCCCTTTGAACTGAATTTGCGTTCTGTTTAAAAAGTAACCATATTATTAAAAATATCTAAATAAAGGTTTGAAATTATAAAAAGCATATATTTTAAGGAATTATATTATTTGCGTGATACACTAAACCAATATGCAATTTCAAATATCGGATGGCATGGGATTTGGAACTATCTGTTAGATAAATCAAGTCTAATTCGACCAAGTCTGCACTTATTTTCATGCAATTCTTATCATTGTAAATATTGACCACACAAGTCTATGCAAGGCAAATTATGGTTATAGGAACACTCATCTGAATTTGTACTTTGCCATTCCCACTTATCACAACTTTATCGAACCCATCTGGGATACCATGCAACACGTTGTGAGACAGAAATCCTACGCTCTGAAAGAAGTTCAATGCTTACAGAGTACTTCCGCAAGCCCCATCGTATTTCTGCAGTTCTACGCTCCCGTTGAGGTTTACGAAGTATTAGACTGATGTATCAGTGTTTTTCTGCCACTTCAGTGTACTCTTAGTACTCAACGGTACACAAAAGGGATAACTGGCATTGAATTGAAATGTTTTAGAGGTACGCTGAATACATGATTTTGCTACGAATCTCATTTTCGGGATGCTGTTCTAGAACTTAAGGACTTCTAACTTGTAGTGACCTTCATTGCGCCGGAATAGAGCCCCAAAACAGAGAGAGGTACATTTAATTCAGACTTTTCATTCATGGACAGGATATCACACACGTCATCTCACATCCAAAATAATGTATGTTAGGGAAGATAACCAGCATATTGAGTGGCTAGAACGGTCACTGGATGGCGAATGCAACATTGTTAAATGCACTGGAGTTGCGACTAACTCGTCAACCTCGATCGAGGACCGTTGCTCATAATTGAATTGTTCTTCAGGAATGCGTTGCTACTAAAAACTCTTGGGTAATCTGATAAAAATTACGCAATATGGATGCGAGACTATGTGCAATGGGTAATCAGACCTCTTATAAAAATCCACCAGTTCATCTCTAAGACGCACCACTTTCAATATTGTGAATTCAAAGCTAAAATCTCGTTTGTTAATTTTTTCAATTTATATAATTATTACAAGGGATTTTTCAATGTTTTTTTCTACTCTAGTGTTGGTAATTTCATTAACACAATCCCATTAATTTTTATGCTGTTGTTGACAATTGTGTAGTTAGGAGACACGTGATCTATATCGTTACGAAAGATAAATCTTATATTAAATTAACGTTTATATATTTTAAAAACTTAATCTTTAAAATCTAGAAAATAAGTTATTATTGGATTAAAGAATACGTTATTGCTTACGAAACATAGTAATAACAGATATCATTAGATTAGTATATTTAGGAGGCTTTGTTCAAAATAACGATAACAAATATAAATGATTATAATGAGATTGGAATAGACTAATTTCTTAAAGTAATTTTCTAGTTTTAAAATATGAAAATAAAAGTTAATTTTAGTTATTTTTTATATTTTCATGTAACATTGAAACATACATGACAGTATATTTTTGTGTTCAGAACAATGCGCCTTATTTGTTTTTCTATTGTTAAAAATGAAAAATTGAAAATTCAACTATTGCTTCCCTTAAAAATATGCAGAAGTGCATTGATTATGCTTAACTATTCAGAGAGCCATCAGTATAAATCAAGTTTATTAGCGACTAAAGAAAAGTTTCTCTCCAAAAGCAAATTAAGTTTGACTTTTCTTCATTAGAAGTACGAAGAAATGGTCCCGTCCTTAGTGTCACGAAAAGCCCATTGTAATTTATTCTTTAACTTCTGAACAAAAATGTGCGATGTGTTTGATGGGTGACTTCGTAGTTATCTAATATTTCAAAGCAAGCCACACTCGTTGTCATGACCTTATAGAGGCAACGACGATTAATCAAGATCCTGCCAAGGGCAAATGCGTAAACTCAAACTGTTGCAATTAGCGGGTTACGGTAATTTAACCTACCTCTTCGCAGATTACGTGCAGAATTTCGTCATACTATACTCAAGTTGCATTTTCAATGTATAATGGATAATTTCTAGCAAAATATTCTTCTGGCCTCTGCTTTATCAATTAATTCGAGGATAATGCCTATATTTGTGAGAGAATTTCTAAACAAAAGGGAGTCAGGCTTTCCTAAATATCATATCAAAATCATTAAAAATTAAAATCTTAGTGAAAAGCGGTGAAAACAATTATCTTAAAACAAATTTTACCTAAAGTAAAACAAACCTTAGTGAAAACAATTCCATTGTTTTTCCTAATTATTATTGTATTTCTTCGAAATAATTCTCAATTTGTAGTAATAGTAATCTACATCAGTTCAAAGTTTCAATAAATTATTTCCTGAATTTTAAATGCAAATATATTTTGATTCAATGCTTTACCCTCGTTTTTTGTTTAACGAGGGTACATTAAATGTAAATAGAATGTGCTTTATACACATAAAACATGATGGGAAAGGGAAAAAATCAAGGTCAGTTATTTTTTCTCCTATCAACACAATTTAATCCATACAGGCAAAGAAAAGATGATAAAAATGTGTATCAATACGAATTTGTATTACTCTCACAATTTGAGATTCTAGTAGCGGAGCGTTGAGTATCTAGAAAACAATATATCGTGTTAAAATTTAAAATAGCCACAAACGCGAAAACGTGGGACAAATGGCGTATAGCCTTTATTTCTACCATCAATTGGCGTAATCTGCCATAAATTCTCGAAACTACGCCATTAAGCTCCATCTACTGCGAGGCAGTATAGTTGGTAGCCTTTTCTAAAGCCTCTGTTATTTAAGTGTAGCGTGACATTTGTTGCGTTTTTGTAGAATTGGACACCTTTTCCATTTCATGTGAGAGTTACTTATAAATAATATCGGTGTTCACTGTGTTATACGTCTCATGTACTTCAAACCCTGGCCTATTTAGCAATAGCGTAGCAAAGTGACGTAGTATGACAAATCAAAACTAAAGATACTTCCAAATGATTTTTCTTTAAGTTCCATGTCTAATTTATTCTGTCACGATCATCTGGTCGGCATTTTTAATTAAAATCACCCTGGAGCAACACAACGGGCCACTGGCGACGGTCCGGGACCAAAACCGGAGGGAAGGATTGAGGACAACACGTAATTTTGAACCACGGTCAGATGACGAGGTCACACCTGAGATGGCACCCCACTTTCCAAACTTCCACACCACGCCAACGTGAGGACATTTGAGGTTACGATAGATTTAACGTGCACCAGCCTCCTTCGTACACGACGGCTTTGGTTGGACTTGAACTCGCAACCCTCCGGTCGCTAATCCATTACTCTTCCAACCGGGCTACCGCTATCATCTTTCTGAAGCATAACCGGGTATAATCATCATAGAGAAATTAGGGGTAGTACAATAAAGATGAATAGCTCTACTAGCATCATTTTTCCAAAGATGGATGGACTCTTATCTTGTATATCTTGCGCAGTTGAAAATGAAAACAAAGGCCTTACATACTTGCTTGTTTTTGAAAAACACTTCTTAAATTAGTTATTTCTCACTTCTGATTTCATACAGCATGTAAAGATTAATAAAAAACGAATGGTACCCCAATTTGCTCAATATATGGGATCAAAAATGGGTTGCTTCGATTTTCATGGCGCAGGGGCCATATTTGGCCATGTTGTGCCAGACACAAGATATGCAGTATCAAGTAATAGAGCAACAATGAAAGTTTTACTGGCACAGAAGAGAGAAATACACCCAGGGAGGAATGCACCTGACAGGAATCGAACCTGCGGAGCTTACAACTCGCAGGTTGTTGGCTCTGTGGGCAAACCCACTGAGCCACGACGGCTACGACCAAAATTGTGAAATTTTTTATTTAAACTAGTTTTTTATTTCCAATGGCAAGTTACAATTGAGCAAATAGCCAAAAAGAACAGATGCATACACAGACAGTAACACTGAACAACAGAGTAACAAGGAAAGTACAAGGAAGGACAGTATAACAAGAAAATAACAGAGTAACAAGGAACGCGGAACAAGGCTT